>LR991033.1:26634464-27028105 GCA_905163495.3 Cosmia trapezina
AACTAAACTGTACTAATGACTACACGAAAAATCACACAAAAAAACAGTGTTGTCAACTACTCAAAAAATTTTGCATGTTTCTTGCAAAAATCAATCTGCCTAGCCTTTTCCCAACTATGTTGGGGTCGGCTTCCAGTCTAACCGGATGCAGCTGAATACCAGTATTTTACATGGAGCGACTGCCTATCTGACCTCCACAACCCAGTAACTGGGTAATACGATACCCCTTGGTAAGACTGGTTGTCAGACTTTCGGGCTTCTGACGACCCGTAACGACTGTCAAAGATCCACGAATAACAGCCGGGACCAACGGCTTAACGTGCTTTCCGAGGCACGGAGGAATCTCGATATGTAAAGATGGTCACCCATCCACTGACCAACCCCGGCAAGCGTAGCTTAACCTGACGGATCGACCCGTGCGGCTGTTATTACTTAGCCACGAGCTCCTTCTTGCAAAAATGTTGTACAAAAATACCACTATTTTTAAGCTTGACTAAATGTTAGAGCTGTTATTTTTTTTGGAGAAATGAAACGATTAATTTGTCAATTTAATTCAAAGTTTATGTTAAGCAAATTAATAGTAGTGATAGCCCAGCGTGATAGAAGACTGGGCTTCCATTGCAGAGGGCTTACGTTCGATTCGCGACTCGACTACCAGTCGGTAGCTGCCGTAAAGCCATGAAAAGGCCCTTGGGTGGCTTGGAAACTGGATCCAGTGATCGCTTGAAAAGTAGAATTAATTAAGTAATTAGGTATGTACCTACCACGAATACTCAAGGGCACATTATGTGCGTTTTTCCTTTAGAAATTAAGTGCACTAAAAGATTTGCATTTAACATTAGAGGAGTTCTTATGTGAACCAAGTTTGATCTAACATTTTCGTTCACAAATTGAGGTTTATTAAGTTGGCAATACTGTTGCGACTCGGTAAATCGGAGCGTCTCGCTTGTCTCTATTGTATTGTATGCAAGTAGTATGCGGTGAGTTTGATGAACTCTGAAGCTATGCAGAAAGTGAACAGCTGATTTCGCGCGTAGTACGTTAGAGTATTTCGACATACATTGCTGTTTTTTGGATTTTAGCTGTTTTATTTACATAAATGGAGTGCTGCAAACAGAGAATGTAATTTTACATTGAAATAAAGGAATATTAGCCAAAAAAACGTTAAAAAAAATGAAACTTTTCCTGAGAAAATTTCCGGTGGAATATGATTCACAATAAGGAGCTGAATGCACCCTGTTAATTTGTGGAGGGCTGTCCCTTACACCCTGTATATATATATAAGTCATACAACAGACGCCTTAGGCTATTGAGCCTAAAATATAAACCATTTTGAAGGACTTAAAAGTGCTAAAAGGACATAATAAAATGGAAAGAATAATTACTTGGTTTATTCTTATGTATACTTTAATTGTCCTATTGAATACAGTACTTGATTATTATGAGTAAAGAATACATTGCATGAAGAATCATGCGCTTGGAACATATTAGGACTACTGGTATTCCATTGCCACAAACTGTTTTCATCACTTTGTATACTTAGTGATGCCCAATAGTTCTCCGATTCCTTGGCCAGAACATACTCAGACAGTTTCTTACATAGCTTACTAATCAGGGAAGGATTTACAAAACCTCTAGTTATCAGAATAGATATTCTTCCAGTTTTTAATGCATCCTCACTATCTGGTTGGCAGTAAGTGCTGATATAAGGTTCTGTAGGAGAAATATCTGCATCATGAGCCAGTAAACCAATCCATTCAACCATTTCCTCAACATCAACATCTTTTAATGAAGGTATTTCAGTTACTGATGGTGATATATTCTTAGTTTTTAGTGAATGAACTGACACTTTGATATTCTTCTCACTAAAATATTTTGCTAAAGATGATGGGCAAATATCTTCATTATTTGGCTCCCATGTTATATTAAAATCGAACTGTTCTAGTTTCTGAAGCCCCGACCGCACTTTGGAATAGTTTTTTATTGTTTTGAGATCTATTTTTACTTCATAGAAACTGTGAGGCCGCTTTGTTCCTTCAAATCCCAATGTTTGATATGTATACTCGAGAATGTGTAGTATAAGATGTCCATCTGGAGTGATAGCAGCGCAATTTTGTATGATAGAGTTTCTGTCTACTGACAAACAGTGAACTTTTCCAGTTTTTACAAAACTTTCAATGAAAACTGGTTCCAAAAATTCTGTTAGTGAACAATCCGATAATTTATAATAATCTGTGTCTTCTGTAATTATATCTTGAATAAAACTTGGCGTCTGTATTTCATCAGGGCATGTTACAATCAAACTTTTGTAGAAATTGTTCATATTCACAGTTTTGTTTACCGTTTCTAAATCTTGATTTTCTCTGTGATTCACTATTACTTTTGGTGGAGGAAAGTTCCATACTTCTGGGCACAACATATTGTAGATTTATTTAGATTTCTTCAGCTTCGTGTTATTCACTGAATTTACACCTCTAAAAGTTTGAAGAATTCAGACAATAATAACATAACCCCACTTTCGGACTGATACATAACCTCCAATCGTGCGGCAGTTGACAGTGACAGCACGAAAATGACATTTTTGATTTTTCTTAGAGTGATGTCCTTAAATTGGAATCACGCAAATCGACTAATGTTTACATCATTGCGGTTTAGTTTATCCCTTAGAGCATTTAACCTATGGAGATCTTAGAGCATTTAACCTATGGAGATGGCAAGCAGCGAGTCACCGAACAATATTTTCTGCCACTTTATGCGGGGGGCGAGGAAAACACATACATCACACTCTTAGAGCATTTAACTATGGAGATGGCAAGCAGCGAATCACCGAACAACATTTTCTGCCACTTTATGCGGGGGGCGAGGAAAACACATACAGCACACTACGAAAATTTGACAGTGCTAGTGATGTGACACAAACAATGAGTGATATTTCATTACATGAATGAATGAATAAATGTTCATTCATTTTAATTTCTTGTATGTATACGCACGGCTACAGATCACGCTATACAGGGTTATTGGTAAAACACCAGCAACCTCTTTAGGGGTCATTGTACTCATCATTATGAACAACTTTTAATGAGGGACCAAACCTGAAATCGCGAAAAAAAATCAGCTGCTCCCTACATTTTGACGAGTTTGATGTAGATAAAAATGTACTGAAAAGCTGATTTTTTTTTTCGCGATTTCGTGTTTGGGTCCATAGTAAAACTTGTTCATAATGATGAATACAATGACCCTTTAAGAGGTTGCTGGTGTTTTACCAATAACCCTGTATATTTCCAGTATAAGCTGATCTCGCATTGTATAGGATTTCCTTATAATTAGAGATCAGTGTAAACTGGAAATGTATATAGCTTGGTGTGTAGTCGTGTGTACCTACACAAAAATACGCAATATGATTAATGCCTGCGAAACTACGTAGGTAGCCAGTAATGACCAAAAAATTTATAGTGCTTTAGAAAAAGAACGATTGTATTTATTTATAGAGTCAAATATTTTTTCAAATAACATATTGCTGGACCAGCCGGTCGATTCAGTAAAAATCTCACCGTGAAAACTTAGGTGAAGTGAGTTTGTTTTTGCTAGGAATTGACACTATTGACAGCTCACTCCACGCTCACTTCACCTAAGTTTTCACGGTGAGATGGTTACAGAATCGCACTGCAGTGCCTTTCCCTATCATTCTGCATTTAGGGTCGGCAATTCGGGATACATACTGAGCCCCGTTTTATAATGCGGGCTTATTGTAGGTATACGTGTCAAAAAAGTAGGAAGTGTAGAATATAAATAATAAAACAACACAGCCAATTTTATTATTTCGTTAAAAATAACACTTTTATTTTTATTTATTTATTATTTATTAAAACTTTATGCACAAGTAAAAAAATACTGTACAAAGGCGAACTTAATGCCTGAGGCATTTTCTACCAGTCAACCTTAGGGTGATGCAGAGACAAAACATGGTAGGTGCAACACAAGGGATAGATAACTGGCAAAAGAATAAATACTAATAAATACACGTCTTTTACCCGTTCGGTTTCTTTTTTTTACAACTATTTGAGTTCGGTGTTTACTAGCTAACTAATTAAATAAACTAAATGAGGTGTTTGATATTTTAGTAGGAAAACATGCGGGTGTTTCATAGCCATAGTCTAGTTCATAGCGGCTTCATAGCCATGGGCTAGTTCATAGTGGCTTCATAGCCATAGTCTACTTCAATGACATTAAACATCTAGACGTTGCCATGATTACAGTGTGAAGCGTGGAAGTGAGACACATATATACGAAATTTTATTATTATCTCACCGCTATCACTGTGGCGAAGTTGTCAACAGCCTCGGACACCACGGCCTGTCTTGCAGCCGAATTGCGGGTCGCTTAGCGCGGCACGCTAACATCAATGACATCATCCGACTAGCCCTTGTCACCGTCGGCGTTCCAGCTGTATTAGAACCCAATGGCTTGGCACGCGACGATGGCAAGAGACCGGACGGCATGTCATTATTTCCATTGAAGGTGGGTAGGCCTTTAGTGTGGGACGCAACTTGTGTCGATACTCTTGCGCCATCCCATCTTCCGGGCTCGGCGTGCTGTGCTGACACTGCTGCTGCGGCTGCGGAAAACCTCAAGCGGCGGAAGTATAATAACCTTATCGGTAATTATATTTTTGAGCGGTTTGGGGTTTGAAAGCGGTGGAATAATTATTAAATTATTCCACCGCGGATTATTTTTTTTTCAAATTGCATGAGCTGCAAAAACTCACATTCGAAACGAACTAACTGTTATTTTTTAATAGCCTAAGCCTACAAAAGAAAAGAATTTAAATCGACTCACAAAGAACTGAAATTAATATTTTATAAATAATATTTTTTTTAATTTCAATTTGACTTATCCAGATACATTCACAAAAAAAAACTGAACTATGTTTACTGAACATACTGACTGAAAAAATCATTTATTGTATCAATCATTCATTCACGTTGTCCCTGCACTATGCAAATTCCTTTAATTCCTTCCTGTACTACGTTTGCGCTACCAACGTACCACTGTATTTTTCTATCGTAATGTCAACAACGATTATTTCGACATTGTACTTAAATAAAAGTATTTGAATGTATTATTTATACTAACATGTGGTAAGAAACACCATGGTTTCGCAAATTTGAAGTGGCAGATCGCTTTTCGCACGAGGAAACTGCACAATTCACCATTTTTTGGGAGCACTTTCTTGCGACACAATACGATACACAATGACAGCTGTCGCCAAATGAATTAGTTTTATATAACGTGCATGGCCATATGGCCAGTCGACTTTGGCAGAGGGGTTCGCTCAGCTATGCCATCTCCATAGGTTAAATGCTCTAAGATCACACTACGAAAATTTGACAACCACACACTGATACATGATTCGTATTGCTACGAACGCACACGAAAGAATAATAGCCACACAATAAAAAAACACATACACATTGACAAATTTGTGCGTATCTACGCAACTGTCCTACGACAACAAACACAAAGTGCTAGTGATGTGACACAAACAATCAGTGGTATTTCATTACATGAATCAAAAATCAATCTGCCTAGCCTTTTCCCAATTATGTTGGGGTCTGCTTCCTGTCTAACCGGATGCAGCTGAATACCAGTATTTTACATGGAGCGACTGCCTATCTGACCTCCACAACCCAGTTACTGGGTAATACGATACCCCTTGGTAAGACTGGTTGTCAGATTTTCAGACAGCCGGGACCAACGGCTTAACGTGCTTTCCGAGGCACGGAGGAGTCTCGGTATGTAAAGATGGTCACTCATTCACTGACCAACCCCGGCAAGCGTAGCTTAACCTGCTATTTCATTACATGAATGAATGAATAAATAAAATGTTCATTCGTTTTATTTTTAACCGACTTCCAAAAGGAGGAGGTTCTCAATTCGTCGGAACCTTCGATTACTCGAAAATGGCTAGACCGATTTGGATTTTTCTTTTTTTGTTCGAAAGGGTATACGTCCCAAGTGGTCCCATGATCATCAAGTCAGGATCTGATGATGGGATCCCATGGAAATCGAGGGAAACCTTCAAATTTTATGTGCACACCTATATCGATTTCGGTATTTTTTATAGTAACTCGTGCATTTGCTCTCGGAAAGTACCATTCGTTGAACTGGAACTGATGATGAAGACCACAGAGGGCCATCGGAAATACTCAATTATATCTAAGTATATAACAGGTTGCGATTCGATTACTTTAATATGGTTTATGCTCGTCAAAATAATGGTAATGGTGACTTCACCATGAGCTCCATTTCTCCTGGTTCTTACTAGGAGAACTCCTCAACAATTAACGTCCCTGCATCGGGAAAAGCAACATTTTGTAAAACGTGATGAGCAGTTGACATTGCGTTATTGTAGCTTAGTTAAATTACAAACTGAACCACTAAAAAGTGAAAAATAAAAACTTTTTTACAAAAACAAAAACCGACTTCCAAAAAAAACACTACAAAGTGAAAAATAACTTTAATTTCGGAAGTCGGTGGCAAAAAACTAAAATACAGATCCAAAGACACCGACTTCCGAAATTAAAGTTATTTTTTACTTTGTAGTGTTTTTTTTGGAAGTCGGTTTTTGTTTTTGTAAAAAAGTTTTTTCTTGTATGTACAGACGCCAGCAGGTCAAGCCACCCGAAACTGTCAAATTTTCCGAATCAACCTTGAACCTAATACTTTAGATATAAAGATTGTAGTAGCTTGACGTGCTGGCGTCTTTACACAAAAATACGCAATATGATTAATGCCCGCGAAACTACGTAGGTAGCCAGTAATGACAAAACAATTAATAGTGCTTTAGAAAAAGACCGATTGTATTTAATTTTGGACCTTCCCTATCATTCTGCATTTAGGGTCGGCAATTCGGGATACATACTTGAGCCCCGTTTTATAATGCGGGCTTAAGGTGATTGCGCTGTGTAGCCCGCGAAATTCGATTTTTTTTTTTTTGGTTTTTTGCAATTTGCAGGTCCGTGTCAGGTTGCATCTTGATCAATGTATGATACGCGGAAATAAAACATATGTTTTTATATAATTTTAACCATAACAACCATCAATACATCTCTCTAACTTAGATTTCGTGCAGAGTCGTTAGATTTCGTTCGTTTGACGACTGCACGAAATCTAACTTAGAGAGAAATATTGATGATTTTTATGGTTAAAATTATATAAATACATATGTTTTATTTCCGCGCATCATCCTTAAAAATAACACTTTTACACGTCCGTTTTTTGTTTTTTAAAAGTATTCGAGTTCGGTGTTTCCTAGCTAACTAATTAAAAAAACTAAATGATGTGTTTGATATTTTAGTAGGAAAACATGCGGGTGTGGCTTCGTCTCCATCAATCCTGAACGGTCACTAGGCGTATTTAACGTTGAATTTATTTCATAGCCAAAGCCATAGTTTAGTTCATATTCATATGTCTGAATAATGACGACTACAGTCTGATTTTTAATTCGACGGAATTCTGACATTTCAGCAGTGTTGCCAATAATAAAACGGTCCTACTAAAATCTTTAATTTTGCAGGCGGTTCTTCCGTGCCAAGAATGTTTTTTAAAGTGGGTATCGTACCCTCAATTAATTTCTTTCTATTATTTGCAAGTTGTTTAAAACTACACGACATAAAATGTTCTGAAAAGATTGCACTAGTACGCGTGGGTCGCCAAGTTTCTGTATTACCGCAAAATATCCTCCATTTTTGTCATAGTACAGGATCTGTTCTGTGTGTTCTGTGTGTGAATCTGTTAGAAAGAAGAAAAATATAGAATAGAAGTAATCAGTTTTAATAAGTGCCAACAGAATCAAATTAAAATCATGTCTATTAATTTGATTGTGTACGTACTGCGTTTGCATAACAGCCTTGAAAAACCTACTAGTAAGTACCTACTACCTACGGTCCGCGGTAGAATAGTTATTAAATTATTTAATAATATAATAAAAATTAAAATATAATAATTTTTTTCAAATTGCATGAGCTGCAAAAACTCACATTCGAAACGAACAAACTGTTATTTTTTACTAGCCTAAACCTACAAAAGAAAAGAATTTAAATCGACCCACAAAGAACTGAAATTAATATTTTATAATATAAAATATATTTTTTTATTTCAACCTGACTTATCCAGATACATTCACAAAAAAAAAACTGGTTTCTGAACATCTGACTGAAAAAATCATTTATTTTATCAATCATTCATTCACGTTGTCTCTGCACTATGCAAATTCCTACCTGTACTACGTTTGCGCTACCAACGTACCACTGTATTTTTCTATCGTAATGTCAACAACAATTATTTCGACATTGTACTTAAATAAAACTATTTGAATGTATAATTTATACTAACATGTGGTAAGAAACACCATGGTTTCGCAAATTTGAAGTGGCAGATCGCTTTTTGCACGAGGAAACTGCACAATTAACCATTTTTTGGGAGCTCTTTCTTGCGACACAATACGATACACAATGACAGCAGTCGGCGAATGAATTAGTTTTATATAACGTGCATGGCCATATGGCCAGTCGACTTTGGCAGAGGGGTTCGCTCAGCTATGCCATCTCCATAGGTTAAATGCTCTAAGATGGAGATGGCATAGCTGAGCGAACCCCTCTGCCAAAGTCGAGTGGCCATATGGCCATGCACGTTATATAAAACTAATTCATTTGGCGACAGCTGTCATTGTGTATCGTTTTGTGTCGCAAGAAAGTGCTCCCAAAAAATGGTGAATTATGCAGTTTCCTCGTGCGAAAAACGATCTGCCACTTCAAATTTGCGAAACTATGGTGTTTGTTACCACATGTTAGTATAAATAATACATTCAAATACTTTTATTTAAGTACAATGTCGAAATAATCGTTGTTGACATTACGATAGAAAAATACAGTGGTACGTTGGTAGCGCAAACGTAGTACAGGAAGGAAGTAAAGGAATTTGCATAGTGCAGGGACAACGTGAATGAATGATTGATACAATAAATGATTTTTTCAGTCAGTCATAGACTTATAAAAAAAGATGGACTCCGCACCACGCATATCGAAAGTGAAGCACCCTACCGATCTATGTGTGCGTGATTTGAGTACCTGCAAAGACGCCGTCACTCGTGTAACGTAATGGCGGCCGGTAGACTTACTATGGTGTGAATGTGTGCGTGCTGGCTTGTAGACATTAGCGCACTGACTTACTATGGGTGCTTCAGTTATTGTTAAAGGAGACGGCGTCCGCCTTTTTTTTTAGGTCCATGCAGTCAGTATGTTCAGTAAACATAGTTCAGTTTTTTTTTGTGAATGTATCTGGATAAGTCAGGTTGAAATTCAAAAAAATATTATTTATAAAATATTAATTTCAGTTCTTTGTGAGTCGATTTAAATTCTTTTCTTTTGTAGGCTTAGGCTATTAAAAAATAACAGTTAGTTCGTTTCGAATGTGAGTTTTTGCAGCTCATGCAATTTGAAAAAAAATTAATCCGCGGTGGAATAATTTAATAATTATTCCACCGCTTTCAAACCCCAAACCGCTCAAAAATATAATTACCGATAAGGTTATTATACTTCCGCCGCTTGAGGTTTTCCGCAGCCGCAGCAGCAGTGTCAGCACAGCACGCCGAGCCATGAAGGTAGGATGGCGTAAGAGTATCGACACACGTTGCAACCCACACTAAAGGCCTACCCACCTTCCATGGAAATAATGACATGCCGTCCGGTCTCTTGCCATCGTCGCGTGCCAAGCCATTGGGTTCTAATACAGCTGGAACGCCGACGGTGACAAGGGCTCGTCGGATGATGTCATTGATGTTAGCGTGCCGCGCTAAGCGACCCGCAATTCGGCTGCTAGACAGGCCGTGGTGTCCGAGGCTGTTGACAACTTCGCCACAGTGACAGCGGTGAGGAGATAATAATAAAATTTCGTATATATTTGTCTCACTTCCACGCTTCACACTGTAATCATGGCAAAGTCTAGATGTTTAATGTCATTGAACTAGACTAAGGCTATGAAGCCACTATGAACTAGCCCATGGCTATGAAGCCGCTATGAACTAGACTATGGCTATGAAACACTCGCATGTTTTCCTACTAAAATATCAAACACCTCATTTAGTTTATTTCATTAGTTAGCTAGTAAACACCGAACTCAAATAGTTGTAAAAAAAAGAAACCGAACGGGTAAAAGACGTGTATTTATTAGTATTTATTCTTTTGCCAGTTATCTATACCTTGTGTTGCACCTACCATGTTTTGTCTCTGCATCACCCTAAGGTTGACTGGTAGAAAATGCCTAAGGCATTAAGTTCGCCTTTGTATAGTATTTTTTTACTTGTGCATAAAGTTTTAATAAATAATAAATAAATAAAAATAAAAGTGTTATTTTTAACGAAATAATAAAATTGGCTGTGTTGTTTTATTATTTATATTCTACACTTCCTACTTTTTTGACACGTATACCTACAATAAGCCCGCATTATAAAACGGGGCTCAGTATGTATCCCGAATTGCCGACCCTAAATGCAGAATGATAGGGAAAGGCACTGCATTGCGATTCTGTAACCATCTCACCGTGAAAACTTAGGTGAAGTGAGCGGCGAGTGAGCTGTCAATAGTGTCAATTCCTAGCAAAAACAAACTTACTTCACTTAAGTTTTCACGGTGAGATTTTTACTGAATCAACCGGCTGGTCCAGCAATATGTTATTTGAAAAAATATTTGACTCTATAAATAAATACAATCGTTCTTTTTCTAAAGCACTATACATTTTTTGGTCATTACTGGCTACCTACGTAGTTTCGCAGGCATTAATCATATTGCGTATTTTTGTGTAGGTATACACGACTACACATCAAGCTATATACATTTCCAGTTTACACTGATCTCTAATTATAAGGAAATCCTATACAATGCGAGATCAGCTTATACTGGAAATATACAGGGTTATTGGTAAAACACCAGCAACCTCTTAAAGGGTCATTGTACTCATCATTATGAACAACTTTTACTATGGGCCCAAACACGAAATCGCGAAAAAAAAATCAGCTGTTCAGTACATTTTTATCTACATCAAACTCGTCAAAATGTAGGGAGCAGCTGATTTTTTTTTTCGCGATTACAGGTTTGGTCCTTCATTAAAATTTGTTCATAATGATGAGTACAATGACCCCTAAAGAGGTTGCTGGTGTTTTACCAATAACCCCGTATAGCGTGATCTGTAGCCGTGCGTATACATACAAGAAATTAAAATGAATGAACATTTATTCATTCATTCATATCACTCATTGTTTGTGTCACATCACTATCACTGTCAAATTTTCGTAGTGTGCTGTATGTGTTTTCCTCGCCCCCCGCATAAAGTGGCAGAAAATGTTGTTCGGTGATTCGCTGCTTGCCATCCCCATAGTTAAATGCTCTAAGGTTTATCCCCTTAGAGCCTTAAGAGCATTGGTTAAATGCATAGACTTATAAAAAAAGATGGACTCCGCGCCACGCATATCGAAAGTGAAGCACAGTAAGTATGCCGGACCGTTTGTACAAACACGCCTCGCGCACACATTCACATCATAGTATGCCGACCGGCCGCCATTACGTGACACGAGCGACGGCGTCTTTGCAGGTACTTAAATCACGCACACATAGATGGGTACGGTGCTTCACTTTCGATATGCGCGGCGCGGAGTCCATCTTTTTTTATAAGTCTATGGTTAAATGCTCTAAGTTTATCCCTGCTACCAGCCGACGTGAACTCACCTTCATAATGATTTCAATTTCAACCGGTCCTGAAAACGGGCGCGCACTAAATAAAGGGTCTTTCAACAAGGACAGGTCGATGTTGAAATTAAATAAAACAAGCTGCTGTATGTAAGATATTAAAGAAATTATTTTTTTATTTTAAGGGCCCATTTATGCCATTATTTATGAAATATGACATCGTTTAAATGTCCACCGCGGCTTCGAACTTTGGCACGGATCCGAGAGGTCCAACTTTCAATTACTCTACTGCATAGATCCGGCTGAATCTGAGCGATGGCCTGCGTAATGTTGACTTTCAGGGCATCGGTTGATTGCGGATTATTGGCTTAGACCTGCGACTTGAGAAAACCCCACAAGAAAATGTATAGCGGGGTCAAATCGCACGATCTTTGTGACCAATTCACGTCACCAATAAATTGTTATTCATTGATCTTTAGCGCTCGCCGTTGACAGTAATGGCCTCGCCGTCATCGTTTTTGAAATGTGCGGACCAATGACGCCGCCTGTCATATTTCATAAATAATGGCATAAATGAGCCTTTCAAATAAAAAAATAATTTCTTTAATATCTCACATACAGCTTGTTTTATTTAAATTCAACATCGACCCGTCCTTGTTGAAAGACCCTTTATAATTTTTCTCTAAACAGAACTGTCAAATTAACTGGCCTTCTTTGCTATTCCTAACATAAGACTGTACACACGGCTACGCATCAAGCTATAAATTTCCAGTTTACACTGACCTCTCATTGTAAGGAAATCATATACAATGCGAGATCAGCTTATACTGGAATTGTATAGCTTGATCTGTAGCCGTGCGTACTCATGATACAATCCACTTTTACTAGTGGCTCGCCTGGTATTTTGTTGGTAACGCGACTAATCATGATATATTTTAATGCTATCATTATTATTTTTGATTAAACATAAATAAAATAAAGACAGGTTATTGTTGGCAAATTTTATTAAAACCGAAATCAAACATACGAATTCAACATTATCACAGATAATTTAATACATTAGCTAACTATTCGATGTACAGTTCTTCTGCGGGTACAGCCTTGTACAGTGCTTTGACCGCCTCCACCGTGCGTGCTACGATGGCGTGGACTATCGGGGGGGCAATCTCGTGCATTACTTCACGCCAGTTTGTATTTATGAAGTCCTCCACAGGTCCAGCTGCAACGAGAACACGTCAGTATAGTTAGTTACCATAGATATGTTTCTATGTTAGTTATAAAATCCTGTCTATTTATCTGTAATAAATGGTCCTGGGAGCGTAACCGCTGTGGATGGGCGTTCATTTTTAGGGTTCCGTACCAAAATCGTAAAAAGGAGCCCATAAGCTGCGACTCAGTCTGTCTGTCTGTCTGTCTGTCTGTCACAGCTGGATATCTCAAGAACTAGGTACCTACTAATGCTATCAACTTGAAATTTGGAACAGTTTTATATGACGTTTGACCAACTATTTTACAAATAAGAAAGAAATAAAAATATGTACTTATGTTTTTTTGCAGCAGGGACTGAAAGGGGGTCATAAAAAATCGAAGTGGGGCTACTAGGGCATGTGGGGTATCATATATGAAAGAGCGCTGTTTACACATTCTCAAACATTTTTTAAATTTTGAAGGAAGCATAGTTTTCGTCTTTTGATGAAAAATGTAAAAAAAAAGACCGTTCACCCCCCCTTAACTCCGAAGTTTGCAAAGATAAAAATCTGAAATTATTCTATATGATAGAAGTTCATGTAAAGATTACAGGAAAAATAAAACGACTCTAAATAACACACTTTTTCAGAAATCGAGACGGAACCCTCGGTGCGCGAGTCCGACTCACTCTTGCCCGGTTTTTTTTTTCGTTCGCACACCTGCGTACACTGAAAATTCGCACCATTAGCAGAAAAAGGTTTGCTTTTATTTCATCTGGGAATCGAATCCGCGACCCATCGGGTGGGGTGAAGGCAGTACTCACCCAAAAGCTTGTTGCCATTGAAGAGGTTGTCGAAGTTGAACCTGGCGCCGGTTTTTACCTGGCTGTTGAAGTGCCAGTTGTCGATGTGCCAGTGCTTCTTGCCATCATCACCGTCCACCGTCACCAGCGTCGTGCTGGCTTTGATCACTATGTCACCTGGAACATTTTTCACCAAATTGTTAGGATGATAATCATGGTCTTGTGTAATAGGTATCCTAACTGCCAATAATTTAAAACTCCAATAGAAGAAACAAGGAACGTTTGTGGTCGTACAATTTTTGACATCAAGTTATTTAAATATTCCTATAGTTTAAACACGTTGCTGTTGTAGCAAAAGGGACATTTTGAGAAAGGGGCTTTTCGGGAAAGGGACATTTTGGGAAAGGGACATTCTGAGCCTGATAGAACCCAATAAGGACAGGACAGGCAATATAAGAGCGAGCGCGCACTGCGGTGCGTTTCCGTTAGTTCTGCCGCACTGGGCGGGGCCTACAGTAACAAAACGCATGACCGCAGTGCGCGCACTTCAAAGACATTCCATACTTCACAGATTATGCGGTAGAAAAACGCACCGCAGTGCGCGCTCGCCCTAATAGTCCAAGCAAAAAAACTGTAGGCTACTCTTATAATAACTAGGTACCTACTTATTTTTCTAATTCGTAATTAAGTAAGTATTTAGTTACCCAAGGGCCAAAAAAAATTAAAAGGTTTTTGATTCACAAATGTATACTTAAGCAGCTGCGCCCTGCGGTTGCAACCGCATAAACCGGTATAAAAAGTAGCCTATGTGTTAATCCAGGGTATCAGCGACCTTCATACCAAATTTTATCAAAATTGGTCCCGCCGTTTGAGCGTGATGAAGTAACAAACACACACACTCGCAAACTTTGGATGTAAAAGTATCTCATATCGGCGATACTTTGTTCACATTACAATCTAGCCTAAGCTAGTAGGCAAGTAATTTAATTATAACTTAATCATCTTTCCTGTCCCATGTCTTCGAATTTATGGTTCTCTAGGACATACGGTTTCCTCACGAATAAGGTACTGATTGACCATAGACTTATAAAAAAAGTCCGACTCCGCGCCGCGCATATCGAAAGTGGCACAGTAAGTATTTAGACCGTTTGTACAAACACGCCTCACGCACACATTTACATCATAGTATGCCGACCGGCCGCCCTTACGTGCCACGAGCGATGGCGTCTTTGCAGGTACTCAAATCACGCGCACACAAAGATCGGTAGGTACGGTGCCACCTTCGATACGCGTGGCTCGGAGTCCTCCCTTTTTTGTCTATGTGATTGACGTGTGTACTTACGTATATTGATGTGGTATTTGCCCTCGCCCCTGATGGGCAGCACGAGCAGCTGTCCATCCAGCTTGTAGTCTCCCACCAGCTCCACGGTGCATCTGATCGTTAGCACCTGCTTGCCTTTTGTCAGGTCGTGCCTGTCATGTGAAAACAATGTAAAGTAACGACTGGTTTCTCTATAGGTATTATAGGTAAGTACTTATTCTATGAACACGACAACAGGCTGCAATGTTGCCATCAACGGAAGCGTTTTCACAAAGTCACAGAAACCAGGCTGTCGCTGAGGTCTTTCATAGGTCATAGTCATAGATAGCGCTTTGCCGCTGCGGTTTGCGGTTGCGTTCACCTTCGCCTTCGGAATTATACCTTGAGAAAAAAATCATAAGTCTGGAGATATGGAACATTTTGAGACTTCCTATGCTCACATTTTTAGTCAGACGTTGTACAATTTTTTGTACCTGTAAAAAACCTGTAGGTAAATCTCCTAGGTTCGAAGCCTTGCCAGTTATCGCCAAAAACGAAACGAATGTTTTTGGCGATAACTGCTAACTTTTGGCGTGAGCAGAGGAAATTTCAAAATGTTCCGTAAACCCAGACTTTATGATTTTTTTCTCGCCAACAACGATTCGAGTTATGTTTGTGCACTTGCATTGGGCAATACAAATTTTATTTAGAAAATCTGTTCAGCGCATAATTGTTTCCATATTCTTGTCTTCAAAATGCGCTGATTACTTTTTTTTAATTATCTTTCATTTTCTGAATTCAGATGTCACAATGTCATCGAAATTCTCTGTTTTTATCTCTTAATAAACGGTTTGTTTCATAATAACAGTGCATCGTATGCATGTAAAAGTTAGTTAATTTAATGCCAAGAGTTCAATAAAGCAAGTACTAAAAAAAATTGCACCTAAATCACCTTACTCTAACATTAATAATAATCTCAAAAGACCTCCAAAACCAATCCAAAACAGAGTTTATGAACAAGAGTTGCGAGGGAAATTTCTTAGTGGGTCGGAGCGTTTTAGAGGTCGTTTGAGATTTAATAAACAAATTAATTTCCTAACTAATAACCATAGCCTAACTAGTAATTCACAAACATCACAAAAAAACGTCTTCCTGCAAGAAAATTACTTAATTTTGGATAATAACTAGCAATTTTTTTTTGTGTTTTCCAACTGGTTTTGAACAACAAAATTGGCTTAATTTCTTGTCTATAATTTTTCAGCAGGCAGCTCAAAGGTAGTTTTTTTTTGTCCTCGCATTGTCTTTTATTATAAGCCTCGTATTAATTCTATAATTATGAAGTTGGCAAGAGGCTAACACGCGAAACTTGTCTTTGCGACCAAGATGTTCTCAAATGTCCTTCAACTTTTGTCAAAGGAAGTTTATATACCTACCTACACACTATTTATTAGGAAATATCTAATCTCTAATATGTATGTATGTCGCTTATTATGTTACTG
The DNA here is from genome assembly GCA_905163495.3 of Cosmia trapezina. Lineage (NCBI taxonomy): Eukaryota > Metazoa > Arthropoda > Insecta > Lepidoptera > Noctuidae > Cosmia > Cosmia trapezina. The sequence goes on from LR991033.1 coordinate 26,650,998, forward strand.
GCGAATTATAGCCCTGACATTGGGTACAATAAGTAGTAGATAATTAGGTAGTATCCACAACTGTTCAGGCAGGCTGACAATGGGATCTTTGTGTATATGTTATAGTCAAACCTCGAAGCTCCGGCGCTCCTAGGTTTGGCTAGTCAATCTTCAGGTCTGACTTGAAATCTTAGTCAAAGCCCAAACAAATGAAGTTTTTCAGCTTTTGATTAAAGAATTTTCGTCAAACCTAGGAGAAACTAATTTGGTCGAATGTCGAAACTCAATTTAATGAAATCGGAGTTTGACCAGTCAAACTAATAAACCACAAAACACCTAGGTTAGGCTTGGATTGGGGTTTTCGTCAGCAGGTCGACGGAACCCCGCTGCGCGGGGCTCCTATTTCTGTCTGCAGGGTTTAATGGAACCTAACCAAACCGAGGACCCTGACGTCGACGTTTGACCGAGTCGCTTCTAGGATCGTACTCAATCCTAGAAGCGAGTGGCAGACTCAGTCGGAACAGATTATTTTACTTTCGACGTTTGACTGAAAACTTAGGAACTTCTAGGTTTCACTAAAAATACTTTAGTCAAAAGGCCGAAATTGGAATTTATTTCGGGTTTTGCCCGAAGGCTTTGGTCAAACCTAGGATAAACCAGTAATTCCGGGAAGAGACTGCATATCGACATTTGACTATGACATAATTATATACTACTTAATAATAACTTTAATTTACGTGCCTATTGTTATTTGCATCATCATTTTAGTTTCCGGCATTGCTGGCTCAAGTCTGGATGTCTAGCTACCCCCACCCGCCTGTCCCTAACCTACTTCCACTTGCCATGTAGCACTTGGTCTCCAGCTGGAGAGGCTAGTCTAATCCGTCTCATTTTCAGGTATTTCCAACAGTTATATAATAAGGCTGGAATAATAGGTACTAACTAGGTATACATTTCATCATCTGCCTAGCCTTTTCCCAACTTTGTTGTGGTCGGCTTCCAGTCTAACCAGATGCAGCTGAATACCAGTATTTTACATGGAGCGACTGCCTATCTGACCTCAACAACCCAGTTACTGGGTAATATCATACCCCTTGGTAAGACTGGTTGTCAGACTTTCGCGCTTGTCAAAGATCCACAAATGACAGCCGGGAGTCGGGACCAACGGCTTAACGTGCATTCCGAGGCACGGAGGAGTCTCGGTATGTAAATATGGTCACCCATCCACTGACCAACGCGGCAAGCGTAGCTTAACCTGATGGATCGACCCGTGCGGCTGTTTATTACTTAGCCACGAGCTAAGAGGAAGGAACCTATAGAATGAACCTATACACTCAAATCACAGAGCGTTCGTTCTGATACACAATTACATGTACAACAATAAAACCCATTTTATCTTTAAATGTTTATGGTTAGTTTATGGCTTTAAGTATTTAGTCACAATGGTTGTCCTCGACATCGTGGCGTGTCAAGTGCTGGCAACCGGACTTGACGACTGAAGGAGGAAAATGAGTAAGTACCTCTAGCTAGGTAAGCATGGAAACTAAGTTTACCAGGGGTTTAAGTGATGCCCCACCGAATAGCTGTGATTGGGACAGCACTACGGGACAAAAATGAAGAAAAAGTTTTAAAACACAAAGCAAAAGTGTTCACCCACGTAGACCGGGATAAAGGTATAAGCTATCTACACACCAAATTTCATCCAAATAGGTTCAGCCGTTTGAGCGTGAAGAAGTAACAAACATACAAACAAACACACCATTCACTTTCGCGTTTATAATATTAGTGTGAAGTGTGATTGAGATAGTCTTCAATACTTAATATTTATATTTATTGCAATCTTCTAATGGCTCCCAGTCATCACTATGGTAAACTTGGGTTCAAGATCTATGGTCTCAAAGCAGTAAGGTGCTGCCAAACGCTCTTACCTAACCTATAATAGAAAATGGAATATACCCTAACCAAATCTAAGGATAAAACTTAGGACCTCACGAACCACATCGACCTTACAGCCACTTGAGCCACTCCACAAGAGGCAGCTAAACAGAAGACAAACAGGCCATGTAACACCAACACGTCAATTCGACGTAACAATATTGATTGACTGTACAAATAACCAGAGGCTCGGAAACCAGTTGCTTCGTGATCACCGGATTCCGGGAAAGTCATCTTTGTAAGAATACTCGTTACTTCCCGGTTTACCTACGATCTGGGTCCAAGGTTAGGGTTTTCAAGGTATGTAATACTAAAGATGTTGATTACAATCATAAATGGAAAGTTTCTTTAAAGTGGTAATGATGAGACAAGTAAACTTGGAACATTAAACTGACACTGGCATGGCTACCATCAGGGATTTTAATTTTGATAACACAAAAAATTTGTCGCTAATTAATCGAATATTCATCTAAGTTAATTATAAAATTAATCATTTTTAGTTTTCCTAAACTACCTACCCCCTTTTTTTGTGGATGGGAAATCATCAAATGACTTCTCCCGCTCTGGGTGGAGCGGGAGGGCGTGTCATACTTTTACTGACTAAAACACATCATACGGACCCTCCGCGTCCAGTTCAATAACGCGTTCAGGGCTGTATTGGGGCTGCCTCGCTACTGCGTACCGATTGCTTTCATGCGACCATGCGCAAGCGGGGAGCGTCCTTGGTGCGTAGGGTACCTATGGGGCAGCACCAGCACCAATGCAGTCCTGGCGATGATCTCGGACCGGATGGACTGCTCGTACATACGGCACTGCTGCGATAGTCATGTTGCCGTCAGGAGGGTCGGATAGCTATTAAGTCTTTTAGTGTTACTTTTGCTTAATTAATTTGTTTTCTATCATTGTGTATTAAACTTTTTGTTGCTTTGTGTATTTATTTGTAAGTAGGTAGTCCACATATGAGTTAGGTTGCTCGAATTAAATGTATTTTTTTTTTAAACCCACCCGTGTTCCTTTAGTTGCCTATGGCAGGGCCACGGTATCTCTTTCGAACAACCCGCGACCCCAGAAGACAGGATTAGTGGGTGTCAAAGTTTGTATGGAGGAATTTTAACACGCGGTCCGATTTACTCAAAACTCAGTTTTTGTACTTGAGACCAAAAATGAAGACTAACTAACGTGTATTAGGGTTTCCCAAAAATCTATCCCTAAGGGGTGAAAACGGGTAGTAAATTTTACAGCGGATGATTTTATTGGGGATTGATTAACTCCAAAATTGGTGTAAATAATGTTTGAGCCAAGTTATGAAAACATGCCAGACGATTTTTGGAATTCTACCCCTGTGGGCGTGAAAATAGGAATATAGTTTATAAGAAAAATCTTATTAATTTGGTTAATGAACTTGAAACTTAGCACAATTACTTACTTGTTTATGTAAGTAATAAAGTTTGTCATTATTAGTTTTTCAAAACTACCCCTCAAATGGGGTTTAGGGATGTTAAAGTTTGTATGGAAGAATTTTAAAGCGCAGTCCGATTAACTTGAAACTCAGTATTTATACTTTTGATGTAAAATAAACAATAATAAGAAAATGAAAACCCATGAAATCAGACATCCACGCGGGCGAAGCCGCGGGCAGTCTAGCTAGTATCTCAATATTGTGCGTACAAACTTACTAAGCTTCCGCTGTCCGTCCGTCCGTCCATCCGTCTGTCACAGGGCTGTATCTCATGAACCGTTGAAATTTTCACAGATTGTGTAATTCTATTACGACTATAACAACAAATAATAAAAATAAAGTAAAGTTAAAATTAAAGGGGGGGGGGGGGGGCTCCATACAAAAAAGTTTTCATTTTGAAAAAAAAAAATGAACCTGTGTGTGGGGTGTTATTATGTAGAACTCATCGAGTAGAGTACAAAGATTTTTTTTTATCTTCTAAAATGAAGAAATAGGGGGCCGTAAAAGTTGTCAATTTTATACCATTTTTGTACGAGCTCTATTATATAATGTACCTTATACTGTATTTAATCAAGATATACTAAAAACGGCGATTCATAAGGTATTTTTTTTTATTAAGGACGATTTTCTGCAACTGCAAAAAATAACCTTGTAATTCACAGTATCATTATGAAATACAAAGTTATCTTTGCGATTGTTAAACATATAATATGGTACGGAACCCTTTGTGTGCGAGTCCGACTCGCACTTGGCCGGTTTTTTAATTTTGTTTCTATGTTATTTAGTACCTACTACAAGACACCTACATCCTATTTCAAATAATACTCGTAATAAGTAAGTCTTAGTAGTTAAGTAGGTACCTAATAAAGTATTGCACATAACAATAGACGCAAGCAAGATTACAAAAACTACAAATCATTTGTTTAACATTTACTTGTTGAACAATGAAATGTTTACAGTTTACTTTAAAAATTATGAACTATAGTTCATAATTTTTAACCTCATAAATTGAGACATAAGACACATTGAGACATTTAAATCGCGGGGACTTAAAAGAATCGCGGCGATTTTTATTCGCGCACTGGATTTTCAACACTGAAAATCTTTGAAAATCCAATAGTGTGTTTTTTCAACGCGCTGCGATGCACTCTGTTGTTGTTAGGTTGGATTCTCAATGCTCGGTTCAACACCGAGAGTTGAAAATCCAGTGCGCGATAAAATCCCGCAGCGATATTTTTACGTCCGTACGAACGTCTGCTAAGACTGTTTGTCCACCGCACCGGGAACGGGACGTCAACGAGAAACGAGATTATTCGGCCATACTAAATCGCTACCATAGAAATGTAAAAAAACAGTTTATCTAAAAAACAGTTTGTCGCTACTTCGGCGCCGTCATCTGTGGACAAACAGTATAGGGAAAGATTTTCTAAAATTCGTCCAGAATATGGGATGAATGTTTGTTTGGAAAATCATTTTGGTCGATGTACGATAGGAAATCCTATCGGGCGGGCTCACGGCTGGTTACAAATAACTGGCGAAATGGGGAACTAAACACCCTCAGACTAACCCTTCCGAGAATACAGGTTTAATTTTATGTTAATAACCTAGTAAATATATTCAAAAAAAGTAAGTTGTACTCACTTAACAGCATCAACATGGCATCCCTTCATGCCGGTAACCGTGGTATCCTTGAAGGTCAGCGACAGACCCCCCTGATCCCCCTTGATCACGTCAAACTGCATGGGGTCCAGGGATTTAACCCCCAGCTCAGGGATGCCCACTGCCACGAAGGGCACAGCCTTTTGTGCTGATGCCAGGATGCAGGCGTTGTCTCCGGACTTGCATGGTGATATGAAGGGAGCTGAGCGCAAAGGAATGTATGTAAACATAAATAACACTTTGAGTCATCAAATATTAGGAGGACAAGATACAAAGTTCAATTGATTGGGTGTTAAAATGGTTGATGGCAATTCTTGATTTTAGATATAATTGAAATGGACCCAACCCATACAAAGCTTCTCCTTGTTTCACTAAACCCAGTGTCTTGCTTCCAGGCCCTCAAGTCTGCTATTACAATAGTGTCAGAATGGTCTATCCTTAGGGTCTATCATTGATTTCATAATTGTTGATTTTGACAAGTTTGGTAATCTACTAATATAATGGCGTCATAATGTCGTCATTATGACTTTCCAATGGTCAACCACTGACACTGCATTGTAAGAAATTATGAATTTAGCAGATTACGAACTTTTAGCAAAATGACAATGCAGTGACAATGGGATCGTGTTGGAATGACGAATTTCTAAAAAATAGCAGACTTGGGGACCTGGTAAAGACTTATTTGGCTGCCTTTATAAGACAAATGTTTGAACTGCCTACACCGTGTCGCGAACACAACCGAAAGTCGTATTTCCTTTGGTAACTAAGATGGCGATTGTCGCGTCCTTGCGGAACTGTGGTGTGGTTTTAACGACACTAAACAACAAAATTATGCCCTAGAGTCAAAGTAACCCGCCTTGATGGTATATAATCTTGAAAGTCATAAAAATGATTGAAGAGTTTCTCTGACCATCACAAACGAGATTATTCGTACCGAGCGTTCAATTGCCTGGTTCGTACCGTATTGGAGTACTGCGCGCTAGTGTGGCGTCCTCACTATGCATCACATAGTCTTAGGTTAGAGCGCATTCAGAAAAGATTTTTAAACCATCTTGCCTACTCTGCGAGAATAGCTAAGAAATTTCCAAGCTACGTAAAACGTCTCGAAAAGTTTGGCATGACTTCACTTGAAAAACGTAGAGATAATAATGATTTAATATTTCTGTTCAAAATTCTTCATAGTAAAATAGACTGCCCCCAGTTGCTAAGTAGGTAAGTTTAATTTCAACCTACCCTATAAATATCCGCGTCACCCTATCAAGCTTTTACGTCCCCCATTCCGCAAAACTGTTTCAGGGTCTAAATCTCCAGTCCCTAGACTTTGCAGGCTTCTGAATGATTGTGATGAAGGAATTGATATTTTTTGCACTTCACTTCAAAAATTCAAGCGCCAAGTCCAAAATAGATAACCATTATTTAAAATATAACGCATGATTGCCATTGTCAAATATTACTGTTAAAATTGTGAAAAAAAAAATTGTGTCATTTCTGTACTTTTTTATTGTTATATTTTTTGTTTTTTTAATTTTAATATTGTTTTTGCATGGTGTGTCTGTCGATTAATATTGTGCACTTGGATTGTATTATGGCTTGTGTTAGTTACTTGAACAGTGAAACATAAGTTTTGTTTGACTTGTAAAAGTGTTTTTTGAACCTATTTATATTTAAAAAATTATACCTTTATCATTTAATTATAATTATAACTTATCATCATTGTGACTAATCTAATTACTCAATAGCTTGGCTCAAACTTTTCACAATTAATTTTGTTAATTGTCAAAAATTCTAACTCAACTCCAAAATTATAATGAATGCACCAAACTAAGAAAAGAGCCCAAAGCGCCCCAAAAAATATAATTAAACCGCAAAAGAGGAACAAGACATAAAAACAAGACTAAAAGCTAAAATAAAAAGAAGATTCACTAGTAAAGCATTAAAATGAGAGAGAGACTTTTGTAAGGGGGATAAAAATACTTAGGACAAAAGCCTACCGTGGCCTAATGTAGAGGTATGTACACCAAGATAGATAGACCAATAAATAAATAAATAACGTGACATCCCATTGACGGACGTGCGGTGTAAAGTTACATGTTCTGTGGACTTACCTATTAGAAGCTGTCAATGCGTGGACATGGACATGTCACAAAAGTTGCTTAAAAATTATCACCATGCTGCGTCATATTAACAGTTGCTTGTTTTACAATATATGGTCGCTTGAAAAGCATTTATTAGACGCTAAAAGTTTGTCGCTGACCTATTAATTCATTAGACAACTAAATATATTTGAAGACGAGAATGACATTTTAAAGAAGCTGCATTAATTAGCACCCTAATTAAACCAACGTCTATATTTAATGTTAATGCAATATAAACACAATTACAATTTTTATGCTCTAATAATAATAGTGTTAAGAAGTAACATTACCATAATCTTTAGGTTTTCATGAACAGTTCATAAACACCTGGGCCTTGGCATTACCTTCATCACTTTATCAAACAACATAAACGAAGGCAACCTTAGGATGATGATTTGATTTGGATTTGTTGATTTGATTTGATTTGATTTGGATGCAAAAAAAAAAAAAAAAAAAAGGATGATGATTTGTTATCGAATATTATGAAAAAAAAGTAAGTTCAAAAACTAAAATCCGACTACTGAAAAATCACGCTCTAAAAAGTATGAAACAATAAAATATTCTCATCTGAAATATAAAGACAGTCAAATTAAAAATCCGGAGTCAGACGTAATCTGTTCGATTTACTGCGGATTTTTAACCGACGAAAAAAAAGGAGGAGGTTCTCAAGTCGACACGTACCTATATATTTTTTTTGTATGACCACGCATTAACCTTTTAGAGAGTAGTCTGAATAAAAAAAAATAAAAAATTTTGGGTGGGTGTTTCTTTTAATGTGTCAAGCCAGTGCGAGCTGAGGCCTTAGTGCGAGTTTTGACACTTACTCGATCACGTTAACGTAAACTTCTATTTGTACTGAAACTGAAAAAGCCCCATCTGGTGACTGTAATGGGAAACACAATCATTTCATACAAATTGACGTACGTCAACGTTAACGTAAACGCGATCGAGTAAGTATAAAAACTCGCACTAAGCCCTCTGAGCTGATAGCAGAGTACCATACCTATCGATTTATCCCCCGTGTATGTTCTACGATTTTTTGTAGTTTTCGAGTTATTTTGGATCCCTCATTTCATAAGAATGGTAGTGGTTAAGTCATAGACTTATAAAAAAAGATGGACTCCGCGCCACGCATATCGAAAGTAAAGCACAGTAAGTAGCCGGACCGTTTGTACAAACACGCCTCGCGCACACATTTACATCATAGTATGCCGACCGGCCGCCATTACGTGACACGAGCGACGGCGTCTTTGCAGGTACTCAAATCATGCACACATAGATCGGTACGGTGCTTCACTTTCGATATGCGCGGCGCGGAGTCCATCTTTTTTTATAAGTCTATGGGTTAAGTATATTAATTAGTAGGTATAAGATTTGTGTTTTTAATTTGTGATTTGTGTGGGTAGGAACCACAACTAAAAAGTGAAAAATAAACACTTTATTACGAAAAAATAACACCACAAAGTACAAAATAACTTTATTTTCGTAAGTCGGTGGCGAAAAACGAAAATACATTTAACCAGACACCGACTTCCGGTTCCGAAATGAAAATTATTTGTCACTTTGTAGTGTTGTTTTTGGAAGTCGATTGTAATTTTTTGTTAAAAGTTTTTACTATGTAATTTGTCCGTCTTAGCAAAAAGGAGGGTTCCTTTTTGTTTCGCCGTAGTCGGGCCATATTATGCAGTCAAGTTTTCATTAATTAATTAATTAAGTACGTGTATTTTATGTAAGTACTTATTATAACATTCACAACAATAAATTTTATTGTATCACAATAAAGACAGTAAAAGCTCCATTATTAAAAAAAAAAAACACATCTTCCACTTATAAAATATAAAATATAAATAAAAAGACACAAACTCAGAAACCAAAAAAAAAAAATGTACTTACCTAATCCTGATTTAGCGCCTAAAATAACAGCTAGGAAGCACAAGTACGTCAGTTTGTTCATCATAGTGCACTCGATGTGTGTCACAGTGTCCACAGTAGAACCCTGCGCAAGTCTGATGATCGCCAGGTCTGGCCCGTGCTTATGTATATGAGGTGTAGCCACGCGCTCGACGTCATTCGTACATTGTCAACATCACTGTGTTCTTACTATGTTAAGGGGAAGTTAATGATTTTTCTCTGCAGAATTAAACTGTTTTTTTTCTTCTACAAGCGTATCGCTCTGGCAACTTCTGGTTTCAGGACTCTCCTAAAATAAGGGAATATGATAAAAGCCGGATCTGTATTAGAATAGAATATCTTTATTTGCATAAAATATGGTACCTACATAAAAGATCTTAAATATAAAAATGGTTCCACATATTTTGCTTACTTATTTCAGCATGCAAAAAACACCTTAACAATAAAAATATAAACAAAAACACTTATTACTAGGTTATTGAGATCATGTGAACAAGAAAATATTTAAAAATATTAAGTTATAAAATTACAAATGAGAATAGTGAGATCATAAATTTATGAATTTAAATATAAGTACCTTAGTTAAGTTAGCTCAATTATTTTATGCTTAGCTTATAATTTAAAAATTCAACTAAAGTGTAGAACACATTATTGATGATGTCGCTACCCTTTTTTGAAATTAACAAGTTGGTTTGCGGTTCCCTCTTTACGAAAAAAAAAGTCGGCCAAGTGCGTGTCAGACCATGCACTATAAAGGGTTTCGTAGTTTATTTATTTAGCACACCAACAGCAGTAGACTATACAAAAAAAAAACAGAATAAAAAGTACTGGTATCTCTGCCTATAAGTATACACAGCATTCACCACAACGTGAAAAAAATCTTATGAAAATATAAAATAAAATAAAATTTATTAAAATTCAAAATAGCACATGCATGTTGGCATTAAAAAAAGAAAGATAAAATGTTATCACGGAGGTTGAAAGGGTATGAACATGAATTACAAAAAACATTTACCTCTTGATTAGTTTAAATGCACTTCCATATCTCAGAGACTGATCTTCTAAACTTGTTAAGTAAGTGTTTCACCGTGTAAGTCGGCTTCTGACGATTTACAAAAGCTGTTGTAATTTCTGCACATTCGGACCAAGGGAGCGTTGAGACCAAGATTGGATTTGCAGAAAGGCATATGAAACAACCTTGTGATGGGATGTCTGGGAGGTTTTGAAAGGACTGAATATTGGATACGGTCAACAAGATCGCTACATTTTACAAATCCGTTTGTCACTTTGAACGAGCGTAGGTATGTGCAGGCCCCGTGTTCTTCTTATAAATCTTTAAGTCAACAGCGAACAACAAAGCTTGAAAATGCTTGATTTGACTAGCGATGTCATTTACGAATAGCAAAAATAAAACTGGGCCAACATAGGAGCCTTGTGGGACTCCAGAACACCAGAACGTAAGAGACAATATAGCCATTGACCGCAACAAACTTTGAGCGATTTATAAGATAGGACGCGACCCACCTCAGCAGCGATTGAAAAGAATTTATCTCAAAAACAAACTTAACATTTTAGTTGAAAAACATGTTCTCCCATACATTGATGTACTACCTCAATGGTCAATTCTCCAACTGAAAAAAGTTTGTAATCGCAAAAAAATAAATAAATAATGTGATAATACGATGTGATAAACTGATAATAGATGAACACAATTTTGCGGAGCTCGTGGCTAAGTAATAAGTGCCGCACGGGTCGATCCGTCAGGTTAAGCTACGCTTGCCGGGGTTGGTCAGTGGATGGGTGACCATCTTTACATACCGAGATTCCTCCGTGCCTTGGAAAGCACGTTAAGCTGTTGGCCCCGGCTGTTATTCGTGGATCTTTGACAGTCGTTACGGGTCGTCAGAAGCCCGAAAGTCTGACAACCATTCTTACCAAGGGGTATCGTATTACCCAGGAACTGGGTTGTGGAGGTCAGATAGGCAGTCGCTCCATGTAAAATACTGGTATTCAGCTGCATCCGGTTAGACTGGAAGCCGACCCCAACATAGTTGGGAAAAGGCTAGGCAGATTGATTTGAGATGAACACAATTTTGCCTTTATTTGTGCTGTGAGACCTTGCTTTTTGCCAAGTTTCATGATTCAGGTCAACTTAAAGTAGTTACCCTATAGGTTTTGATTTACTTGCGAGTATAGAAATATGTCGCATAAATGTCCGTATTTTTTTATTGCGTTGACTTAGATGCTTGATTTTATGAGAGCTCCAAGGGACCATAGACTACGTATTTGATATTTATTTCAACTCGATACCTCCAAGTGTACCAGAGAAAACTGGTCTTGACAGACTGACAACGCAGTGATCCTATAAGGGTTCCGTTTTTTTCCTATTGAGGTACGGAACCCAAAAAACCTTTTAAAAAAATATTTTTGCCCATAAAAACGCACATTACTAACATAACTTGAATTCAGAGTTAATAGGACCGTAAGACAGAACTGGTACGCACGGCTACAGATCAAGCTATACATTTCCAGTATAAGCTGATCTCGCATTGTGTAGGATTTCCTTACAATGAGAGGTCAGTGAAAACTGGAAATGTATAGCTTGATGTGTAGCCGTGTGTACCTACAATTAATTTCCATATAGGCTGCAAAATTGAAGACTCACTTCCTGAGTGTGAGGCTGTATTCCCTTTCCCTCTTCGTATCATGCATGAAATCTGTAGACTGGATCGGTGTATTAGTCACCATGCTGGCTTCCCCTTAAGAAACACAAGCAAGCACTTCGAAACACAACATGGTCGCCTCACCTTGATCTTGAAATTTGAACTGCGGCGAACAATAACTGCTCAAACGAAACAGATTAACTGCGCTTAGCTGTGATTACTCTACTTTTAATTTTCAGATTTTTATTTGCTGGCATACGGGAGATACAATGGCCATTATCTGGTCCAAATGAAACCGTCTCCTATTTCGGTCTGCAGGGTCGATAGGAACCTAACCAAACCGAACCTTGGGATGCCCAATAATTATAATTTGTATAAGTTTTGATATACAATTAGTGCAATAATAAGTTTATTAGATGTGCATTTGTTTTTTTTGATGAACAGCGAATAATTCATATTTTTGTTGTGACTTTGGACAAAATTTGGGATACTTATTCCTCAAAGCGCAACTACTTTTAAGCGCAACCAACTAAGCGCAACTAAATTATTTCTCAAAACGCAAGTTCCATTAGTTGCGCTCACAAATTCAAATTAAAAATATTACTTATATGTCTTCAAAGCGCAATCATGATGAACAATAGATATAGGGTATGATGGTTTCATTAATGATATCGATAGACAGTTTTAAATCAACTGTCCTAAATGTTTGTTTATTAAAACGGACTACCAGGCAAACAGGCAAATTTTGGTCATTAATGTTAAAAATACATGACAGGTTCAGTAAGTTGAATTACAGTGGCAGTTGTTTTGAAAAGTAGCAGGGTAACAAAATGAACAGAAAATAGATGCCTATAAGCAATCTGGTTATAAATATAATAATCAGCAATAAGACACTACAGGGCATGAGTAAAAAAAGAGTGTATTAAATCATACTAATACCTTACTAAAGTAAATAGAAGAAAAGACAGGTGAAAATATAGACTTCCCAAAGAGAGGCCTCTTTGGGAAGACCTGTCTTCGTCCAGGTTTTTTATTGCCAACGAACAAACCTACCAGAAGGAAGTACCTTACCTCATAAAAACATAGCACATGACTGTATGGTCACGTACGTTTCCACATAATCTACGCAATTTTGTTGATACGTCATCAAATCGTTCTCAGTAAGATAAATGACAAGTTTTAATTACTATAATTAAAGCTGTACCTACATAGGGATGTTTCCAGCTTTCATATGATGATGATTTCGAATCGAGGGTCATCTAGTATTCGAACACTGACTTCTTCTTCTTCCTATGCTTGTCCCAAGTTGTTTAGATGGTGAAAAATGGTTTCCTCTTCCATTCTCCACCTGTCGGCTGTCACGTTATTATTCTTTCCCTTCAAATTATGATTCATATCCCATGATAACTGACTATCGACTGTTAAAGTTAAGAATAAAAATCGTAGCATGCAAAAAGTGGCGGTTTACAGGTATTCTATTCCAAAAGAGCTCTTTCAGGAGCTCTTCTACAGTCTACTACATGTAAATATTAGGTAGGTAGTAGGCTACGCGTTCCATTGTTTTTCCTGAAAAGCAATGGAACGCGTAAATAAAATAAATGAGCTCCCCATAAATACCGCAGGAACGCAATGGAACGCGTAAATAAAATAAATGAGCTCCCTATAATTACCGCAGGAACGCGATGGAACGCGTAAATAAAATAAATGAGCTCCCTATAAATAGCGCAGGAACGCAATGCGACGCGTAAATAAAAAAATGAGCTCCCTATAAATACCGCAGGAACGCAATGGAACGCGTAAATAAAATAAATGAGCTCCCTCTAAATAGCGCAGGAACGCAATGGAATGCGTAATAAAATAAATTAGCTCCCTATAAATACCGCAATGTAAGACATGCTTTTAATAAACCTTGATCTTGAAATGGGATCTACAATAATATTAAGTAAGTACCTAAGTAATTTGTTTCTTTTGTTATCTAGACATAATAACAGTTTCCGTTGTTATGAACAATTATTATAATTCGCTGTGAACGCGTCGGAAATTTTGCATAACTTACCATGGATGGTGTCTCAGATTAAGTGACAATCAAAAAGTACCTACAATTTATTAGGGCTACATAAAAAAAAACGAACCAATGGTCCAGATTGAAAAAGGACAATGACAAGGAAAAATCCAAAGAAAATAATGAAGCAAGAAGCATCATTTGTGGCCGATTGGATTTTATCTCTGATTCAGTCTATTTTTTAGTGTACCGTACCTCAAAAGGAACCCTTATAGGATCACTCGTGTGTCTGTCGGTCTGTCTGTCCGTCTGTCACAGTCAATTTTCTCCGAATCTAATGGACCGATTAAGTTGATGAATTTCTGTGACCCAAACACGGATGTGTAGCGTAAATAAATGAATTTTGAATATAGGAGTCACTTTTTGGGGGCAAATAAGAATATAAAAAAAATGTTTTGAAAACTGTACCGTACTAAGTACTGACCAAATGAAAGGGCTTACTGTGAGGGTATCAAGTTTTTTTTATATTTAAAAATTCCCCCTATCTCCGAAATTACTTAATCTAAAATTTTGAAAAAAATACAGAAAATAGAATTCATGTAGATTACAGGAAAATCCTATGGTCTTAAAATAACTTGGTAAATGTCTCAATATTGTCCGTATAAACTTACATTTGCAGTTGGAAGTTTGTTCTTGGAATAAATTGATCAGAACTACGGAACCCTTCATTGTACGTGGTCCAACACGCATTTGGCCGGTTTTTTTATGAAGATTTACAATACCTTTTTTTTTGCAATGAATAATTATTTTTTGGTCAATGCCCTTTTCGGTGTTTGCATTAAAAAGGATAGAGACTGTTAAAATATTATTTATTAGTCCGTATTTACTTAGTTAAATATTTTATTTATAAGTTAGCCTGTTGTGTGCCTTGAAGAGGTTTCTCCCCGGTTCTTCTTAATTAAACAATGCAATTTTAAAGTGTTTGCGCTAAAACTTGAATTGAAATCCAAATAGATATCTACTTAGACGATTCTTATGCATGTGATCGTTCTAGCTTCCTGCATTTATAAGTATTTGGAGAATAAATATTTATTGTACACGTAAAAATATCTGTACATACCTACTTATGTATATTATTATAGGTACAGATATTTTTAATGCGCATGAGATCTAGATCACAAGTTCATAACACATAGATATAATTATGGTATGTGCTTTATTATGTACTTAACACCAAGAGTGACGTAATTTAACTTTAGTCCGAGGGGATAACTAATGTTATACCTACTCGTGGCAACAATAACGTCGCACGGATCGATCGAAAGTTAAGCTATCCTTGCCCCGGTCGGTTCGTGGATGTGTGACCATCATCCATTACATATTGAGACTCCTCCGTGCCTCAGAAAGTACGATAAGCCGTTGGTCCCGGTTGTCATGTGTAGATCTTCGATAGTCGTTACCAAAAGTCTAAGGGTATCGTTTTTCTCAGTAACTGGGTTGTGGGCGTGGCTCCATGTAATATACTGGTATTCAGTTGCATCGCCTGCATCCGGTTAGACTGGAAGACGACCCCAACATAGTTTAGGTACAGGTTAAGCAGAATTATAAGTGTACCTACTTGTTTTTATAGCGTCTTTTATTTTAAATCACATGCTACACTGAACTTAATGCCAAGCAATAAACATTTTAATGCCATGAAAACACCATTACTTCTGTTTGTAAGTAACAAAGTTCGCGTTATAAAAGTTTTTTGCACTACCTATACGTACGTAGGTATAGTCGTCAATATTTACCTGTAGGTACATAGGTGACATAGGTTTCTCTGAACTCCACGTGATGACGTCATAGAAACCACAATGGTCATAAACATAATTAAATCGTAAAATGTGTGCACGGTAGTGTGCCCTGCCAAGTTTGACAAAACTAAATATTGCTCGCTGGCTTAGGTATAAACTTCAACCCAACCTTAGCCTTTATCACTGTTATTAACACAAACGGGATATTTACCATGTTTAAACATGGTAAATATCCCGTTTGTGTTAATAACAGTGTTAGTAACCATGACAGTTTAAAAACTTATATCTTAGCCTTTATCATCTGCCAAACCTTTTCCCAACTATGTTGGGGTCGGCTTCCAGCCTAACCGGCTGCAGGTGAATACCAGTATTTTTTATGGAGCGACTGCCTATTAATTTGACCTCCGCAACCCAGTTACTGGGTAAATTACGATACCCCCTGATAAGACTGGTTGTCCGACTTTCAGGCTTCTGACGACCCGTAACGACTGTCAAAGATCCATGAAAGACTGCTTACAGAGTCACGGAAGGGTCATCCATCACTGCTTACAGAGTCAAGGAGGGGTCACCCATCTACGGACCAAACGCGGCAAGCGTAGCTTAACCTGATCAATCGACCCGAGCGGCTGTTAAATTACTTAGCCATAAGCCACAAGCCTTTATATAATTAATTTTGTTAAGGAGAGGTTGAATTTTGGTTACTTAACTCTTTTTTACTGCACTCGAAATACCTACCTCTATGGGAAACTCGTCTTCCCTACATATTTGTAATTATGTGGATGTCTAGCATCATAACAATTGTAGCAAAAATATCCTAGGCTTTGTGAAAACTTACACAATTATCATAATTTTAATGAGGTAGGTAGCTTTACTATAGTGTGAAAAATACCTAGACACAAATACCTGCTTACGCTAGAGGTCGCGAAACAGATAGAATCTTCTAAAATCCTTAGCCTTTTTGATGATGTTATCTTAATGTTTTAAGGTTTAACTTTGAACTTGCCTTGTGAGCATTTGTTGCAATCACATTAGTGCCTATACTGAGGTAAAGTCATGCGTAAGAAACAGTCATAAAAAATAAAGCGTGCAAGTAATCACGTAAGCCCTCGTGTGTTTTATTAGGTTGTGGCTTGTGGTATTATATCAATGATTAATAAGTTAATTGGAATACGTTATAAAATAAATTAAACTTGGCTCTATTTTTTCTTGTTTATGTTTTTCCTATATTTCCATTAGATATTGGCTACTATTTCTACATGTGTTTGCTCGTGAATGGACAAACAATACTTGTGAAGTATATGTCACCGTCATAGACTTATAAAAAAGGAGGACTCCGCGCCACGCATATCGAAAGTGAAGTTCAGTAAGTATGCCGGGACCGTTTGTACAAACACGCCTCACGCACACATTTACATCATAGTATGCCAACCGGCCGCCATTACGTGCCACGAGCGACGACGGCGTTTTTGCAGGTACTTACTCAAATCACGCACACATAGATCGGTTCGGTGCTTCACTTTCGATATGCGTGGCGCGGAGTCCTCCTTTTTTTATACGTCTATGGTCACCGTATGATTATGAAATTCGTTAGTTTATAATGTTAAACTTTTTAAACTTTCGCGATTTGTACACATTATAAAACACTATCGAAACGGGTCTTATCGCGATATTCTTTTTAACGAGGTAAACAGGTACCTACTTGTTTCCCGACGTTTCGACCGCCTTGCAGCGATCGTGGTCACGGGAGGACTGATGACAGCTCAGCGACGTCTTCGTAAAGTGCGGGTATGTGCATCTACCCTCACTTGGTCTTCACAATTTTTATAAATGTCACTGTCGGTACTTCTACACACAACACTAAGGACGTCTACACACTGGCGGACCTCGTCGGACGACCGGCGTTGCTTGCACTTGCTGATGACTGGATTCCAAGTTGTAGGCAGTCGGTATCCATCCTCTCTGTTGAAATTTTTATATTTCCTGATTTCAACCGCTTCACGTACTATTCTGGAGTAATAGTAACGATCAGAGGAAAGAACCTGTGGCTTGTGTAGTTGAATCCAGTGGTTTGGACCAGCCTCCAGCAAATGCTCAGCTATCGCGGACTTGTTGGTTTGACGGTTTTTTACAGCTGCAATATGTTCTTTGATCCTTTCGGCGATTGTTCGTTTTGTCTGCCCTATATATGAACTACCACAGCTGCAATCCACCTTGTATACGCCAGGTGTCTGAAGGGGAATTACGTCTTTCGGAGAACGCAGGCACTTCGAAATGCTGGAGAGTGGACTATATACAGTCTTGATGGAGTATTTCTTAAGTACTGTTCCAACTTTGTCCGTCACTCCTTTCAAATACGGCAAGAACGCTGCCACTCTGCTAACTCCTATCTGACCTGCCTTCTTCTTTGGACGTCTGGTATCTCCTTTCTTCCGTTTGTATCCGTTCTCCTTAAGTACCTCCTGAACATGTGCGAGCTCACTGTCTAAGTGTTCAGGGTCACAGAGGTCATATGCTCTGCTCGTAAGAGAGGTTACAACGGATTGCAAATGCCGCGGATGATGGTGTGATTGCGCATTGAGATACCTATCTGTGTGCGTCGGTTTACGGTACACCGTGTGTCCCAAGGTACCATCTCCCCTTACGGACACTTTCACATCAAGAAAGGCCAACGATCTGTCTACCTCCATTTCGTAAGTAAACCGGATATTCCGATGTATGGAGTTTAAGCGCTTCACAAATTGTTCTACTTCGTGCTGGTTGCCTTTCATTATACAAAATACATCGTCGACATAACGTTTCCACAGTTTCACATTAGCCGTTTGCATGTCTATGGATCTTTCGATGTCTTCCATCCAGATGTTGGCCATAACCGGTGCTACCGGGCTACCCATGGCCACCCCGTCGATCTGGAGATAATATTGTCCACGATATAAAAAGTAGTTACCTTCAAGACAGTTTTTCAGTAAAACAACGTACTTTGGAGATAGATCATTTGCCCTAAGCTTCCTCTCGATGACATCAAGGCAATCCTGAATAGGAACGTTGGTGAATAATGACTCAACGTCAAAACTCACCATCACCTCGTCCGGTTCCACCTTCACGCTCTTGATGATGTCTACAAAGTGACGCGAGTCTTTCACGAAAGATGTAGTCTTACCCACCAACGGTTGCAAGATCCTGGTGATGTGTTTCGCCAAATCGTGAAATTGTGAAGCGCTTAAACTCCATACATCGGAATATCCGGTTTACTTACGAAATGGAGGTAGACAGATCGTTGGCCTTTCTTGATGTGAAAGTGTCCGTAAGGGGAGATGGTACCTTGGGACACACGGTGTACCGTAAACCGACGCACACAGATAGGTATCTCAATGCGCAATCACACCATCATCCGCGGCATTTGCAATCCGTTGTAACCTCTCTTACGAGCAGAGCATATGACCTCTGTGACCCTGAACACTTAGACAGTGAGCTCGCACATGTTCAGGAGGTACTTAAGGAGAACGGATACAAACGGAAGAAAGGAGATACCAGACGTCCAAAGAAGAAGGCAGGTCAGATAGGAGTTAGCAGAGTGGCAGCGTTCTTGCCGTATTTGAAAGGAGTGACGGACAAAGTTGGAACAGTACTTAAGAAATACTCCATCAAGACTGTATATAGTCCACTCTCCAGCATTTCGAAGTGCCTGCGTTCTCCGAAAGACGTAATTCCCCTTCAGACACCTGGCGTATACAAGGTGGATTGCAGCTGTGGTAGTTCATATATAGGGCAGACAAAACGAACAATCGCCGAAAGGATCAAAGAACATATTGCAGCTGTAAAAAACCGTCAAACCAACAAGTCCGCGATAGCTGAGCATTTGCTGGAGGCTGGTCCAAACCACTGGATTCAACTACACAAGCCACAGGTTCTTTCCTCTGATCGTTACTATTACTCCAGAATAGTACGTGAAGCGGTTGAAATCAGGAAATATAAAAATTTCAACAGAGAGGATGGATACCGACTGCCTACAACTTGGAATCCAGTCATCAGCAAGTGCAAGCAACGCCGGTCGTCCGACGAGGTCCGCCAGTGTGTAGACGTCCTTAGTGTTGTGTGTAGAAGTACCGACAGTGACATTTATAAAAATTGTGAAGACCAAGTGAGGGTAGATGCACATACCCGCACTTTACGAAGACGTCGCTGAGCTGTCATCAGTCCTCCCGTGACCACGATCGCTGCAAGGCGGTCGAAACGTCGGGAAACAAGTAGGTACCTGTTTACCTCGTTAAAAAGAATATCGCGATAAGACCCGTTTCGATAGTTTATAATGTGTCTCGCAAGATTATAAACTATCGAAAAATTGTGAACTGCAACAGACCATTTCACAATTTAATGCCATAGACGTTTAAAAAAAGGAGGACTCCGCGCCACGCATATCGAAAGTGAAGCTCCGTACCGATCTATGTGTGCGTGATTTGAGTACCTGCAAAAACGCCGTCACTCGTGTTATGTAATGGCGGCCGGTCGGCATACTATGATGTTAATGTGTGCGTGAGGCGTGTTTGTACAAACACGTCCGGCATACTTACGGTGCTTCACTTTCGATATGCGTGGCGCGGAGTCCTCCTTTTTTATAAGTCTATGTTTAATGCATTATTTTTCCATAGTTTATTCTATCCATGGCGAACCGGTAAATTATGAACTGGTATCAAACTTGCATGCACGAACACACCTTGCGCTAAAACTAAATAGCCAAGTAACTGCGAAAAACTTTGAAGAAGCGCTCGCCGGCCGCTGCTGCTGCTGCGGCATCGCTCGCCGGCCGCTGCTGCTGCTGCGGCATCGCTCGCCGGCCGCTGCTGCTGCTGCGGCATCGCTCGCCGGCCGCTGCTGCTGCTGCGGCATCGCTCGCCGGCCGCTGCTGCTGCTGCGGCATCGCTCGGTTCACGCTCCACTCACGTGCGGTTTGTCACAGTTCTAATCCAACCTAACCCATTTGGTCGGGGTGACCTGGCTTAGTTACTGCGACCAATTCGGCTACCTAAACCTACCAATTAGGAACGGTTAACAATTTTATCTATCTATATCTATTATATCTATCTACAGGGTGTAAGGGACAGCCCTCCGCAAACTAACAGGGTGCATTCAGCTCCTCATTATGAATCATATTCCACCGGAAATTTTCTCAGGAAAATTTTCATTTTTTCAAAATTTTTTTCAGTTACATTTTCATTATTTCAACGTAAAATTGCATTGCGTGTTCGCAGTACTCCATTTATGTAAAAAAAACTGCAAAAAAAAAAACAGCAAAAAAAAAACCAGCAATGGATGTTGAAATACTCTAACCAACGACGCGTGAAATCAGCTGTTCACTTTCTGTCTAGCTACAGAGTTCATCGAAGTCACCGCATACCTATTACCTACCCCTCCCAACCATTAATAGACGCTCCGATTTGTGCACAAAAACATAAACAAATCAGGTTTATTGGATTCCCTTAACGTTCCTGAAAAAATTTCATGTACCGGTCATCTTACTATGACATACTGAATTCACCCTATCAGTTTGCGGAGGGCTGTCCCTTACACCCTGTATATAAATAAAAAGAGAAGTCCTGACTGATTGACTGATTGACTCATCAACGCCCAGCCCAAACCCTTAGACCTAGAAAGCTGAAATTTTGCACAGAGGTTTCCTTTATAATGCAGACAAGGAATAAGGAAGGAATTCCCGGTAGCACGTTCCCGTGGGATACTTTCCAACATCCACACGGGCGTAGCCGCGGGAAAATCGGACATTATTGCGAAACCTGTCGGTAGTGCGAGTTCGTTCAGAATTTGACGGTTTGACATGGATACTACACACTACACATGTCATGACATTTTTGATGGTGATGATGGTTGATGAAACTTTCGAAAATGAATAGGTATCTACGTTATATTTATATATTGTAAGCAGTAATGGTACTGACTGAAGTTACTGTGTTTTCATTTACGAGGGCAGTATGGTACAGCAGTTCACAATTTATTTATTTATTTTTATTTTTATTTATTAATACAAAACAAGGTTCATCTTCAAACCCAGGTTTAAACCATGAACCCTTTTTTTAATTTCAAACTTTATTCCGACACATTCAGTTGTCAGTTTAAAATTGACAACTTAGTACCGGACTAAATTGTCAGTTTTGTATAAAGAACTGTATTTCTATTACAGTTGCTGCGAATAGTCGCTATTATTCGGTATTCGGCATTATTCCAATTTTTTTTGCTATTCGTCGAATACCGAATAATAAAATCTATTATTCGACATTCGGCGAATAGTTGTCTAAAATAAACTTTTAATGAGAAAAACAACTGTAGGCTTCAAAATAATCACTTTATTTTTCTTAAAAAACAAAACACACTTAGTTTAGTATCAATTATTATCATTATTATTAAATGTCATACAAAAATCAGTCATATTAAAGTTAAGCTTTTAAATTAATATTGAAAATCCAAAAGGGGCAGATTGTGGTGCAAAAAAAAAAAAGTTTTTCTGCACGATTGGGATCAAGTCGGTTGCGCTTTTTTTCATACATCAAACCTGCCTCAGAAAATAGTCTTTCTGAATAAACAGAGCTTGCTGGTGTGATTAAAAATCGTTTAGCAAGATTTCTTAAAATGGGGAATTCAGTTTTACAAGCCCACCATTCTTATGGGTTTACATATCTGTCAGCCTTTGCTAACGCGATGTAATGGTTTCTTTCTTCAGCAGTGGCATTCTTGGGTTGGTCTGCAGAAGGCTGTTCTGTCGTAGATTCTTCACCATGCCGAAAATAAATGATTCTACCAGCGTGATATACCTATCACGCTTGTAGAATCATTTATTTTTTACCTACTGTAATCTATTTTTTTTCTAAGGTTATGAGAAAAGAAAATAAAGCACAACAAATAAACTATTTTTTATATTCCTATGTTAATAATAATAGCCAATTATTCGACTATTCGCCATAGGGAATGGCGATTAATCGGTATTCGACTAAATAGTCGAATAGCAAATGCTATTATTCGCGGCAACTCTAATTTCTATCATAGCTAGGTTCTTATTACAAAAACTGCTCAATGCTTTAATTAAACCATGACAGAAGAAAAACCTCGTTTTGTAATAAGGCTGTATCAAACAAGTAATCATAAAAGTTTAACTAGGTATACATATACTTATTTCTGTTGAGGTAACATTATGTGTAAGTATAGGGTAGGATAAGCGTGGGCCATTAAATTGTCACGTGCACGCAACCTCTTATTTTAAACTTTTTATGACCCATACATTTTTTTTTAAAATTCAAACGTTGCTCCTGGTTTCTGCCCTTTATAAAATGATTTACTGTGGAGGTTCCTTTCCAGGCTTCTTTCTTCTTTTTCGAATGTTGAAATAAACTAATTTGAATTTGAATTCAGTCTTTTCCCGCGCCTACTGCAGGATATAAGACTTCTTCCTCTTTCTTATCAAAGGAGGCAATTTTAGCATGAGACAGTCGTATCATATCATTATCTCGTAATTTACTTATTTTATACTGCTTAGATCATAATCTCTAATTACTAAATCTGAACAGTGCGTCGTACATAAGTACGTAATGATGAGGCAATAGTTCAAGGCAATTTAATTTACGTAGGTACACTGAATTTTTTCGTGAACAACTCTAGTTCAAAAAAAAACTTCAACAATAGTAAAGACAACCATATAATTAACGAATAGGTACAGTCAGGAAATTAATTATTAATCAAATTGACACACTAGGCCAGTCTTTGGTTTTGTAGCCATTTCATTCTTTGACAGTAAGTTGGTCAAAGAATGGCAGCTGTGATTTAAATTTACGGACAATTAAAATACATAGGTACCTAGTCAATTTGTTAAACAATTAATTTCCCTGACTTTTACAAATACAGTGTGTAAGTGTAAACAGTGGCAATCTGTTAAGGGGTCATTGTACTCAGCATTATGAACAACTTGTAAGGGGACGAAACCTGAAATCCCGAAAAAAAAAACCAGTTGTAGTACATTTATGTTCGCATAATTTTTTTCAAATGTACTGACCAGCTGATTTTTTTTTCGTGTCAGTTGTGGTCTCTTATTAAAAGTTGTTCATAATGATGAGAACTCTTACTAATATGTTATTAGTAGTATTATGTTAAAATTGTTATTATGTTGCCGTGCTTAACCGGGTCTCATGTTGGAACTTACTTAAATTGTAACAATACATGAATGCATTATAGAGTTTTGAATTTGAATTTGAGTACAATGACCCCTTAAAAGATTGCGACTGTTTACACTTACACCTGTATTATAACAGCTCTATTCTATAACAAGTTTGTTAATGGGCACTTTGTCTAAAAGTTTGGTGGATTCGACGACCAGTTTGGAAACGATCACCTTGACTACAGGTGGCGCCACCTCTTGGAAGACGCCGCGCCAGTTGCTGTTCGCGAATTGGTGGACTGCGTCCGCTGAAACAGAAAAACGAAAACAATTGAATCATGTGACTTAGAAATAATGGCCTGACTTCCCTGACTTATTTCGACTGCGTTTTCTTCTGAGCGTGTCGAAGCAAAACTAAATTGTGTCAGCCCAGAACTTAGCTAGGACACCTAGGGACCTATTTGCGTTGTCAGCAGCATCAATAATTTTCTCCAACGAAAAATATTTTTCTAAAAGATTACAATTTGTCGTTTCCATGGTTTGTAGAACACGCAGTAATCTATACAGGGTGTAAGGGACAGCCCTCCGCAAACTAACAGGGTGCGTTCAGCTCCTCATTTTGAATCATATTCTACCGGAAATTTTCTCAGGAAAATTTTCATTTTTTCAATTTTTTTTTCAGTTTCATTTTCATTATTTCAATGTAAAATTGCATTGTGTGTTCGCAGCATTCCATTTATGTAAAAAAAACTGCAAAATAAACCAGCAATGGATGTTGAAATACTCTAACCAACGACGCGTGTAATCAGCTGTTCACTTTCTGCCTAGCTACAGAGTTTATCGAACTCACCGCATACCTATATTCCCTACCCCTCCCAACCAGTAATAGACGTTCCGATTTGTGCACAAAAACACAAACAAATCAGGTTTATTGGATTCCCTTAACGTTCCTGAAAAAATTTCATGTACCGGTCATATTAGTAAGACATACTGAATTCACCCTATCAGTTTGCGGAGGGCTGTCCCTTACATCCTGTATGATTGGCATCAGTTGAAAGACGATTTGATCATGAAAGCATTCTTAGCTGGGATCTACATCATCTGCAGGCTCTCTGTTAGTGTGGTTAAAGTACGTTGTTAGCAATGCCCGTTACTTTGCCAACATTTTGCAATACTTACAGAGTGCCTTATTCCCATTGAACAGGTTCTTAAACGTGAAGTGCGCGCCGTCCTCCACCTCGGAGGTGTACTTCCAGTTCTTCAACACCCAGTACTGGTCGCCGTCCCTTGTCTTCTCCCCCATTAAGAATTGGAGCTTGACCACGATGCCACCTGAAATTATTCAGAGGGAGTGATGAATGGTGATGCTTTGAAAGAGCCACTGCGAGTGATAAGAAGCTATCACTCCGCTGTGGTGCTCCTATAAAGTATCTTGAAGGTACAATTTCGTGTTTAGTGTGGCTGTGTGTGTGTGTACAGACGCCAGCAGGTCAAGCAATCCGAAACTGTCAAATTTTCCCAATCAACCTAATGCTTTAGAGATGAAGATGAAAAGCTTGATGCAGACAGATTGTAGTAGATTTATCAACATGTGGTAACATGCATCTGATAAACTGTTATCAGTTAAATGTAGCTATTTGTGGTTAACCTTTAACTGTAATACAAAGATCGATTAATCTATGAGGATAAATAGTGCTTGCTTTCAATGTTCGATGAAGAGGGCTGTCGCATTTTATCACCTCTCTCGCTCACACGGGACCTTTGAATGTTAAAAGAAAAGATGTTTTTTTGAAAAATGTGGGTAATCATTTGGCGAACTAATCAATAATTACGGTCAAGGAAAAGGGAAGGGAAGGGAAGGGGAAGTTTGTCTTTGGGGAACACCGGAACACCATACACCGTCTCTCTACGCTGTTTCTGAATAGCTACGAAGTTGACAGCTCGGTCGGTGAAACATAGTCACTATTTCGTCTTACCTTTAAATAGATGGCGCTGTGTTGAGTTCAATAGCAAAAAAACCGGCCAAGTGCGATTCGGACTCGCACACGATGGCTTGCGTACCATATAATATGTTTAACAACCGTAAAGATAACTTTGTATTTCATAATGATACTGTGAATTACAAGGTTTTTTGCAGTTGCAGAAAATCACCCATATTTAAACAAAATACTTTATGAATATACTAGCTTCTGCCCGCGACTTCGTCCGCGTTAAATTTCTTGTACCCCCCACCCACCAACCCCGACGCATCGCATCGCAATGCCTGCCCGTGCTATTACTTCGCGCACGGCTCCTAAGGGCCATAGCGTGATGTTAAATAGACTATATCCTTCCGCATCGCCTGCATGCGCTATTACTTCGCGCTCGGCTCCTAAGGGCCCTAGCGTGATGTTAAATATACAATATCCTTCCCCATCGCTTGCCCGCGCTATTACTTCGCGCTCGGCTCCTAAGGGCCCTAGCGTGATGTTAAATATCCTATATCCTTCCGCATCGCCTGCCCGCGCTATTACTTCGCGCTCGGCTCCTAAGGGCCCTAGCGTGATGTTAAATAGCCTATATCCTTAAGCATCGCCTGCCCGCGCTATTACTTCGCGCTCGGCTCCTAAGGGCCCTAGCGTGATGTCAAATAGCCTATATCCTTCTCCATCGCCTGCCTGCGCTATTACTTCGCGCTCGGCTCCTAAGGGCCCTAGCGTGATGTTAAATAGCCTATATCCTTCCGCATCGCCTGCCCCCGCTATTACTTCGCGCTCGGCTCCTAAGGGTCTTAGCGTGATGTTAAATAGCCTATATCCTTCCGCATCGCCTGCCCGCGCTATTACTTCGCGCTCGGCTCCTAAGGGCCCTAGCGTGATTTTAAATAGCCTATATCCTTCCGCATCGCCTGCCCGCGCTATTACTTCGCGCTCGGCTCCTAAGGGGCCTAGCGTGATGTTAAATAGCCTATATCCTTCCGCATCGCCTGCCCGCACTATTACTTTGCGCTCGGCTCCTAAGGGCCCTAGCGTGATGTTAAATAGCCTATAGCCCTCCTCAAGAACTGGGTTATAAAATGCAAAAAGATTTTTTCAAATCCGACTGGGGTAGTTCCAGAGATAGCGCGTTCAAACAAACTAACAAAAAAAAACCGGTCCAGAGCGAGTCGGACTCGCGCACCGAGGGTTCCGTTCCGATTTCTGAAAAAGTGTGCTATTTAGAGACATCGTTTTTTTTTTCCTGTTATCTTTACATAAACTTGCATCACATAGAATAATTTCAGATTTTTCTCTTTGCAAACTTCGGAGATAAGGGGGGGGAACGGTATTTTTTTTTACATTTTTCATCAAAAGTCGAACACTGTGCGGCCTAAAAAAAAATAAAAACATGTTTGAGAATGCGCAAACAGCGCTCTTTCATATGATACCCCACATGACCTAGTAGCCCAACTTTGAATTTTTAAGACCCCCTTTCAGCCCATGTTGCAAAAAAATACATATCGTTTTATTTGTTTCTTATTTGCAAAATAGTTGGGTAAATATTATCTAAAACTGTTCCAAATTTCAAGTTGATAGCATTAGTAGTTCTTGAGATATCCAGCTGTGACAGACAGAGAGACAGACAGACAGACTGAGTCACACCATAAGGGTTCCTTTTTTACCATTTTGGTACGGAACCCTAAAAAAAACTTCCGCTGTATTCCACCGACATTTTGCACAACGCCATCTATGGGTAAATTGATAAAACGTCCGCTCTAAACATGTAATTGCTCAAGAGGAACCGGTATGAATTAAAGTTATTTTGCGTTTTAGTAATTTTATATTATCTCCGAAACTGTATGACCAATTGCCATACTGTAAAGGCCAAATCTTATCTCCATGATGTCCTTGTGATCATAAAATATCTTATTTTGATAAGGATTAATTTTTTGTTGTTTAAATAATCATCCAAACATAAGTATGTCTAAAAAATACTTTTTTAAAACAATAAAAGATGTATAAAAGATAAAATATAAAAGATAGAAATATGGTGTCGCTGACTTTTTTGTAGAATTATTTAAGACGGACCAAACTGCCATACATTGTTATCAATTATAAACAACCGTTTAGGCAGCGCATGCAAAAAAGTCTGTTTAAAGAGGTATTTCTTTCCGACTTGTTAGACAAAACTTGTGATAGCTCGGCTAATATGCATGATATAAATATAATTTATAGCCTATAGCACTCAGGAATAATGTAGCTTTCTACCAGTGAAAAAAATTTTTAGAATTGGATCATTAGTTCCGGAGATTACCCCCTACATACAAACTTACAAACTTACATACAAATTTTACCTCTTTATAATATTAGTATAGACTATATATACTTATAATATACTTTATTGTTTTTATTTCTTTATTTAATACAGTTTATGGTACATGATATACAGAAGTTCAAATTCCTAACTTGTTTAATTGTTGCGATAAAGCTCGTACCTACAAAAATAGTTATTGTCAAATTTTACTGCCCCCTATTTCTTAAAATTATCTTTGTATGCCCATAAATAATGTAAATTATATAAAATATCTAAGAGGGACTCAAATTTTAATATGGAACCAACTCTAAAATAGGAAAAATCTGATGTTCCATCAGTAGCATCCAAAAGACAATAATACCATCGGGCTAATAGTATTGTTATGCCCGTTTTCACCAACCCTAAGTGACACTTAAATGAATTCCTAAATAAAAGTGCACTGTTAGGATTTTCAACGCTAGGCCGAGAGGTGAAAATACAACGGTGCGGTGCAATAATATTTGGAGATTCATTTAAGTGTCACTTATGGTTGGTGAAAATGGGCATAAGTATTGTACTTTGTACGGGTTAATATTATAGGTACTTTTGGATAGAACAGCTGATTGTTTTTCATGTTTTTTTTATGAGATGGTCCCATAGACAGCTTAGAGATACTCACGGATCTTGATGGAGTATTTGCCGTTGCCCTCGACGGGCATGACGAGCAGCTTGCCTCCGAGGGTGTAGTCTCCCATCATCGTCACCGAACACTTCAGGTCCAGGTTAGTCTTATGTGCGTGACGTCTGGAAAAGAGCATAGGATCATATTAGATAGGATCTTGCAATTTAGGTAGGTATAGACAGTAGTAGACTAGGTACTGGACATATTCCTCTTGTTAGGTAGGTATCATCAGACAGAAGTAGACTACTGGACATAGACATGGTCGGTTTAGTACAGCCCTACAGTTGGATGCCATATGTCCGTATTGGCATAAGAATATGCTTATATGATAGAATTTTATTATTTATCGATAGGCAGGAATTCCGTCCAATCAACCAATACATGTTTTTAAAACGCAGGTCTAGTTCCTGTCTTTTCTTTTCAACACGCGCTTTCCAGCGCAGTTTCGCGTCAAGCGTTATGCCAAGATATTTGGCTGTATTTGCGTATGGCACTTGTTGACCGTTTATGAAGATTGGGTGGTAATTACAATTCCTGTTGGTGAAATCAATGTGAAGTCACTTCGATTCATTCAACTTGATTCACCATTTTTGTGCCCAGTTATGAACTTCATTTACAGCGATTTGTACCTTTTTGATTGCTTCCGTATGACATGACCTGACAGCCATAATAGCAGTGTCGGCAAAGGTTGCCGACACTGCTATATTATTTTCCAACTCTGGTATATCATATGTGTACAACAGGTAGAGGACTGGACCCAGCACACTACCTTGAGGCACGTCAGCTTTAATAATTTTTAACTCGGAAAAGGCATCCTCGTGCCTTACTCGAAACATTCTATCTGTGATGTACGATTACAAGATATCGGCAAAATCATTGGGCAGCATTAGTCTTAGCTTGTATATCAAACTCTTATGCCAAACTCTATCAAAAGCTTGTGCTACATCTAAAAACATGGTGGAGCAGACTTTTTTTACCTTCAAACGTTCTCTCAATGATGTTGGTAATTCTATGTACTTGGTCTATTGTTGAGTGTTTCTCTCTGAAACCAAACTGATGGTCAGGGATCAGGTTTTTCTCGTTTATGATTGGTTTTAGGTGTTTTAAAAACAATTTTGATCTAACAGATTAGTAACAGCGTCAAAGTTGAATTAATAGGTGTGTAATCATGATATAAATAATCGAGGTCAATTAATCATCACTTAGCAATGAATATATATTTCATATCCTTTATATACATAAAATAGCCTCGTAATGGAGTTTTAATTTACATAAATATTAAGATATCATTAGCTATAGATAAGCTGTTCGTTTCGAGAAAATTGAAAAAAACCTACGATTACAATGAAACAGGAAACGTCAATTATTCATTAAACTAATATTTGGTAAAAACTTGGTAATATTGGTAGTCCAAGGAAATAGGAGAATAGGACTGGAAGGGAGTTTACATTATATTTTACATAATTAGATGACCTATGGTGGGTTGTCACACACTTGTCATTGTACCTGTTAGACAAAAAAAACTAAAAAAATACCCAAATCGCTATAGGTGTGCCTATAAAATTTGAGGGTTTCCCTCGATTTCCATGGGATCCCCTTATCAAATTCTGACTTGGTGACAACGGGAGCACTTCGAGAGTACAACCTCTCAAACAAAAAAAGGATTTTCAAAATCGGTCCACAATTGACGGATAAATCGGTGTACAGTCAGCAACAAAAGTCGATTAACACTTGAGTTTTCTAAATATTGATTATTGAGAAAAATACTTCATTAAAATCGGAACAGATATAAATTTTAAAGAAAATTAACTCCTATCTAATAAATGAAATGCTAAAAAGCAGGTTATCGTATGATTTTGTGTTAATTTAGATGATGTCAAAGAGTAGCAGTGTTAACCGACTTCTGTTGCTTACATAATAAATATATATACGCGACTAATTGAGAATATCCTCCTTTTAAAGTCGGTTAAAAATGGGTAGTTCCATTTGCCAATTTGTCTGACATAATCACTTCAACTGTAATGGTTGTTAAATATCTATCACTTCTGTCAGACGCGTCGAATAACATACATGTTCATGCTCCGAACTAAACTTACATTTGACATGACCGTGCAACAGCGGGTAGCTAGATGAAAATTAACTTTAACGGAAACTATAACGCAGCCTTTGGTGCAACCTACCCTAAGATCTGTTATGAATATGATTGTTTATTTAATCATGCAATTAACCACTTTGATATTTTTGTAAGCAAAAAAAAAAAACCACACGTGAATGATACTGTATTGTCATCATGTTCTGCAGTTCCTACCTATTAGACCAATGATGTTTAGTACATAGATAATCTACTTGTTAGGTATTTCACAAAGTAGCTAGCACAAAGCTGTAACCAAAGGAGTTATTTTCTTTAGATGCCTTATTGACTTGGCCTTAACTGAAAGATTGCCAGCACTGTCACTGGCACATTAGTGACACCTTTTTGGCCTGGGTCCCAACAATGTTGTATGGTATCAGAATGATGGTAAACTCCTGAACAAACTCTTGTTTTGTTTCGTATGTGAAAAACGAAGTCTATACTTACTGCAACATCAAAACCTTGCAATGCTTCAATCCCGTCACGCTTGTGTTCCTGAAGTCCATCTCGAGCCCAGCCTGTGTGATTTTAACCTGCTCCATATGCATGGGGTCTAAGACAGCGATACCCCAGCTGGGCACCCCAGCAGCCAGTATCGGCACTGCTGCCTGCGCCGAGGCCTTCAAGCAGGCTGTGTCTTCTTCCCGACATGGCGTGATTGTTGGTTCTGGAAGATGGGAGTTGGAGATTGAAAGAAAAGAAAGATTGGAAAATTGTTTTACTGTCACAGAAACGCGTGCTTAGAATATCATAATATAATCTGCCTATAGTGTCCCCACTGCTGGGACAAAGGCCTATCTTCTCTTTTTGAGAGGGAGTGGGCCTCACTGTCACTGTGAAATAATTTTTTTTTACAATATTTTTTAAAGAAACCGGCAGCTGTATGAACGTAAACGAAGCAAAAGGAGTATGTAAGGATCGCCGCAACACGCGTAGCACGACCACCATAAAAACAGATTTTGTCGACGGAAGAATAGACAAAATTACAGATTGTAGAAATATTTCTACGCATTTTACGCGTCTAAGCATGGCAATGTGTCATTTTGTCTATTCTTCCGTCGACACAACGTCGTCATGCGACGCGTGCTGGTGACGTTCTGTAGTTTCCTACCTATGTATTTACCTACATTTTTGTCTTGTTTCTGACATTGATTTTCACTGATCATGGCAACTAAATTGTGAACGTTTCGTTTCCCCTCAATGGAAAATCATCATCAGTTAGTTGTGAACCTATAGGGTCCGCAACTAACCCCTCCCGCCCCCCGTTTGGGTTTTTTTGGGTTTATAAATCAAGGCTTCATCTGAA
This sequence comes from Cosmia trapezina, assembly GCA_905163495.3. NCBI lineage: Eukaryota > Metazoa > Arthropoda > Insecta > Lepidoptera > Noctuidae > Cosmia > Cosmia trapezina. The sequence goes on from LR991033.1 coordinate 26,683,059, forward strand.
AAGTTAAATACGGGAACTGGGCCTTCAGATCAGTTCGCACAGCGTAACTCCCGCCCGTACATTGGAAGGGGTAGACAACCTTTAGATTCAGCCACATCGGTTTACTAACTATAATTAATATAAGTTCGTTTTCACATGTTCTACACTTACCGTCACTACATTCAGCTAGCCCACAGAGTGCCACACAAACTATCACCACATAGCCCTTCATCATGTCAGTAAACGTCACTAAATCAAAGATGGCGAGACAATGCGCGGGCGCAGCGATGCACTCGCAATATATACTGCGGTCAAATGAACCTTAATGTTGTTAATAATGCGGTTAGTATGGCGTAGGTTGGAGAAAGGATCATTTATTTAATACTAGCTTTTGCCCGCGGCTTCGGCCGAGTGGATGTCGGAAAATATCCCATGGGAACGTTCACGAGGAAAACATAGGGCCGTCTGATGTAACTGTGCAAACTCAAATCGCTACGATATAATATCGTTGCCGTAATATGGTGGCCTTAAAGCTCCCAGTTAGCATGATTTTTCGCGACATCTTCAACAATCGTCGTCATATTTCAGCCAATTTACACAAAACCGTAATGAATTGTACACTGAATCACTCTTATCATACGAACTATGACTACATTTCCAATCCCATAAATTTCTTAAAAAGAGGTGGGTACACAAACATTTTAATATTATTTGTGAATTTTCCTCCTTATGGGATGATTTTTCAAAAACACTGAACCGCATATTTCTTTATTTCCTACCAAAAACATAAATTTAAATTTTCATATCCCTAACTTAAGAAATACTGGGTTTCCCATACAAACTTTCATCCCCTATATCACGCCCCCTAAGATTATTTTTGAAAAATAGCCTTACCAAATTTTATCGAAATCCGTTCAGTGGTTTAGGCGTGAAAGTTAACAGACAGACAGACAGACAGAGTTACTTTCGAATTTATATATATAATATATATAGTATAGTATATATAGTATATTATAGTATATAGTATGGATGGATGGAGGTGAAATTGATCATGAATTCGTGATGACATCAAATTTTAAAACGCTTTTTTGGTTTGACTTTGGAAACTTAAGAGGGTAGGTAACGTTTCTTACGCATTTGTTGTTTTAATTATTTTCACAGAAAATAAGACTTTCAACGGTATAAAATCCGTTTAGTCTAAAAAAATTACCGGTATTTTTAAATCTACCTGCTTTTAACTGCTCAGCGCCCTGACCTAATCTAACCTAATTTTTTTTTTAAACTAAATACTCGTACTAAACTAACTTCATAAGGACGATGTGTTTTTAATGTACAGACGACAGCACATCAAGCTACTACAATCTGTCAAATTTATTTAATAGATTTTCATCTTTATCGCTAAAGGTTCACTGTTGATTGGGAAAGTTTGACAGTTTCGGGTGGCTTGATGTGCTGGCGACTGTACCTATTTGCTGGCAGCAATCCTTTACTACTGAGTTGTAGTCTGTAACAACTTTGAAGAAGAAAAAAACAAACTAACTCTATTCAGCTGTTTGACATAAACTGAAAACACGGTACAGAACCCTTTAAGTCAACTCTCGATTCACGCCTAACAAATTGGTCAGATGACGTCACTGCGGTCATGATGAATTAGTTAATCTATAAGTATACACATAGACTTATAAAAAAAGATGGACTCCGCGCTGCGCATATCGAAAGTGAAGCACAGTAAGTATGCCGAGACCGTTTGTACAAACACGCCTCGCGCACACATTTACATCATAGTATGCCGACTGGCCGCCATTACGTGACACGAGCGACGGCGTCTTTGCATGTAATCAAATCACGCACACATAGATCGGTAGGGTGCTTCACTTTCGATATGCGTGGCGCGGAGTCCATCTTTTTTTATAAGTCTATGAGTATACATAATGAAATCGTAGCGTAGTCAAAACTGTACATATAATTTTTTTTCGGAATGTTTGCGAGGTTTGGGAACAATATTCTAATGCCAAAAATATAGTTATTACAACTTTTGTCTGTTTGTTTGAATATCTGCCCGATAAATGTATTGCATAATATCTATGACCTAGAAGTCTGGTCAGTCTGTAGGCTATAAATTCAGCGTTCTAGGACTTCAGGAAGTACCACATTAAGAATTTTGATGATCATCAGTGAGTCAGTGACGAAGTCGTGGTTTTTTTTAGATACGAATAAAATCTAAAGTATAAGAGATATGCAATTGACACTTGTTTACTATGTCCACTGTTGACATCAAAGTTGCAACACACGACGGCGTATCGTCCACCACAAGCGACCGGCATGGTCGAATGATTCCATAGAACATTGAAAGCTGCGCTCATGGCCCGCTATGTCACTCGTTGGACAGAAACTCTCCCGACAGTTCTTTTAGGAATCAGAACAGCTTATAAAGCTGACCTAGGATGTTCTGCCGCAGAAATGGTATTTGGTGAGCCCCTAAGGATACTGGTCGAGTTCTTTCAGCCCGTTTCTTCTGCAACTCCAGGATGTGGCGAACCACAGAATACTGTAAGGTTACCACCATTGACGATGTCATACTCTGCTTTTTAATAATATAATGCAATCATGATTCGAAAGACAGTGGCGCCATCTATTATCATAAGAACGTTATTGTTGTTTTCTTTTCTTTCTTTTCAAGAACAGTTCTTTTTTTCGGAATGAAAGGTACCCTATGTCCGTTTCTACCCACCTGATAACGTATACGCAATATTCCAGGATGATCGGTTCGTGGTTTAGCCTGAAAAGGTAACAAACAACTTACCTACTTTCGCATTTATAATAATAGATTTTTTTTATCTTTATTTATTTAGAGGCTTTCAAGGTACGTCAGCCTCATAATATTATTTATTTATTTATTTATTTATTTATTTATTTATCATGTGGAAAACCAACAGCTTTACATAAAAACAATAAATATACTGCAATAAGAAACATGAAGCCAATTACAGGTTTTCACGGCTAGCTATACACTAATTATAATAAGAGATCTTAAACTCGACAAGACATCAAAAAAAAAGATGAGCACCAATCGTCAAATCGGTACCACCAAACATAAGGAATAGACTACAATGAAATAAAATAAAATAAGAAACAGAACTGCTTACTATTAACACTAAGAATTAATTTTAAAAAATTCCAGGTTCAGCCTATTGCGCACGCTAGAGCCTTTGGTTGAAAACAAATCAAAAGAGAACTGCTTGCTTAGGGCATTAAAGTCTTTACTCGCTCGCACTACATATGAGTTTTGCCTGTAGTTGGAAGAAGACAACGGAATAGCTATAGGAGGATTAAATCTGAGTGTTCGCTGGGGAACATTAAAGTACAGCTTACGCAGAAGCTGCGGACAGTCCACCTCATTTGATATAATTTTGAGCAAAAATGTACAATCTGCTAATCGACGACGGTTGGTAAGTGGTTGTAGGTGAAATTTCCTGCAGAGATCTAAATAATCACAACTGTGATATGGTATGCGCAAACGATAGCACAGAAACCGAACAAATCTTTTTTGCAAACCCTCTATGCGATCAATGTGCACGCCGTAACGCGTTGAGACCCGAAGTATTATAATTATACTTCGGGTCTCAACCGAAGACGATTACAAATTTACTTGCAGCAGTACATGATAATGTGCCGTCTTTATCACACTTTTAGATACACATAAAAAAAAATAAAAAGTAAGGAAACAAAACTATGACGTAGTGTCCTGTCTCGCTCCCACTCCCGGCACACGGCGCGGTGCTGTGGCTACCGCGCTTTATTCATTACGTGTTTTTGTGTTGTCGTAGTGTAGTCACACTGCTTAAAATCATTATCTTATACACAGTTTATTTTATTTTTTTTTAGTTTGTTATAGGAACATTAAAGTTTAAAATGAGAAAACGAAAGCGTTCGCGATCTAAGGATAGGTAGTGATGATTATTATCGTAGTTTGCGGAAAAGGGTTCAAAAACTCGGGCGTACACTGCAAAGATACGGACGAACTAATTCGTCATCTTCGGAACGTTCTTATTTTGAAAGTATATGGCTATGAAGGAGCAAAATGATGTTGGATGTCTGGACGAACAAGGTATTTATTTGCCTAGTTATATATTATTTATCATTAGTATTCATTAGTGTTACTGGTGTTACTGCTTAGTTCTACTTTCCTTCAACGCATTTTTATAATGAATCTTGTCGGTGTACCCTCATTTAATAACTTATGGGAAAAGGTATAATTTATTATGATGTTATTATTAGGCCTGTATTCCCTAAAGGGGCAGGCAGAACTGTGTAGTATAGGTACCTACTCAGATTCCCGATGGAAAAAGAAAATGCCCGACCTGGGAATGGAAACCAAGATCAGTCGTCGGTAGCCTTGCAGAATTATTATGACGCTATTATTATTATTGTGTTATTATTATGATTATAATGAAATGGTAATTAATATAAACCCGTCTCCACGTATATCGTGTTGAGGTAACACAGATTTATCTAACCTCCATGTGAATCATGTTGAGATCCTAAATGTCTTGCTCCGCGTAAATCGCGTTGAGCTTCGTAGACATTAAATTCCTACGACGACGATGCTCATTTACAGGTGAAGAAATCCCGAGCAAGGAAGTGAATTTGAGGGAATCATATATAATTTTTACTCCTGTCTCCACGTATATCGTGTTGAGGTAACACAGATTTATCTAACCTCCATGTGAATCATGTTGAGATCCTAATTGTCTTGCTCCGCGTAAATCGCGTTGAGGTTCGTAGTCATTAAATTCCTACGACGATGCTCATTTACAGGTGAAGAAATCCCGAGCAAGGAAGTCAATTTGAGGAAATCATATATAACTTTTACTCCTGTCTCCACGTATATCGTGTTGAGGTAACACAGATTTATCTAACCTCCATGTGAATCATGTTGAGATCCTAATTGTCTTGCTCCGCGTAAATCGCGTTGAGGTTCGTAGACATTAAATTCCTACGACGATGCTCATTTACAGGTGAAGAAATCCCGAGCAAGGAAGTCAATTTGAGGGAATCATATATAACTTTTACTCCTGTCTCCACGTATATCGTGTTGAGGTAACACAGATTTATCTAACTTCCATGTGAATCATGTTGAGATCTTAACTGTCTTGCTCCGCGTAAATCGCGTTGAGGTTCGTAGACACTAAATTCCTACGACGATGCTCATTTACAGCAAGTCAATTTCAGGGAATCATATTATGTATGTACAGGACGCACTGGCACTCTCGAAACCGATTGTACCGCCTGCTGCGAGGAAGCGATAACTTTGGTGGCCACTGAGGCAGTGAAAACTGAAGAGGTATAGTCCTTATTCGGGCTTTGTTCGCTTGTAAAGACACGCTCCCACAAGCACAGGAAATTCTAAAACCATGACATTCTGGACGACTACCATGTGACTGTAATTACAGTGTCACAGTCGAGGCGATACGCCGTAACTAACAATTTGAATAAGGAGACTCGAGAAATTGTGAAGAGCACAAAGATCGATCAATACTTATTCGGTTCCAACCTTTCTGAACATCTCAAATCAGCAAAAGCGATTTCTAAATCTGGTCTGGAGACGAAGACTACTCAGCGTGCTCCGTATAAGCCTCCAACAACACAATACCCAAGAGAGGCTTTAAACGCGAGGGGGGTTCCGCGAGCAGCAGCCGGCCAGCCGCGTTGGAACACCGCCCTACGGAGGCCAGCAGCAGCACCGCGAGATCACCACCCAGACTCGTACCGCCAGACGACGACCACCTCGGCGTGCCATAGGACCAGGGGACGCTGACATCATTAGCCAAGGTAGCACTCGCTTGTAGAGTGAAATACTTTTTTCATAATTGCTGTCGTATTACCAGTGATCCTATATTACCTATTATCTTGGATACGAGACTATACGTAGTAGGTATACCGTTGAACCTATTCCTCCCCGATATTTCCGTAAATCGATGTCGAAATGCAAGATTTTACTATAGATAATTGTATCACAGGATTATTAAAATCAAAGTTACAACAACCTGTGAGCCCGGCGAGGGACAATTTATGTCACCCATATTATTTACATTACCAAAAGCTAACGGCATACATCGCTTTATTTGGAACCATAGAGACCTCAACAGAACAGCATTATGGTTATTAGATAAAAATAATTTCATGGCAACTTTAGATTTAAAAGACGCCTACTTTTTAATAAGTACCTATAAATAGGTACTCATGAAAGGAAGAAATTATGTTTTGAATTGAGATCACATCTCACCTTTGTTCTATGTAGGTACCCATTTGTGTTTACCAAACTGTTAAAATCTGTTCTACAGTATCTACAAGGTAGAGGTTTGATTTCAGTTACGAATTTTTTAGATGATTTTCTATAAATTGGACAATCATTATGATGAACGGTTCTACAATATTAACATGACACAGAATCTTTTACAATATTTAGGTTTTGTAATAGAATTCAAGTAACGCCAAAATGTGATTTTTTAGGATTTATTTTCAATACCGTAGAAAGGAACTCGTGCTGGCTAAATAATAACAGCGGCACGGGTCGATCAAAGATTCAGCTATGCTTCATGCGATTGGTTCGTGGATGGGTGACCATCCGATATACCGAGACCCCTTCGTGCCTCGGAAAGCACGTTAAGCCGTTGGTATCGGCTGTCATTCGCAGATGGTTGACAGTCGTTACGGGTAGGTAGTTAGAAGCCCAAAAGTCTGACAACCAGTCTTACCAAGGGGTATAATATTAACCAGTAACTGGGTTGTGGAGGTCAGATAGGAAGTCGTTCCTTGTAAAATACTGATATTCAGCTGCATCCGGTTAGACTGGAAGCCTACCCCAACATGTTGGGAAAAGGTTAGGCTAGGAGATATCACTATTTATCTTCCTGAAGAGAAAAAACATCGTATATTTTAGACAAAATTATAGAATTTTTAAATTTAAATAAGTATTCAATCCGGTACTTTGCTGAATTCATAGGCCTACTGACGTCTACATGCCTTGCCATCGGTTACGGATGAATTATACAAAATTATTTGAAAGGGAAAATTTCTAGCTCTGGGTAACTGTAACGACTATAACAGGATAATGACACTGTCAAATTCATTGTAACAAGACTTTCATTGATGGATAAATAATATTAAAAACTCAGATTTTGTACTCGTAATAATTATTATTGTGTAGAAATATATAGCGATGCATCAGTTACTCACAGCTTGCGGTAATAAAGGTTCACACAGGAATTGGATTGTTTAAAAATATTCGCTTCTAAACTTCGAAATTGCATTATAGCTACGGTTGAGAATCGATAACATAACGACGATCAGCTACATGGATCGAACAGGGGTATACAACACATCCAATTAATTGAAATAGCCTGGAATATTTGGACTTCTTTGAACTTAGGAAAATTCATATATTTGTTTGGTACCTATGTTAAATCTTTGGATAATATTATTGCTTATTGGGAATCACGTAAAATTAATGTGGATACATAATGGGAGCTAGCTGAGTATGCATTCTTGGAAATCACAAATAAATTGGATGTACCCAATTTTGACCTATTTACTAGCTCACAAAACTATCAATGTCTAAGATACGCCTCATGAAAACTCGATCCGCATTCTGAAATGTAGATGCTTTCACCTTCAACTGGAAAGACCTTTCCTTCTATGGTTTTCCTCCGGTCGGCATTATAACCAGTTAGTATACGTAGACGGATAGGTGTAACACTTGAATGTTTGTCACTATTTCTCTATTAGCAATAGCTTCTGCGCAAAAGATGTAGACACTATTTAATTAAATTAAAAAATATGAGTACCTACAGTGATAATATGATTGTAATTAAAATATATGACTTATTTAAAACCTCGAGACCTGGAACCTTCCAACCACTAATCAGAATCTACCCTTTATTCGCAAAAATTGATGCATATTTCCAGCTACTGCTGTTCATGCTTATAAGTATTGATAAAACTGCATCCTTACGTCACAATCAATTAAACGACCACCTGTTCATTAGCCTTCGAAGACCTCATAAAACCCACCACACCCACACCTCATAGGTACTTACCTATTTTCGCAAACACTAGCTTACTGAGTAAAAAAGTTTTAGAAGATAGCGGCATTGACATATTGATATTCGGAGCCCACAGTACTCATCACATCTCCACGTCAGCCACCCATAGACTGGGTGTAAACCTGCAAGTGGTACGGAAGGCCACAGGTTGGAGTAATACCACTAAAATAATACTTCTAATGTCTTCTTAAGCTTTAAGGAGCTCGTGGCTAAGTAATAACAGCCGCACGGGTCGATCCGTCAGGTTAAGCTACGCTTGCCGGGGTTGGTCAGTGGATGGGTGACCATCTTTACATACCGAGATTCCTCCGTGCCTCGGAAAGCACGTTAAGCCGTTGGTCCCGGCTGTTATTCGTGGATCTTTGACAGTCGTTACGGGTCGTCAGAAGCCCGAAAGTCTGACAACCAGTCTTACCAAGGGGTATCGTATTACCCAGTAACTGGGTTGTGGAGGTCAGATAGGCAGTCGCTCCATGTAAAATACTGGTATTCAGCTGCATCCGGTTAGGCTGGAAGCCGACCCCAAAATAGTTGGGAAAAGGCTAGGCAGATTGATTTTGTCTTCTTAAAATAATAAATCAGAGAAGTTATTCATATTGAATGATCTTTAATTACCTGTACTGAGACACAACATATTATCATAACATCACGCCTGGGTCTCCCCGAAGGGCTTGGCAGAGGCGTACCTATAGTACACTAACATTTTATCATGTAATAGGGCATGAGCCTTTTTATTACTCCAGAAGCAGAAACTAAAGTTAAGTATAATCATGTAAATCTATCGAAATTACTGTTTTTGTAAAAAATAGGATAAATGTCACTGGATGTAGCAAGCAATTGAAATCTGATTAATCAGTAGAAGAATATTTAGATATTTAATTATTGTGATAACCTGAATGATTAGTAAAAGGAATCACAATACCTATTGAAATGTTTGCTTTCCCTTTTTTGTGATGATACTTACTCTAAACATCTGCAAGTAAATTTGTAATCGTCTTCGGTTGAGACCCGAAGTATAATTAAGAATCAAACGAACTTACCTAGTGAAGTTTGATTCCAATTATGCGAGGGTCTCAACCGAAGACGATTACAATCCCACCCAACCCTACGAGAACCCCTACAGACAAAAAAGAAAAGACAAAAATATGTAAACAGCTAGAAGCTTTCTCTAAAATTAATGAATAAAGCGCGGTAGCCACAGCACCGCGCCGTGTGCCGGGAGTGGGAGCGAGACAGGACACTACGTCATAGTTTTGTTTCCTTACTTTTTTTTTTTTTTTATGTGTATCTAAAAGTGTGATAAAGACGGCACATTATCATGTACTGCTGCAAGTAAATTTGTAATCGTCTTCGGTTGAGACCCTCGCATAATTGGAATCAAACTTCACTAGGTAAGTTCGTTTGATTCTTAATAATAGTTAGCATGTACAACATATATTCGATTTAGCACTACGCTAAACACTTAAAGTGCACCAACGGAAACTTCCACATTCAGAACTCGCCATCACCTTATGGCTGTCATGGAGGAAAAAAAGGGAATGAAGGAGTGTTCAAATAAGAAAAAAAACATTAAGTTACAATCGAAAATTTTGATACTTACTAAAATAAAAACAAGAAGTGCTATTTCAATGAGAAGGATGTATTTGTTTCCTATTTTTTGTCGTTATAGCTCAAACTCATTGCAGATTAAAAGTACAGGGTTTTTCAACAAGAACTTTGTTTTCTAAAACAAAATAAAACAAAGAATTTAGAGGAACATGAATAAAATTTTTATTGTATTACAAAGAGAAAAGTTTGGCAATTATGAATGAAAAATGATATCTGGCAAATGTCCGCCACGACCACGCTGACAGATGTTGATTCTTTCATCAACATTTTTAATTTTGCGATCGGGAAATTTGGTTTGTAATAAATTTATCGTTTCAGTGGCTGTGCAACATGTGGCACCGTCCTTGTTTTTCAATTGGGGCAACACCAAGAACTTGATAGTTTTGACATTTAGTTTTTGGCGGTATTCGTAGTAGAGTGCGTTTCATCAAATAGTTCCTATTCCGTAATGTTGGCTCCACTGTTGTAGGACGAACACGATAGGCTAACGTTGCTTAAGCGTGGACCTAATAGGTCCATGTGTTAATTTAACAGTGGAGCCAACATTACGGCATAGGAACTGTTTGATGAAACGCACTCTAAGTGCTTTGGCAATTGTTACAATGAATTCAATTTCGCTCGAAAATCGCATTAAAATAATTCAAATCCACTGAATGGGCGTTCTGCTAAAGTTACATTTCGTAAAATTCGTGATATTTTCGGACAACATAATTGTCCTTCTGAGACCACTAAATTTTGGCATATTATTGATGACATGGATATCACTGAAATGTTTCAGTGATATCCATGTCATCAAGTGTTTAATGTAGGTTTTTGTGAACAACTATAATTAAAAAAACTTCAACAATAGTAAAGACAACCATATAATTAACGACTAGGGAAACTAATTATTTATCAAATTGACACACTAGGCCAATCTGCGGTTTTGTAGCCATTTCATACAACTGTATAAGAAGTTGACATTTGAATTTACAGACAAAGTAGCTAGTCAATTTGTTAAACAATTAATTTTCCTGACTTTTACAAATATAAACAGTTCTATTGTATAACAAGTTTGCTGACGGGCACTTTCTCGTACAGTTTATGGGATTCGGTAACCAGCTTGGAAACGATCACCTTGACTATAGGTGGCGCCACCTCTTGGAAGATGTCGCGCCAGTTGCTGTTCGCGAATTCGTGGACTGCGTCCGCTGAAACAGAAAAACGAAAACAATTGAATGATGTGACTTGGAAATGATGGCCTGACTTATTTTAGCAACGATACCTAGGGACATATTCGTTGTCAGCAGCATCAATCATTTTCTCTATCATTGTTTAAACTGCATTGTTGCATGAAATGATGAAAATTATAAATCTTTTTGAGTGGCTTTTGGTTTAGTTAGTGTCTAGAAAAATGTTGTTCTAAAAGATTACAATTTGTCGTTTCCTATGGTTTGCAGAACACGCAGTATTATATATTACTGCGTGTTCTGCAAACCGTCGTCGTCGTCATAGTCATCTTTCAACTGATGCCAATTATGATTGGCATCAGTTGAAAGACGACTTGGTCATGAAAAGCATTCACATCTGTGGTCTACATCAACTGCATGTCTCATCGCCGCCTTCAAATCATTTATTAGTGTGGTTAAAGAGCACATTATTATCAATGCCCGTTACTTTGCCAACATTTTGAAATACTTACAGAGTGCCTTATTCCCATTGAACAGGTTCTTAAACGTGAAGTGCGCGCCGTCCTCCACCTCGGAGGTGTACTTCGAGTTCTTGACCACCCAATACTGGTCGCCGTCCTTTGTCTTCTCCTCTATTTGAGAGTGGATCTTGACCACGATGCCACCTGAAATTATACAGAGGGAGTGAGAATGGTGATGCTTTCAAAGAGCCACTGCGTGTGATAAGAAGCTATCACTCCGCTGTGAAAGAAAGAAAGAAAGAAAATACATTTATTTAGTACAGACTGTGGTGTGGTGCTCCTATAAAGTATCTTGAAGGTATAATTTTTAACAGCAGCCTCGTGTTTAGTGTGAATGAGCGTGCTTGAAGATAAAGGAATATTTAAGGTAAGTAATGTATCAACATGTGGTAACTGCATCTGATAAACTGTTGTCAGTTAAATGTAGCTACTACTGGTTAGCTTTTAACTGTAACAAAAAGATCGATCAATCTGTGAGGATATAAAGCGCTTGCTTTCAATTTTGGATGAGACTATTCTGTACCTCAAGCTCACTTCCAGGATCTCGTTTTTTGGTTGTACAGTGTTATTAGACTTATGAGCAATATCCTGAGTAATCTAAATAATGATCACAAAACAGCAGGAATTTTTTCGATCTGTCTCAAGCTTTCGACTTTGTAGCATATGACATTTTATTAAAAAAGTTAGAAAGCATTGGAGTAAGAGGACTAGCACTGCAGTGGATTTCGTCTTATTTAAGTGATCGGAAACAATACGTTATCATAGATAAAGTACAGGAAAACTTACATACTTCCTATTTTTCTGACTACAGGAAAAATTAATTCGGCGTCCCTCAAGGGAGTGACTTAGGACCCATTTCATTTATTTTGCATATAAATTAAATTCCACTTGTGACTAATCATTAATGTATATTATTTGCAGATGACAATTCAATTATCGTGACATCTGATATGAAGTATAAATTAATATCTGATCATGAAATGGACATTAATAGTACTATTGACAATATTTTATGATGGCTACAGACAAATAAATTAAAAATCAACTTAGAAAAAATTAATTTCATTCAATTTAAACTTAATATTGATAGACTGAAAGAAGTTACACAAACCAAATTCTTGATGTACCATAGATCAAGACTTAAATTGGAAAGCTCATCTAGATAATTGGTGCAATAGGATCAATAAATTTGCTTATGCTCTCGGTCATGTAACGAACGTGACAAATATAAAAACCGGTCAAGAGCGAGTCGGACTCGCGCACCGAGGGTTCCGTTTCGATTTCTGAAAAAGTGTGCTACTTAGAGACATCGTTTTATTTTTCCTGTAATCTTTACATAAACTTTTATCGCATAGAATAATTTCAGATTTTTCGAACCAATAATCACTATCGAATATACATAGTTGGGAAAAGGCTAGGCAGATTGATTTTGATTGTTTAACACTTTGAAGGACACCAAACAGGACACAATAGAAGTTTTATTGTTATTAATGCTATAGCCGTATAGTGTTCTTCAAAGCGTTAAATATAATATAAATAAAATATCAGCTCTAAGGGATTGTAGTACTTACTTAAATAATATGGAACCAACACTGAAATATGAAAAATCTGCTGTTCCATAAGTAAGCATCCAAAAGTACAATACCATCGGGTTAGTATTGTTTAGTATTGTACGTACTTTTGGATGGAGCAGTTGACTGTTTTTTCATATTTTTTTTATGAGATGGTCCCATAGAGAGCTTCGAGATACTCACTGATCTTGATGGAGTATTTGCCATTGCCCTCGATGGGTATGACGAGCAGCTTGCCTCCGAGGGTGTAGTCTCCCACCATCTTCACCGAACACTTCAGGTCCAGGTCAATGTTATGCGCCTGACGTCTGAAAAAGAGCATAGGATCATATTAGATAGCGTCCTGTAATTTAGGTAGGTATCGTCGGATTGTAGCAGACTATCCAGGACGATTCAGGATTACTCTCATATACTTTCTTGAATCTAAGTTTAATGACCATGTCCGATGATATTTTATGTCCTGTAAGGAAGGTGTCTTGCTCTGACTCTCTGAAACCTGATTGTGCTACTCGATAAGAGATATAATCTGTTATAAAAGAGCGAGATTTTACTCTTTAAGGTCTGGAATTTGAAGAAAAACCTAATGATGTTATAAATCAAATCTAACAGATGAGTATAAGTATCAAAGTTTAATCAGTAGGTATGTAATCACGATGTAGGTAGGTAATAAATTCACTATTCAATCCCCACTCATCCTCTACAAAAAGACGAATGGGGTATTTATTATTCCTTTATTTCAGGCATCTGTGGCCCATACCAAAAACAATAGTTAAGTACCTACACAAATACAAAAAATATATTATATACATTAATACATATAAAACATAACTTATAAACTAAGACGCCCAAAAGAAAGAAATAAATAGAGATAAAAGAAAAAGGAAAAAAGAAGCAAAGGTATAAAGCCGATAAACAGCATAGGTAATATGAAAAATAGAAAATTCAAATATTTTCGAGTTTAGAACACAAATAAATGTTAATTTGTTCATAAACGTTTTTTTTAATCGTAATAATCATAGTTTTTGATGATATTCTATTTATACACATTATTTAATATTCAAAAATATTAACGCCGCAAAGACGCACGCATACCTCGTTGCAGAGATTTAAAGAAAATATTCACCTCCGAATAGAGAGTTGTGAATAGAGGCATTGGACCAATTTGGACTAAGTATGGGTATAAGTTATCTGTGGAAATTTTTATTCCCGCACACGTGCGGGAATATGAAAAATCGCACGCGTGCGAAATACATTGCATTGTGAACCTAATCGTATTGCGATATGAACTAGTTTTCGAGGAAGTGTATTGAAAAAATATATACACTGGAATAACTTCTTATACTAACAAACTATTAAAATAAAAATATATCCTAAACTAACTGAAACCACTAACAAAATAAAATATGACGTCGAAAAATTCCTACGCATCGCTGTCGCGTACGCAGCGATGCGTATGAATTTTAAGACAAGAGCCATAAAAATAATCTCGTAATGAGGTTTTAATTTACATTAATATTAAGATATAATTAGCTATAGATAATCTGTTCGTTTCGAGGAATTGTAAAAAACCTGACTCAACATATCATCACGCCTGTATGTCCCGAAGGGTGAGGCAGAGGTGTACCTGAATCAAAAAAAGTGCGTGTCGAACCACGCGCAATGAAGGTAATGTGACGGCTGTGCAACTCGCCGCTCGAAAGCTTGAGGAAGTGACGCTTGATGACGTCACGCTGAAGGAGTCGCACGAAGGCTGCGCTGACGTTCATGCTCGGGGTCACCAGTTTAGAGGCATGAGGAACAGGGTGTAAAGTTCACTCATCCTCCATAGAAAAGGGAGAATCCTCCGACCAGACGGGTGTTCTGTCTGGTGGGCCACTGCCCGACGGTTGATATCGGGACGTTGTATATATGCTAATCGCGTGGTAAACTCTAATTGCGCGATGCAGGTTTGCGTGCCGTCATGTCATTGATGCGTAGTTCATAAGTGGCGATGTAGATGCCGCCACAGTAACATTAAAACTATTCATTTTAAAATAGTAAAAAAAATCTTCAGAGCCGTTGTCAGACCCTCACGGTAAGCCCTTTGATATGTCACACGGTACAGTATGCAAAACTTTTTTAACTTATTTGTTTCCCAAAAGTGAAATAAATGAATTTTGAATATATATTCAAGTGTACGTCCATGTTTGGGTCTCACAAATTGATATGTGTACCACCTTTAGATTCGGAGCAAATTGGCTGTGACAGATGGACAGACAGACACACGAGTAGTCCTATAAGGGTTTCGTTTTGTCATTCGGACACACGGAACCCTAACAAAACCCAACTAATCATTAAACTATGATTTGAAAAACTTTGAAATTTTTAGTAATTGCAGTCTAACAAAAAACTTTTTACGAAAAAAAAAACAACCGACTTCCAAAAAAACACTACAAAGTGAAAAATTACTTTAATTTCGGAAGTCGGTGTCTTTGGTTTTTTATTTACTTGCGTTTTTTTTGCCACCGACTTCCGAAATTAAAGTTATTTTTCACTTTGTAGTGTTTTTTTGGAAGTCGGTTGTTTTTTTTTTTGTAAAAAGTTTTTATTTTTCACTTTTTAGTGGTGCCTACCCCACACAAATCTGAATACAACTCTGCAATGTATATAAGAGGAGCATCATCCACATAGACTAAATGGGAAAAATACGTATTAAAATATTGAAGCTAACTCAAAAGCCACTCATCAGAACTTGAAGATATTTTTATGCGACCATCTCAGAAGTATACCATTTCAAAATAAAAACTTTTCAAAAAGGCAAATACTTCGCGCAACGTCGTGTCAGAAATTTGGTAGGCGTAGTTTTAGTTGACGGAGATAACGAGACTTCGAAATCTGCCTTCTGACAATTAAGGCCACACATAACATATATACCACTCAAGCAGCGCAATTTGAAGCGGCATATAGTTACCATTAAATCATTTAAAGCCAGAGTGCACCTCATGACAATTCCAATAAGCCCTAACACGGCTACGATACAGTGTTTTATTACTGAGTTCCGATGCCTACCTTCCGGCTTCTTCATCAGATCGTTTCGATGGTACCATTTTCATCAGAACCATTTATTTAAAGCTTCGTCATAGTCGCTTAACTATTTTAATCGAGATATCTTATCGCCACCCGTGTACTTATCATCGTTGAGGAGTTCACCAGATGATACTTTTTGAATGCAAACGCTTGATTTGTTGATGAAAATACCAAAATCGCTACATGTATGCCTATAACATTTGAGGAGTTCCCTCGATTCCTCATGGATCCCATCATCAGAACTGGATTTTGATAAAAATGGGACCAATCCTTTCAAATAAAAAACCGGTCAAGAGCGAGTCGGACTCGCGCACCGAGGGTTCCGTTCCGATTTCTGAAAAAGTGTGCTATTTAGAGACATCGTTTTATTTTTCCTGTAATCTTTACATAAACTTCTATCACATACAATAATTTCAGATTTTTCTCTTTGCAAACTTCGGAGATAAGGGGGGGAACGGTATTTGTTTTACATTTTTCATCAGAAGTCGAAAACTATGCGGCCTAACAAAAAGAAAAAAAAATGTTTGAGAATGTGCAAATAGCGCTCTTTCATATGATACCCCACATGCCCTAGTAGCCCCACTTTGATTTTTTAAGACCCCCTTTCAGTCCCCGTTGCAAAAAAAATATAAATATTTTAATTTCTTTCTTATTTGTAAAATAGTTGGGTCAACGTCATCTAAAACTATTCTTAATTTCAAGTTGATAGCATTAGTAGTTCTTGAGATATCCAGCTGTGACAGACAGGCAGACAGACAGACAGACTGAGTCACACCATAAGGGTTCCTTTTTCACCATTTTGGTACGGAACCCTAAAAAAGAATTTTCCGAATCGGTTCATAAATGACGGAGTACTGAGGTAACAAACTTAAAAAAAAATTAAAAAAAAATACAACCGAATTGATAACCTCCTTCTTTTTCGAAGTCGGTTAAAAATAAGATACTAGGGCTGGAAAGGAGTTTACATTACATTTTAAATAATAAAATAAAATAAATAAAATAAAAAATAAAATATGGTCATTACATAACTAGATGACATCATGCAAATATCTACTTAGATAGTTTTTGTAAGCAAAAATAAAACGCGATTGAATGGTATTGTATTGTCATCGTGATCTGCGTACCTACCTATTAGACAATCTGCTTGTTAGGTAGGTACCTATTTCACAAAATAATAATTTTAACGAATGAATTTCACAAGACCTTATGACTTTCAGATATTCAACAAGTAATCGCGCCTTAGCTGTAACCAAAAGAAATTATTTTCTTTTTATCCATATTGACTTGGTATTTTGCAAAAAAAGATCCATTTGCTGGCACATGACTGACACCTTTTAATCTTGAGCCCAACGAGGCTGTATCGTGCCATGAACAAACCATGGTTTGTTTTATATAAGTCTATAAAAAAAAACCGGTCAAGAGCGAGTCGGACTCGCGCACCGAGGGTTCCGTTCCGATTTCTCAAAAAGTGTGCTATTTAGAGACATCGTTTTATTTTTCCTGTAATCTTTACATAAACTTCTATAACATAGAACAATTTCAGATTTTTCTCTTTGCAAACTTCGGAGATAAGGGGGGGAACGGTATTTTTTTTTACATTTTTCATGAAAAGTCGAAAACTTTGCAGACTAAAAGAAAATAAAAAAATGTTTGAGAACGTGCAAACAGTGCGTTTCATATTATGATACCCCACATGCCCTAGTAGCCCCACTTTGAATTTTTAAGACCCCTTTTCAGTCCCTGTTGCAAAAAAAATATAAATATTTTTATTTCTTTCTTGTTTGCAAAATAGTTGGGTAAGCGTAATCTAAAACTGTTCTAAATTTCAAGTTGATAGCATTAGTGGTTCTTGAGATATCCAGCTGTGACAGACAGACAGACTGAGTGTCACCATAAGGGTTCCTTTTTACCATTTTGGTACGGAACCCTAAAAACCACACTTGAATGATATTGTATTGTCATCATGTTCTGCAGTTCCTACCTATTAGACCAATGATGTTTAGTACATAGATAATCTACTTGTTAGGTATTTCACAAAGTAGCTAGCACAAAGCTGTAACCAAAGGAATTATTTTCTTTAGATGCCTTATTGACTTGGCCTTAACTGAAAGATTGCCAGCACTTTCACTGGCACATTAGTGACACCTTTTTGGCCTAGATCCCAACAATGTTGTATGGTATCAGAATGATGGTAAACTCCTGAACAAACTCTTGTTTTGTTTCGTATGTGAAAAACTAAGTCTACTTACTTCAACATCAAAACCTTGCAATGCTTCAATCCCGTCACGGTTGTGTTCCTGAAGTCCATCTCGAGCCCAGCCTGTGAGGTCTTCACCTGGTCCAAATGCATGGGGTCCATGACAGCGATGCCCCAGCTGGGCACGCCAGCAGCCAGTATCGGCACTGCTGCTTGCGCCGAGGCCTTCAAGCAGGCTGTGTCTTCTTCCCGACATGGCGTGATTGTTGGTTCTGGAAGATGAGAGTTGGAGATTGAAAGTTCTAATCTATACAATTACAACAGAAGAAAAGTTACACCATATTTCAGGTTATTGGTTAGTGGGGGATGGACGCCAAATCATCAAATGACTTCTCCTGTTCTGGGTGGAGCGGAAGGGCGTGTCAGACTTTTACTGACTAAAACCCACCCGTGTTCCTTCAGTTGCCTATGCCAGGGCCACGGTATCTCTTTCGAATAACTCGCGACCCCGGCGGTATCAGCCCTATCGGACCCCATCTTTTGCTGACATCTCTTTGAGGCGCGCGTGGAACACAACGCGCCGAATCGAATACAGAATCGACCCGGGCCTGCCGGTCGATTCTGTAAAAATCTCACCGTGAAAACTTAGGTGAAGTGAGTTTGTTTTTGCTAGGAATTGACACTATTGACAGCTCACTCCACGCTCACTTTACCTAAGTTTTCACGGTGAGATGGTGACAGAATCACACTGCTGGTCCTTACCGGACGGCGAGCTACCCGCTACTCGCCGTCCGCAAGCCCGCGCCTACGGTGGCCGGGAATCGGCTCTCGATTTCCGCCGCCCAGGGCGTCTCCTGCAGCGACAAAGGGCGTGACGTTGTCTCTCCCTCACGCATTTCACCTCCTTCGCGATCATTATTGCCTCGCAGAAGGAGGTGACGGCCTCCCACGCACTCTCGCTCCGCACCATGGCCTGGACCAGGTTCGGAGGCAAGAGATCGCCGCCGCCGATCGCCTCCGTGAGAGCACGGCGGTGCTCCGCCCAAGCCGGGCAGACCTCCACTGTATGCTCCACCGTGTCCTCCAGGCGATCCACACAATGGTGACACCTGGGCGTTTCCTACCGCCTTATGCGGAACAGGAACCTCCCGAAACAACCGTGTCCAGTGAGGACCTGCGTCATTCGGAAGGTGGGGACGCCGTGGCGCCTCTCTAAACTACTCCTCAAAGAGAGGACTTCTCGCCGCAATTGTAGCGTGCCCAGAGCTGGGTCAAAAGATCCCGCCGGAGCTCTGTCCGCTGTGCCGTGATTTCTCGCGGCAGCGGAGTTACGCTCCGGCGTTTCGCCTCCTCGCGCCACTCCCACACGTGCGCGAGGACTTTTCCCTCCAGATCCCATGGCGGCAATCCGGCAAGGAGGCTCGCCGCCTCACCGGAGACCGTGCGGTAACACCGGACTAGCCGGATGGCCATGACTCTCTGGGACGCGTTCAACCGGCGGGCTGGCCGCAGCCTCAGCGAACGTGCCCACACGGGTTTCCCGTAAAGGGCCATGGACCGCGGAGGAGCCGCTTCAAGGCGGCCCCAGCCCACTCCAGTCTGGGAGCCAAACGTCGCAAATGCTCCACGAAGTTCCACCGGCTGTCGAGGACGAGTCCCAGGTACTTCATCGTCGACTCGACTCCGATGTGAACCCCTCCTAACGTTATTTGGGAACCCGACGCTGGCGCGTTCCGAGGACCATGAAAACACATGACCTCGGACTTGTGCAGGGCCACCTCGAGTCCCAACTGCCGGTTCCTCTCAACGACTGTCGCAACCCCGCGTGTCGCTAGTTCGGCCGCCGCCTGGTGCGACCTCCCCTGCGCTAGGACCAGCGTGTCGTCAGCGTAACACACTACGCTGACGCCGCTAGGGAGGACCGAAAAAACTTTGCCTTATGAATTACTTATAGCGTCCTGATCAGAGTTCAATGATTTTCTGACTTTGTTTAATATGCAGTTATTCACATATAAGTGTTTGGGAAAATGGTGAAAAAAGCTATACATACCTGGGGGGCTAAAACAGCCACTTTGGCAGAATCATAATAGGATAAAATTATTGTATTATCCTATTATGATTCTGCCAAAGTGGCCGTTTTAGCCCCCCAGATCCATTTGAGGTTACTTTAAGTCTAAAGAGTCTATTTGCAAAAACAGTAGTTTCGTCACGTGCAAGTTGTAATCAAGTTCGGAGTGGCATGATGTTAAGTAAATGTACATTTAGTCAAGTTCAGATTGGATTTGGATACATTTTTTTTTTAATTGATGGATGGATTGTGTGAGGAATGATACGAAAGAGAAGGGAGGGAATGACAGCGTGAAGGTTGACAGGGGAGAATAGAAACAAGGGCAAACTCAGGGCAGGAAGAGGATGATATTTTCAATCTAAATTTACAATAATTTCTCAACGTCAGCAACACAGTAAATATAACAGGAACATTTAACTGTGTAATGTAAGTCTGTGGTCAGCTCAAAATGTCAAAATGCTGACACTTACCTACCAAAGCTGTGTGCACGTGCAAGACAGGGCTCAGACTAGTGACGTATCTAAAATGCTTGCTTTGTTTTTTTTTGTAATTACACAAAAACCTTCCAGGTTTTTGTCCAGCTGATCACAATGAAAGTGGGTGACATACTCGTAAGCATGCACAGTCATGTTATTACACTCAAGTTAGCGACAGTTGATACTAGAACAAATGTGGGACATGGACACCCAGGAAAGGCTGTTGTGTCGGTCAAAGTCAGGGTTTAGCAAACAACTTACTTATGAAGTTAGCACGCACTGCATACCGGAATACCTACAGTCATACATCTCACTTTGAAACTGACAAACTTTTATAATATTTTACATAAGGACAATAGGGATGATGCCTGGGTAAAAAAAAAAGAAATTTTATTTAGTCCGTCAGTCAGATAATAAAAAAATATTGGACACGTATTTTTTGCTTTATGATATTAATAAAAAAATACTTAGCTATCACACATTAAAGTTGGGGAGTGGGGGCTCGCTACGTCACTTGTACGTATAAAACCTAGCTACGCGTGACGTCATGCCATATTTTAACTCAATGTATCGCCGTAATTTTTTGATTACGTAAAAAAAGGAAAAATACGTGTCCAATATTTTTTAATAATCTCTATGACGGACAAAAAATAAATTTTTAGTCATCATCCCTATTATGATGATGGTAAAATCATATGGCGGTGGTGGCCCAGTGGTAAAGGCCGTGATTTACAAGTTGTAGGTCGTATGTTCGAACCCCGGCAGGCGCTTTACTTTGTGTAAATTTTTCATCACCATCGCTCACAAACGGTGAAGGAAAACTTCGTGAAGAAACGGCATGTCTGAGAGCCAAAAATTCGAAGACATGTGACACGTGGCCCGCTCCCACTCACCGAGAGGAGACCTGTGTCCCAGCAGTGGGTACATTATAGTCTGATTACGATATGCTATGCTACACTAAGAGTAATTGTGGTGTCGATTCCCATTACTTTAAATTTAAAGTGATATAACATTATTAAAGGGTAATAATAAAGAATAATTGAAGTAGAACTAGGTAGTTCTATGTTACTCAAGGTTCATAGTTAACGATGAATGTCAATTCTGTAATGCTAAGACCTAAGAAGGCCGTACCATTATTATTTTCAGGGCAATTTAAGGGCAGGGAAAGTCGGATCGGATAGTAAAACTGTGATTAAAAATCTCCTTCTGAGGAATTATTATTCTCATTTTTCCGAGAGTTTGTATTAAAAATAGTCCAAAAACACCGCAGTCCGACTGATTTTATCAATTATTATTAACGTTTCTTTTATTGAAACTCTTTTGGATATGTTCCACTTTTTAATTCATTGAATGTCTACTGCAATTAATGCCACGCAGTTTCCTGTATAAGTTTTCAATCATTATCTTCATATTTGGTTAATTATTTGGTACGGAAATAGTCAGACTGATTGTTCACCCCTTTGTAAGTCTGTAAGTGCAGGGTAAGTCATCATGGCGGTAAACGATACGATCATCATCGTTCATCGCGTACAAACGATACGAGCATCATCGTTCATCGCGTACAAACGATACGATCATCATCGTTCATCGCGTACAAACGATACGAGCATCATCGTTCATCGCGTACAAACGATACGAGCATCATCGTTCATCGCGTACAAACGATACGAGCATCATCGTTCATCGCGTACAAACGATACGATCATCATCGTTCATCGCGTACAAACGATACGATCATCATCGTTCATCGCGTACTTACAAACAATTTCAAACTACAGGCATTTTCAGATGAACAGATAATACAACAATATAAAGGTCGGGTAAAAGCCGAAATATTTTTTGCTTTTAATTATAAAGAAAAAAAAGAAACAAATGCATAAATGACAAATGAAATAAACTTTTAATGAATTTGAAAGATTTCTTTTGAACTCCATTTGTTAAACTTAAATGTCACGCCATGAAGAAGACATTTAAGTTTTTGAGATTCTACTATCAGTAGATATTTCCAGGGCCGGTAGTCTCGACATTATTAACGTTGCCCTAACGATCGTTACGTTGCTCTGTGGTCTGATAAATTTTAAGGAACGGACTCGAAGATGTGTCTGTGTCATCTGTGTGTCTTTAATAAAATCGAACTATTACCATTTGCCCGTCTCTAGGGTCGAGGGGAGCCCATTAGGACCACAGAGCATGTAATTAGTTAACGAATGTCGTAACGAAAATCGTAAAGAATGTCGAGACTGCCGGCCCTGAGCAGCAAATCTTGTATTTTACAGAACGATCGCATTCAAATCTCAGTCTGCGGGAACGAACCCAACGAGTGGCCGAGCGTCGCCACATCGCCATCTCCACGCTCCACGGTGGACAGAGACTTGAGACCTAAAAATACCGGTCATGAGCGAGTCGGACTCGCGCACCGAGGGTTCCATACCATCATTTATATGTAATTTTTGTTGATGATTTCTGAAAAACTGTGCTATTTAAAGACATCATTTTATTTTTCCTGTAATCTTTACATAAACTTCTATCACATAGAATAATTTCAGATTTTTCGCTTTGCAAACTTCGGAGATAAGGGGGGGGGGAACGGTATTTTTTTTACATTTTTCATCAAAAGTCGAAAACTATGCGGGCTAAAAAAAAGAAAAAATATGTTTGAAAATTAGCAAACAGCGTTCTTTCATATGATACCCCACATGCCCTAGTAGCCCCACTTTGAATTTTTAAGGCGCCCTTTCAGTCCCTGTTGCAAAAAAAATATAAATATTTTAATTTCTTTCTTATTTGCAAAATAGTTGGGTAAACGTCATCTAAAACTGTTCCAAATTTCAAGTTGATAGCACTAGTAGTTCTTGAGATAGCCAGCTGTGACAGACAGACAGACAGACAGACAGACTGAGTCACACCATAAGGGTTCCTTTTTTACCATTTTGGTACGGAACCCTAAAAACTGATTGATTTAATAAAAAATAATTATTACACAAATTAAATCAAATACAATATAATGTTGTTGCTTTTGATGTGACTTTTACGTTTTACCTATTATTTTAATGCTATGAATATTTTTATAAAGACAAACATAAATTCATGAAAATCTCGCAATTCTCAAGTTTTCTCAAACAACGGATTGATGATTAAAATAGTACAAATTATTAACCTATTTTGTCATCTAATCTCGGGTACTGCAATCTTTTGCAATATTGGAGATATAAGTACAGTCTTTATTTTAAGTTGGCCAACAGGTGGAAATCGGAATCCATAAGCGATATCAGGAAAGTTTCTTTGAAAACTTTAGTTATTTTTTGATCTTAATAATTTTATCATAAGTATTAATTTTTTTGGTCAAGTGTGAGTTGTCCATAAGAATTAGTGAAATACACCAATATTTTTAGGGGGGGGGACCTCAAAAGGAAAAAAGGAACCCTTATAGGATCACTCGTGTGTCTGTCTGTCTGTCTGTCCGTCTGTCACAGCCAATTTGCTCCGAATCTAATGGACCGATTGAGTTGAAATTTACACATATGGATTTCTTGGAGGAGCTCGTGGCTAAGTGATAACAGCCGCACGGGTCGATCCGTCAGGTTAAGCTACGCTTGCCGGGGTGGTCAGTGGATGGGTGACCATCTTTACATACCGAGATTCCTCCGTGCCTCGGAAAGCACATTAAGCCGTTGGTCCCGGCTGTTATTAGTGGATCTTTGCCAGTCGTTACGGGTCGTCAGAAGCCCGAAAGTCTGACAACCAGTCTTACCAAGGGGTATCGTGTTACCCAGTTACTGGGTTGTGGAGGTCTGATAGGCAGTCGCTCCATGTAAAATACTGGTATTCAGCTGCATCCGGTTAGACTGGAAGCCGCCCCAACATAGTTGGGAAAAGGCTAGGCAGATTGATTGGATTTCTGTGACCCAAATACGTACGGCTAAAGTAAATAAATGAATTTTGAATATGGGGGTCACTTTTAGGGGGCAAATAAGAAAATTAAAAAAAAAAGTTTTGCAAACTATACCGTGTGACATATCAAATGAAAGGGCTTTTTATGAGGGTCTCAAATATATATTTTTTTATAATTTTAAAATAAATAGTTTTAAAGTTATTTAAGAAAATAGACGAAAATTGACCATTCGCCCCCCTTTATCTCCAAAACTACTGAGCTTAAAATGTTGAAAAAAATACAGAAAATAGTTCAATACCTGTATATTACCGGAAAACCTATAAGAAGTTTGTGGTTTTAAAATAACATGGTAAATCTCTCAATATTGTGAGTACTAACTTACATTTACTGTTGGAATGTATGGGAGAACATGTTTTTCAACTATAATGTTAAGTTTGTTCTGGGGATAATTTCATCCCAACCACGGAACCCTTCGTGCGCGAGTCCGACTCGCACTTGGCCGGTTTTTGTTTATTGATTCGACTCTGTTTCGTGTAGGATCATTTTATTGTATTCATTGTATCAGAAGAAAAATTATTCGTATTACCCAGTTACTGGGTTGTGGAGGTCAGATAGGCAGTCGCTTCATGTAAAATACTGGTATTCAGCTGCATCCGGTTAGACTGGAAGCCGACCCCAACATAGTTGGGAAAATGCTAGGCAGATTAATTGTATCAGAAGAAAAATATCGGGACGGTGCCGGTGGAAGTTGGTGAAATTTTGCAAAATAATTTTTCATACAATTTGTATAAGTAATCAATTTCATTATGAATTTAATATTGTTATTATTTATTTATTATTCATTCAATATTGTATTAGTATGCAGATTTCAAAAATGTGCAAACGAATCCTTAAGTCCGTACTACTTTTAGGGTTCCGTACCTCAAAAGGAAAAAAACGGTACCCTTATAGGATCACTTCGTTGTCCGTCTGTCTGTCTGTCTGTCTGTCTGTCTGTCTGTCTGTCTGTCTGTCTGTCCGTCTGTCAAGACCCTTTTTCTCAGGAACGCGTGGAGGTATCAAATTAATATCAAATACGTAAGTCTATGGTCCCTTAGAGTTGTAAAAAAATCAAGCTTCTAAGTCAACGCAATAAAAAAATACGGCCATTTATGCGACATATTTTGCTACTCGCAAGTAAATCAAAACCTATAGGGTACTTCCCGTTGACCTTGAACCATTAAATTTGGCAAGAAGCAAGGTCTTACAGCACAAGTAATGGGAAAAGTCCGAAAATTGGTAATTTATAATTTTACCACATAAAAAAATACTTTCAAGTATGTCATCTGTCAAGGCCCTTTTTCTCAGGAACGCGTGGAGGTATCAAGTTGAAATTAATACCAAATACGGTAAGTCTATGATCCCTTAGAGCTCTAAAAAAATCAAGCTTCTAAATCAACGCAATAAAAAATACGTCCATTTATGCGACATATTTTGATACTCGCAAGTAAATCAAAACCTATGGGGTACTTCCCGTTGACATAGAATCATGAAATTTGGTAAGAAGCAAGGTCTCATAGCAAAAATAAAGGATTAAGTCCGAAAATTGATTATTTGTAGTTTTATCACATAAAAAAATAGTTTTTAGTTTTTTTTTTCTGGCAAAATGTGGGTGTATAGGTAGGTACACCTCTGCCCAACCCTTCGAGGAAACAAGGCGTGATGTTATTTTCATGAATAGTTTTTTTTCGAATACAACTTAAATATGCAGTTGGAGAATTGTCCGTGACGTATATGTGTATGGGATAACATGGTTTTCAACACCATGTTAAGTTTGTCTTTGGGATAAATTCTTGTCAACTACGGAACCCTCATTGTGCGTAGTCTGACACGTACTTGGCTGGTTTTTTTAGGCTTAGGCCGTACCTCAAAAGGAAAAAACAGATCCCTTATAGGACGCCTTATAGGATCCCTCGTAGGCTCACTTCGTTGTCCGTCTGTCTGTCTGTCAGTCTGTCAAGACCCTTTTTCTCAGGAACGCGTGGAGGTATCAAGTTGAAATTAATATCTCAAATACGTAGGTCTATGGTCCCTTGCATAATAATTTTTATACTTGGCCTTTAATTTATTGACGGGATATAATAAGCAAAACATGTTCGCTTTATAATGTCTTTAAAAATTTACATACACCATGTTATACGCAAAAAAATATTTTCTATTTCTATTTCTTGGAGCTCAAAAAAAATCAAGCTTCTAAGTCAACGCAATAAAAAAATACGACCATTATGCGACATATTCTGATACTCGCAAGTAGGTAAATCAAAACCAAGAAGCAAGGTCTCACAGCACAAGTAAAGGAAAAAGTTCGAAAACAGTTAAGTAATTTGTAATTTTATCACATAAAAATATTTGTGGAATTACAAAAATTTTGCAGTTGTAGAATTGACTGTGAAGTATATAAATGTATGGGAACAGGTTTTTCAACTAAAATGTTAAATTCGTTTTTGGGATAAATTCTTTTCAACTACGGAACCCTTCATTGTGCGTGGTCCGACACGCACTTGTCCGGTTTTTTTAACATTGCACGTGACATATTTGTATTTTTGTAATTATTAAATATATTTTTTTCTCTCACTTCTTTTGTTTATATCATTTGATTATTGACGTAGTAAACTTATTTTTTTTATATTTTTCTTCCGTTTGACATTTATATTTTCTTATTTTTATTTTTGAGAAATTCAATTATTTTAATTATGTTATTAATAAATTATTATGTTCAATCTAAATCAATGACATCCATGAATATTTGTACGCCTTCTGGTATAGCATAGCGCGCTTGTATTTTTTTTTTTTCAAACAACTATTTATTGTACAAATTATTAAATGACTTCGGAAGGGGTGGACACCCACCTTTAAATTCAGCCACATCAGCTTAATAACTATAATTAATATAAGTTCGTTTTCACATGTTCTACACTTACCGTCACTACACTCAGCTAGCCCACAGAGTGCCACACAAACTATCACCACATAGCCCTTCATCATGTCAGTAAACGTCACTAAATCAAAGATGGCGAGACAATGCGCGGGCGCAGCGATGCACTCGCAATATATACTGCGGTCAAATGAACCTTAATAATGCGGAGAATACCTAAAGGTTGAATAAATATCATTTAATATGGAGTTCCGTGATGAAATTGTAAAACGCTTTTTTTTTGTTTGTCTTTGGCATCATAAGAGGGTAGGTAAAGTTTCTTACGCACTTTACGAGCTATTTGCTAACGACATTTCTCATTTGTTTTTTTTGTTTTAATTATTTTCACAGAAAAAAAAAATACTTTCAACGGTCTAGAAACCGTTAAGTCTAAAAATTTATAGATATTTCTAAATCTACCTGCTTTTAACTGCACAGCGCCCTGACCTAATCTGACCTACAGTTTGTCTATCTTAACTTATTTCATAAAAACGATGTATAGTTTTTATAGGCAGGGTCCATAGTGTTTCCACAGTTCTAGGTAATCAGTCCACTTTAGCGACGCAAATCCATAGTCCAAAATCTTTGTTTCCATAATATCCTACAATATTCCTACACCAACCGCTGTTGTCCTTGGATTCACTTGAATAGTGCGTATAGGAATAATCGTCGGTTGGGGCCTCAATACATTGAAAGTGTCTAACGGAGCTTTGTGCGTTGGCTTCGGGCCTTCGTATGCCTTCCAAAGGAACGAGACCACAGAGTCCCGATATACTTATATTATTTCAAAGACACAATGAAAACTAATGATAAGTACTGTAATGGCCTGATGGACCCTTTACTTCCTTGGGATCTACAAATAACACACGTTTCAGGTTCAACTCTAATAAAAACTAGTCAAGAGCGAGAGAACGTGCAAACTGCGCTCTTTTATATGATACCCCACATAGTAGCCCCACTTCGATTTTTTAAGACCCCCTTTCTGACCCCGTTGCAAAAAAAATAATGTTTTTGTTTCTTTCTTATTTGCAAAATAGTTGGGCAAACGTCATCTACTGTTCCAAATTTCAAGTTGATAGCATTAGTAGTTCTTGAGATATCCAGCTGTGATAGACGGACAGACAGACTTAGTCGCAAACTCAAATTCAAACTGAAAGCATTTATTTCAAATAAACCAATTACAGGCACTTTTGAATTGCCAAGGGGTCGGTCAGTCAGAAAGATGCCCATTCCAAACCAAAGCGTAGTAGATCCCTATGGAGAAGAACGGGCAAGAACCTCCACGGACACTCTTTTAAATCAAATATTTTACAAAATATTGGTTACATCGTTCATATTGAAAATATACATGTGAGAACAATGTAGAAAGACGTGCACGTTAGAAGCGTCCGTAATAAAAAAGATAAAAACTAAAAACAACTAAATAAAAAAATAAAAATAAGCCGTGGCAGCTAAGAGACGACCAGTCCCAACTGACGGCGCCCGTTCACGAACATGACGCATGGATCAGCACCAATTTGAAGCTCAACCATTTTGAAGGGAACTTATGATCCACCTTCCTTTTTACCATTTTAGTACGGAACCCTAATTATATTTTTATATTAAACTTCAATACAGATTTTGTATCTATCACTTCGGCCCGTGGCCGCGTGACTCATGACCTCAATTAGAAATATAAGTTTGTCTCCGCAGGACCTACATCGAAAAAAATGCATAGTAATGTGTAGGTAACCAAACATTTATTTTAGACGTGCTTTATTTTATTTGCTATCAAAATGGGCCGGTTTTGAATGTCAGATTTTTTGCTTTAAATACAAGTCTGTGGTACAGGAAAGTCACGAGCTAGGATTATATAATTATACGGTCTATAATATCTATTCATACACGAAATCTCTTAAGGAGTCGTTGTACACACGGCTACACATCAAGCTATACATTTTCAGTTTACACTGACCTATCATTGTCTGGAAATCCTATACAATGCGAGATCAGCTTATACTGGTAATTGGTAATGTATAGCTTGCTACCATACGCAAAATACGCGCATTGACGTGGAGTCGCGGATACCAGCCCATATTACCTATGTACAGCTTGATCTGCAGCCGTGCGTACGCACGGCTCAGATGGATTGTATAGGATTTCAAAACAATGATAGGTCAGTGTAAACTGGAAATGTATAGCTAAATGTGTAGCCGTGTGTACAAAAACTCAATCAATCAAAAAAAAACCGGTCAAGAGCGAGTCGGACTCGGGCACCGAGGGTTCCGTTCCGATTTCTGAAAAAGTGTGCTATTTAGAGACATCGTTTTATTTTTCCTGTAATCTTTACATGAACTTCTATCACATACAATAATTTCAGATTTTTCTCTATGCAAACTTCGGAGAATAGGGGGGGGGGGGGGGGGACGGTATTTTTTTTACATTTTTCATCAGAAGTCGAAAACTATGGGGCCTAAAAATAAACAAAAAAATGTTTGAGAATGTGCAAACAGCGCTCTTTCATATGATACCCCACATACCCTAGTAGTCCCACTTCGATTTTTTAAGACCCCCTTTCAGTCAATGTTGCAAAAAAAACATACATATTTTTATTTCTTTCTTATTTGCAAAATAGTTGGGCTTTCAAGTTGATAGCATTAGTAGTTCTTGAGATATCCAGCTGTGACAGACAGACAGACAGACTGAGTGAGACCATAAGGGTTCCTTTTTACCATTTTGGTACGGAACCCTAAAAAACAATATCAATTTATGAACAACTTTTACTATGAATTCAAATCTAAAATAGCTAAAAAATATATCAGCTATTCCCTACATTTGACGAGTTAGGCGAATATAAATGTAGGGAATAGCTGTTTTTTTTTCGCGATTTCAGCTTGGGTTTCTTAGTAAAAGTTGTTCATAATGATGAGTGCAATGATCCCTTGAGATTTCGTTTATGAATAGATAAACCTTCTAATACTTCATTTTAATAGTTTTTAAAAACATGAATTTAATGTCATATAGGTAAGTTCGAGTTAGGTGGGGGAGTTTCGGAATACAGTCTCACATTTTGGGGTTTATAAACATTGCTCAAAGTTCAGTAGACACTATGATTAGCTACTGTTTGATGTTTAAAAGTCTATACATACAGGGTGTTTCTTTTAAGGTGTCAAGTCAGTGCGAGCTGATAGCAGGGTACCATACCTATCGATTTAACCCCCAATGTATGTTCTACGATTTTTTGTATTTTTCGAGTCATAATTTTTTGTCGATATTTTTCCTGATTCAACGAGATGATGGCTTTAAAAAAATATGTTTTTAGGGTTCCGTACCTCAAAAGGAAAAAACGGAACCCTTATAGGATCACTTGTTTGTCCGTCTGTCTGTCTGTCTGTCTGTCTGTCAGTCTGTCAAGACCCTTTTTCTCAGGAACGCGTGGAGGTATCAAGTTGAAATTAATATCTAATACGTAGGTCTGTGGTCCCTTGGAGCTCTAAAAAAATCAAGCTTCTAAGTCAACGCAATAAAAAAATACGGCCATTTATGCGACATATTTTGATGCTCGCAAGTAAATCAAAACCTATAGGGTACTTCCCGTTGTTCTAGAATCATGAAATTTGGTAGGAAGCACGGTCATATAACACAAATAAAGGAAAACGTCCGAAAATTGTTAATTTGTAATTCTATCACATAAAAAAAACTTTTCAAGTCTGTCAGTCTGTCAAGACCCTTTTTCTCAAGGACGCGTGGAGATATCTAGTTGAAGTTAATACTAAATACGTAAGTCTATTGTCCCTTAGAGTTCTAGAAAAATCAAGCGTCTAAGTCAACGAATTAAAAAAATACGGCCATTTTGCGACACATTTTGATACTCGCAACTGTCGCAAGTAAATCAAAACCTATAGGGTAATTCCCGTTGACCTAGATTAATGAAAGGGAATTGCCCATCAGCCACACAAAAAAATGCTTGAAATGGACAACAATGAAATATACGCCAAATTGCACTACAAATCGTAGGGAATCCATTACAAATTCAATAATTATCAAAAAACTAGGTAGAAGCCAGTTCCAATCATTTTTTCTAAAATATAGGTTAAGTCAAGGTTAAGGATTAATATGCAATAATTATACAACAAAACAGCATTTAAATGTTTTAATCATCATTAAAAACCACTAATATATCATAAAAAAACTGTGCAGGAGGATAGATATTGGATTGGTACCGGGCCCAAGCTAAGTACCATATTATTGACATAGTATGAGCACAGGTACCAACTGTTCGCCGTCCCACTAGGCAGTTACAATAACGATGCTATATATGCCTACTTGTCGACTATCTGGTCGACTGGTTCCTGGTGTCTCGGTGATAGTTTGAATTGCTAATCTTAGACATGCATCACAAACAACACTGTCTTGTACAACCTGTGAAAAAGAACAAAACATAATGTACTTATTGTTGTATGTCAGTGCGTTCAACATAAATAGGCAAGACACCTAGGGAATCTCAGTACTTACAGCTTGTGGTGTTATCCATGCCTGTATTAACCGACGTACTTCATCATTTTGCACTGATATAAGATTACGTCTCATCGATGCAATATCGAGATAGCAATTAACACAGTGTACGTTTCTATCCATTTTTAAATAAACACGGCACAAGTCCGAAATAATAGCAGCGTCGTATAATATAAAGCAGGTTCAGGTCCGTCGTGAAAAAGCCGAGTCGAAGTTTCGGCGGGTCCAATCTAAGCCCGTGTTCAAAAATGGGTAACGTGTACAGAAGTAAAATCAAAATCCTTAAAAAATGGCCAAAGTCGTCGTTAAATATCCTAAAAAGTAATATACTAGTAACTCAAGTCGCAAACGCAAAACCATAAATCGATCAAATCAGCAATCGAAAAAATTAAATGCAGTAATGTCAAAGTGTCAGTAAGGCAAAGGACATTATGATGCATACAGCCTACGATACGTTTTCTATTTTGAAAATAATTTGATTTTAATTAATATTGACATGCATATATTATTTTAATTAGATTTACGGTATAAATAGGTCGAATTATATTAAATGAATGTTATCTGTGCAATAATTCTATAAAATAGTTCGTTAAAGATTATTTGACGATTCCTGTTTGGCTGAATGTCGATTACTCTTGTCAAATAAACACTGACCTCCATGATAAAATAAGAAGGAATTAGACGGATATCAAGTTAAATATTTTAAAGATCGTTATATTTTCACCCTAGGTATACAAACTTGAGAATTATTTCATTATACCTAATTTATTCTAAATAGAATTAAGGACTGTAAGTAGTTTCTGTCTATTTCAAGCATTTTTCAGGCATTCCCCTTTGACAAGAAGCAAGGTCTCCCGGCACAAATAAAGGAAAAAGTCCGAAAATTGTGAATTTGTAATTTTTTGACTTAAAAAAATTTTTTTTGGGATCCAATGTTAAGTTTGTTTTTGGGATAAATTCTTTTTAACTACGGAACCCTTCATTGTGCGTGGTCCGACACGCATTTGGCCGGTTTTTTTTTTTGGTCAACTTTGAACAAGAATATACTAAATAAGGCATTATTTGCGGAAATTGGTCGTTGAAAGTGGTGTACCTGAAATCTTGTGAAGTTCATATTTTATTATTTATTATCTTTGCATATTTTTGGAAATCCTGATATTTACTATTCCTCTACGTTTAAGCAGAACTCTGTTGATAATAAAAACATAAATTTTATACCTACTACTATCCTTAACCACTGCCATTGATATGAAATGGGGGATCCAAAAGAACTCGAAAACTACAAAAAATCGTAGAACATACATGGGGGTTAAATCGATACTTCGATAGGTATGGTACTCTGCTATCAGCTCGCACTGGCTTGACATCTTAAAAGAAACACCATGTGTAGATGCATATATTAAAATACGAGCTTTTGCCCACAGCATCGCCGTTTTAGCGTGAAAGCAATCAATCTGCCTAGCCTTTTCCCAACTATGCTGGGGTCGGCTTCCAGTCTAACCGGATGCAGCTGAATACCAATATCTATTTAACGTGAAAGCGTAACAAACACACAAACTCACTTTCGCATTTATAATACATATTATTATATACCCAGGTATATTAAAAGAAGTAAACCTGTGTGTGCCCGACAATTATGTATTGCGAAGGCGACGGCCACTTCTATTGGCGGTGCCCAGTAGCAGGACCAATCTACTGAGCAAAGCCCCTATAACGCGCACTTTGCGTGTACTTAACGACGTAGCAGAAAGCATTGATCTTTTTACTTGTTCCCTGAGTGAGTTCACAAAAACCACGATGTACAGATTATGTTATGGTACTTAAATAATAAAACTGTAATTAAGGCCACACTATTGAATTAGGAAATTCCTGTAATGATGGTGATGATGAGTTAATAAATAAATAAATAAAATAAATAAATATTATGATACTAGGATTTAGGATGATGAATATGATGATGCACGGGTCGATAGATCAGGTTTTAACACGTCGATAACCTTTTTCTTTTTGTAGATTTTTGACAGTCATTACGGGACGTCAGAAGCGTGAAATTGACAACCAAGGGATATCATCATTACCCAGTTACTGGGTTGTGCAGGGCAGATAGGCAGTCCTCCATGTAAAACACTGGTATTCAGCTGGTTAGACTGGAATTCGATCCCAGCATAGTTGCGCAAAGGCTTGGCTGATGATGATGTTAGAATATGATGCTGCAAGGAAGTTAGTTCCAATTTTGTGAGAATCAGCAGATTGGGGATTCAGCTTAACAAACAGTCTTACATTGTTTATTCCAACTTGTCAATTCCAAGTGAATGAACATAAATGTTAGGTATACTTATTTGAACATACATATATAGTCAAAAAAAAAAAACCGGTCAAGAGGGTTCCGTTCCGATTTCTGAAAAATGTGCTATTTAGAGACATCGTTTTATTTTTCCTCTAATCTTTACATAAACTTCTATCACATAGAATAATTTCAGATTTTTCACTTTGAAAACTTCGGAGAAAAGGGGGGGGGGCGGTATTTTTTTTACATTTTTCATCAAAAGTCGAAAACTATGCGGCCTAAAAAAAGAAAAAAAATGTTTGAGAATGTGCAAACAGGGTTCTTTCATATGATACCCCACATGCCCTAGTAGGCCACTTTGATTTTTTAAGACCCCCTTTCAGTCCTTGTTGCAAAAAAATATAAATATTTAAATTTCTTTCTTATTTGCAAAATAGTTGGGTCAACGTCATCTAAAACTATTCTAAATTTCAAGTTGATAGCATTAGTAGTTCTTGAGATATCCAGCTGTGACAGACAGACAGACAGACTGAGTGACACCATAAGGGTTCCTTTTTTACCATTTTGGTACGGAACCCTGAAAAAGATTAATACTTAACAATATCTTAATAGAAAAAAATATGGGAAAATTAATTATTACTAAAAAAGTAAAAACATAATATACTTTTATGAACAACCTGTACCTATCTTTCGAAATCACATTCCTCCATCACTTTTTGTTTTAAAGACGGTCAGATCGGTCACCGATGTTCGCTCGTTTGTTTAAAATAGATAATACTTTACTTATTGCACTCATTTTTGTTTTTATTTTTATTATTGTTCCATTTCTAGGTTGTTTTTAAATAAGTATCTATCTAAATTATGTGGTCGATGATTTTGGTGCACAGTAAAACTCTAATGAGTTTGCACCAACTTAAATATGTTTATAATGTAAGTGTACTACTGATTAAATAACTAAATAAATAAATCTATCTATATATATATAAAATTCAAAGTCCTGACTGACTGACTGATTGACTGACTCATCAACGCCCAGCCCAAACCCTTGGACCTAGAAAGCTGAAATTTTGCCCTAAGGTTTCCTTTATAATGTAGACAAGGAATAAAGAAGGAATTCCCGGTAGCAGGTTCCCTTGGGATATTTTCCGACATCCACGCGGGCGAAGCCGCGGGCAAAAGCTAGTAAATAAATAAATAACCACGTACCAACACATCATAAAGTCTTAAAAACAAACAAAGGTTTCCATAAACCGCGAGTGACGACAGTTTTCACCTGACGCATCCAGGAAATGCCGAATTCAATACCATAAAGAGCGCTCATAATTCGTCCGAACCGATTATACTTTACACCGACATCGTCAGCAGTAGGTTCGGAATTATCAAGTTAAAGGGCATGTGTAAGGCTTCCTGGTTCAGAGTCAAACAATGGTTTGTTTTCCTTGAAAGAAAGTACGAAGAAGGGCGCAGGTTAATTTTAGATCTCTCAGGCAAATGCCGCAGAAATATCCAATAGGTATCATTGATTACTTTCACATTAAATTCAATTTAGTGCTTTTTATTCTTTTTTTCTTTTTCTTGGCATGTTTTCTCCCAACACATCTGACATTGGCAGAATTGTCGACATCGGCACCACTGCCACAGAGATAAATAGCATAGAATAGATACAAAAAGTCATTGCAGCTAATAGATTTTTATTTTATTTACATACTTATTGAACACCTCCAACAAAAAAAAATATATACGGTTGGTACGAGTAGCTACGTAGCTACACAAAAAAAAAAGCGAGTCAGACTCGCGCACCGAGGGTTCCGTTCGGATTTCTGAAAAACTGTGCTATTTAGAGACATCGTTTTATTTTTCCTGTAATCTTTACATAAACTTCTATCACATAGAATAATTTCAGATTTTTCTCTTTGCAAACTTCGGAGATAAGGGGGGGTACGAACGGTATTTTTTTTTTAATTTTTCATCAAAAGTCGAAAACTATGCGGCCAAAAAAATATATAAAATGTTTGAAAATATGCAAACAGCGCTCTTTCATATGATACCCCACATGCACTTAGCCTCACTTTGAATTTTTAAGACCCCCTTTCAG
Organism: Cosmia trapezina; assembly: GCA_905163495.3. NCBI lineage: Eukaryota > Metazoa > Arthropoda > Insecta > Lepidoptera > Noctuidae > Cosmia > Cosmia trapezina. The sequence continues at coordinate 26,719,540 of LR991033.1, forward strand.
CGCCTGTTGCAAAAAAATATAAATATTTTTACTTCTTTCTTATTTGCAAAATAATTGGGTAAACGTCATCTAAAACTGTTCCAAATTTCAAGTTGATAGCATTTAGTAGTTCTTGAGATATCCAGCTGTGACAGACAGACAGACAGACAGACAGACTGAGTCACACCATAAGGGTTCCTTTTTTACCATTTTAGTACGGAACCCTAAAAATTATTCCCGCTGTCCACCACTGGGGGACAGCGGCACAACTTTGTAAATTATCATTCGCCACCACTGGTGGACAGTGACACGGATTTTTAAACATTCCCTATGGCCACCACTGGGGGACAGCGGCACAACTTTGTAAATTATCATTCGCCACCACTGGTGGACAGTGACACGGATTTTTAAACATTCCCTATGGCCACCACTGGGGGATAATGGCACAACTTTGTAAATTATCATTCGCCACCACTGGTGGACAGTGACACGGATTTTTAAACATTCCCTATGGCCACCACTGGGGGTCAGCGGTACAACTTTGTAAATTATCATTCGCCACCACTGGTGGACAGTGACACGGATTTTTAAACATTCCCTATGGCCACCACTGGGGGACAGCGGCACAACTTTGTAAATTATCATTCGCCACCACTGGTGGACAGTGACACGGATTTTCAAACATTCCCTATGGCCACCACTGGGGGTCAGCGGCACAACTTTGTAAATTATCATTCGCCACCACTGGTGGACAGTGACACGGATTTTTAAACATTCCCTATGGCCACCACTGGGGGTCAGCGGCACAACTTTGTAAATTATCATTCGCCACCACTGGTGGACAGTGACACGGATTTTTAAACATTCCCTATGGCCACCACTGGGGGTCAGCGGCACAACTTTGTAAATTATCATTCGCCACCACTGGTGGACAGTTACACGGATTTTTAAACTTTGTAAATTATCATTCGCCACCACTGGTGGACAGTGACACGGATTTTTAAACATTCCCTATGGCCACCACTGGGGGTCAGCGGCACAACTTTGTAAATTATCATTCGCCACCACTGGTGGACAGTGACACGGATTTTTAAACATTCCCTATGGCCACCACTGGTGGACAGTGACACGGATTTTTAAACATTCCCTATGGCCACCACTGGGGGACAGCGGCACAACTTTGTAAATTATCAGTCGCCACCACTGGTGGACAGTGACACGGATTTTTAAACATTCCCTATGGCCACCACTGGGGGTCAGCGGCACAACTTTGTAAATTATCATTCGCCACCACTGGTGGACAGTGACACGGATTTTTAAACATTCCCTATGGCCACCACTGGGGGACAGCGGCACAACTTTGTAAATTATCATTCGCCACCACTGGTGGACAGTGACACGGATTTTTAAAAATTCCCTATGGCCACCACTGGGGGTCAGCGGCACAACTTTGTAAATTATCATTCGCCACCACTGGTGGACAGTGACACGGATTTTTAAACATTCCCTATGGCCACCACTGGGGGACAGCGGCACAACTTTGTAAATTATCATTCGCCACCACTGGTGGAAAGTGACACGGATTTTTAAACATTCCCTATGGCCACCACTGGGGGACAGCGGCACAACTTTGTAAATTATCATTCGCCACCACTGGTAGACAGTGACACGGATTTTTAAACATTCCCTATGGCCACCACTGGGGGACAGCGGCACAACTTTGTAAATTATCATTCGCCACCACTGGTGGACAGTGACACGGATTTTTAAACATTCCCTATGGCCGCCACTGGGGGACAGCGGCACAACTTTGTAAATTATCATTCGCCACCACTGGTGGACAGTGACACGGATTTTTAAACATTCCCTATGGCCGCCACTGGGGGACAGCGGCACAACTTTGTAAATTATCATTCGCCACCACTGGTGGACAGTGACACGGATTTTGAAACATTCCCTATGGCCACCACTGGGGGTCAGCGGCACAACTTTGTAAATTATCATTCGCCATCACTGGTGGACAGTGACACGGATTTTTAAACATTCCCTATGGCCACCACTGGGGGACAGCGGCACAACTTTGTAAATTATCATTCGCCACCACTGGTGGACAGTGACACGGATTTTGAAACATTCCCTATGGCCACCACTGGGGGTCAGCGGCACAACTTTGTAAATTATCATTCGCCACCACTGGTGGACAGTGACACGGATTTTTAAACATTCCCTATGGCCACCACTGGGGGACAGCGGCACAACTTTGTAAATTATCATTCGCCACCACTGGTGGACAGTGACACGGATTTTTAAACATTCCCTATGGCCACCACTGGGGGACAGCGGCACAACTTTGTAAATTATCATTCGCCACCACTGGTGGACAGTGACACGGATTTTTAAACATTCCCTATGGCCACCACTGGGGGATAATGGCACAACTTTGTAAATTATCATTCGCCACCACTGGTGGACAGTGACACGGATTTTTAAACATTCCCTATGGCCACCACTGGGGGTCAGCGGCACAACTTTGTAAATTATCATTCGCCACCACTGGTGGACAGTGACACGGATTTTTAAACATTCCCTATGGCCACCACTGGGGGACAGCGGCACAACTTTGTAAATTATCATTCGCCACCACTGGTGGACAGTGACACGGATTTTTAAACATTCCCTATGGCCACCACTGGGGGTCAGCGGCACAACTTTGTAAATTATCATTCGCCACCACTGGTGGACAGTGACACGGATTTTTAAACATTCCCTATGGCCACCACTGGGGGTCAGCGGCACAACTTTGTAAATTATCATTCGCCACCACTGGTGGACAGTGACACGGATTTTTAAACATTCCCTATGGCCACCACTGGGGGACAGCGGCACAACTTTGTAAATTATCATTCGCCACCACTGGTGGACAGTGACACGGATTTTTAAACATTCCCTATGGCCACCACTGGGGGACAGCGGCACAACTTTGTAAATTATCAGTCGCCACCACTGGTGGACAGTGACACGGATTTTTAAACATTCCCTATGGCCACCACTGGGGGTCAGCGGCACAACTTTGTAAATTATCATTCGCCACCACTGGTGGACAGTGACACGGATTTTTAAACATTCCCTAAGGCCACCACTGGGGGACAGCGGCACAACTTTGTAAATTATCATTCGCCACCACTGGTGGACAGTGACACGGATTTTTAAAAATTCCCTATGGCCACCACTGGGGGTCAGCGGCACAACTTTGTAAATTATCATTCGCCACCACTGGTGGACAGTGACACGGATTTTTAAAAATTCCCTATGGCCACCACTGGGGGACAGCGGCACAACTTTGTAAATTATCATTCGCCACCACTGGTGGACAGTGACACGGATTTTTAAACATTCCCTATGGCCACCACTGGGGGACAGCGGCACAACTTTGTAAATTATCATTCGCCACCACTGGTGGACAGTGACACGGATTTTTAAACATTCCCTATGGCCGCCACTGGGGGACAGCGGCACAACTTTGTAAATTATCATTCGCCACCACTGGTGGACATTGACACGGATTTTTAAACATTCCCTATGGCCACCACTAGGGGACAGCGGCACAACTTTGTAAATTATCATTCGCCACCACTGGTGGACAGTGACACGGATTTTTAAACATTCCCTATGGCCACCACTGGAGGACAGCGGCATAACTTTGTAAATTATCATTCGCCACCACTGGTGGACAGTGACACGGATTTTTAAACATTCCCTATGGCCACCACTGGGGGACAGCGGCACAACTTTGTAAATTATCATTCACCACCACTAGTGGACAGTGACACGGATTTTTAAACATTCCCTATGGCCACCACTGGGGGACAGCGGCACAACTTTGTAAATTATCATTCGCCACCACTGGTGGACAGTGACACGGATTTTGAAACATTCCCTATGGCCACCACTGGGGGTCAGCGGCACAACTTTGTAAATTATCATTCGCCACCACTGGTGGACAGTGACACGGATTTTTAAACATTCCCTATGGCCACCACTGGGGGACAGCGGCACAACTTTGTAAATTATCATTCGCCACCACTGGTGGACAGTGACACGGAATTTTAAACATTCCCTATGGCCACCACTGGGGGACAGTGGCACAACTTTTGATCCAATTCCCACTGGCCATCAGTTTAAATTTTTTTATCTAGAGACCGGTAAAGGATAGCTTAGGTTAGGTAAAGGATATATACTCACGGATTTCGTTTGTGAAATATTTTTTTTCCAATTCAAATGCTTACATAATAATAATTAAATAATATTATATGACTGAGTCACACCATAAGGGTTCCTTTTTTACTATTTTGGTACGGAATCTTAAAAATTACAATGTAATATTTTGTCCTTCAATAGTAGGTTGTTGAACACATCGATTTACATAGTACGAGTACTAGAGAAGTCTTGCTATAGTTTAAGTACCTACGTAAAGCCACGGACGATTGAAGGTGTTCCCATCCTCAAACTTTTTTGTTTGTTTTAAAGGTTAAAGCAATGAAGGTTATTGTTGGGGATAATGTATCCTCCTGCGGAGATAGCACGCACTGCTGCACTAAATATGATGTTTCATGGTAATGTCATGATATTACCATAATACCTACAGGAGAGTTTTAAGATAAGGAAAACTTAACAACAATATGAGCTGCAATACAAATTGTTTGGGTTTGACTTTGTAGTTGACCGGTCATTTCCAAGAACGGAAAAGGTAGGTAGGTAACTAGCCGAAAACTGCCTACTGGCCGACTCCTTAGCGATAGGTACGTGTTTCCTTGATCATTCCTGCGGGGCCACCGATACGAGAAAGGCTCTTCAGACAGTGCTGCAAGTATTTAATCGAACCTCAAATAATTAATAATGGTCTCAATTATATAGTTACCACCTAAGTACACATTATGGAAAAGCAATAAAGATATTGAGTAAGTATTGAGTAATTCCCATTTAAATATTTTTAAACACTCTGATAACGAATATGCCTGTTTTGTTTAATTTAATTCCCTTTGTGGAAATAAAAGGCTGAGGTCAGAGAAACATTTTTAAACTGGTTTATTATTGAAATAAACTAAATAAAAACACATACAAAAATACATCTTGAAGAAAAACCACGTCTTAACGTCTTCACTCCGTCATGCAAGAAGATGAAAAGTGTGCAAAAATAAAAGCTGATTTTAAAAGGTGTTTATTTTTGGTAAACCAACCAATTCTTCCATTCTACAACTTTGGGGTCCTAAAAATACTAAATAACCATGTTACTCTTACTACGACTATCTTAGATGAAGCGCTCGCCGGCCTCTACCGCGGCACACTCGCTTCGCTCACGCTCGCCTCGCGCGTGGTTGGTAACCCACCATAGAAATATATAAAACAGATATCTATGTTGGTCACACTTCTAACCTAACCTTTTTGGTCGGGACTCGAGCTTAGTTTCTGCAACCAATTGTGAGAATAGGTCAGAAAGTTAAAAAACCGGCCAAATGCGAGTCGAACTCGCGCACGAAGGGTTCCGTACCATTATCTATAAAAACGCAAAAAAATCACGCTTGTTTTATGGGAGACCCCCGTATTTATTTTATTCTGTTTTTTAGTATTTGTTGTTATAGCGGCAATAGAAATACATCATCTGTGATTTCAATTGTTTACCTATCAAGGTTCATGAGATACCTACAGCCTGGTGACAGACGGACAGCGGAGTCTTAGTATTAGGGTCCCGTTTTACCCCTTGGGTATGGAACCCTAAAGAAGGGCCTTTTTCTCCTTGAAGATTTTTGTTGTAAAAAGCAATTGTGTACCTACTTACCTACACACAATAAAAGGTCAATAAGTTTTTAAAGGATTAGTATTTCCGTTTTAAAAATAAAATTTTAAATTCGCACCGGTAGCCTACGGTGCATACAGGAAAACATCGAGCGCAGGGAGGAAACCTGATCCTAAATAATCTGGATGGAATTACCATCGCACCGTGAACTAGCGTGGGAACAGGAAGACATTAGCACTGATCTATTCATGACTGATAAGTATGTAAGTATTCGGCAAATAAAAGACGTGGGTCGATGGATACAAGTGTCACCTCTTATATAGTACTACTGGATGATCATTTATAAATGTGGGTAACCAAATATATTACAATGACCATGTTGTCATTTTCCTTGTGGGAAGAGAACATTGTCCAGCCAAAGCTTTGGGACAGTTACCAGCACAATCTCAAGCTCGAGAGAATGATAAGTCCAGAGATCGGATGATCGAATGCCTATTTACCTAAAGCACAGATAAGCCCAAAGTTAATTTTTGCTAAGAAACTATCAATGCGCCTTCTTATTTTTTTTCTTAATATAAATCCCGGGATTCCAGAAAATCCGGGAATGCACAACTAATCGGAAAGTCGGATACAAAGTTAGAAACGACTTAAATATGTGGTAACTATTATTTATTTTTAAAATGCCGGGACACCGGGATCACATAACTATTCGATGCCTGTTTTAAGTACTTGAAATTCATTTTTAAAATTACTTATCCTGACGTTTCTTACCTACCTACTTTACAACATTAGCTAGCATTCGATTCTATAGTAAAAAAGTACTAAAATCAATTACGGAATCGCGAGATATTGACGATCGATACAAAAGTGCATTCCATAATAAGAATAACCAACACCCGAAGTCCGAACGTAACTATAATCAGACGTAACTATAACGTATACTATAATAACCAACACCCGAAGTCCGAACGTAACTATAATCAGACGTAACTATAACGTACTAGCTTTTGCCCGCGGCTTCGCCCGCGTGGATGTCGGAAAATATCCCATTGGAACGTTCATGTGGAAAACATAGGGCATATCCCTAACTTAAGAAATGCTGGGTTTCCCATACAAACTTTCATCCCTTTTATCACGCCTTGTAGGATTATGTTTTAAGACAAAAAGTAGCCCATGTCCTTTCCCAGGATGTTATCTATAGCCTTGCCAAATTTTATCGAAATCCGTGCAGTTTTGTAAATTTTAAAATCAACCCCTATTTTACCCACTTAGGGGATGATTTTTAAAAAACGCTGACCCGCATATTTCTTAACTTCTTACCTAACTTAAGAACTCTTGTTATGCCTAACTTAAGAAATACTGGGTTTCCCTTACAAACTTTCATCCCCTATATCACCCCCTTTTTTTCTTTTTTTTTTTGAGGGTGGGAAATCATCAAATAACTTCTCCCGCTCTGGGTGGAGCGGAAGGGCGTGTCAGACTTTTACTGACTAAAACCCACCCGTGTTCCTTCAGTTGCCTATGCCAGGGCCGCGGTATCTTCTTCAAACTACCCGCCCCCTATAGTATTACTTTAAAAAAAAATAGTATCCAATGTCCTTTCCCAGGGTGCTATATAAAGCCTTGCCAAATTTTGTCGAAATCCGTGCAGTTTTGTAAATTTTAAAATCAACCCCTATTTTACCACCTCAGGGGATGATTTTTCAAAAACGCTGAACCGTATATTTCTTTATTTCCTATCAAAAGCATACATTTTCATTTTCACATCCCTAACTTAAAAAATACTGAGTTTCCCATACAAACTTTCATCCCCTATATCACCCCCTGTAGGATTATTTTTTAAGACCAAAAGTAGCCTGTGTCCTTCCCCAGGATGCTATATAAAGCCTTGCCAAATTTTATCGAAATCCGTACAGTTTTGTAAATTTTAAAATCAACCCCTATTTTACGCCCTTAGGGGATGATTTTTCAAAAATGCTGAACCGCATATTTCTTAATTTCTTACCAATAGCATAAATTTGTTATCCCTAACTTAAGAAATACTGGGTTTTCCGTTACAAACTTTCATCCCCTATATTAACACCTGTAGTATTGTTTTTGAAAGTATCCTGTCATTTTCCAGGATGCTATATAAAGCCTTGCCAAATTTTGTCGAAATCCGTGCAGTTTTGTAAATTTTAAAATCAATCCCGATTTTACCCCCTTAGGGGATGATTTTTCAAAAACGCTGAACCGCATATTTCTTTATTTCCTATCAAAAGCATACATTTTAATTTTCACATCCCTAACTTAAGAAATACTGAGTTTCCCATACAAACTTTCATCCCCTATATCACCCCCTGTAGGATTATTTTTAAGACCAAAAGTAGCCTGTGTCCTTCCCCAGGATGCTATATAAAGCCTTGCCAAATTTTATCGAAATCCGTGCAGTTTTGTAAATTTTAAAATCAACCCCTATTTTACCCCCTTAGGGGATGATTTTTCAAAAACGCTGAACCGCATATTTCTCAATTTCCTACCAATAGCATAAATTTGTTATCCATAACTTAAGAAATACTGGGTTTCCCTTACAAACTTTCATCCCCTATATCACCCCTTGTAGTATTATTTTTGAAAAAAATAGTATCCTATGGCCTTCCCCAAGATGCTATATAAAGCCTTGCCAAATTTTGTCGAAATCCATGCAGTTTTGTAAATTTTAAAATCAACCCCTATTTTACCCCCTTAGGGGATGATTTTTCAAAAACGCTGAACCGCATATTTCTTTATTTCCTATCAAAAGCATACATTTTAATTTTCACATCCCTAACTTAAGAAATACTGAGTTTCCCATACAAACTTTCATCCCCTATATCACCCCCTGTAGGATTATTTTTGAAAAAAAAAGTAGCCTATGTCCGTCCCCAGGATACCATCTATAGCCTTGCCAAATTTTATCGAAATCCGTTCAGTGGTTTAGGCGTGAAAAGGTAACAGACAGACAGACAGACAGACAGACAGACAGACAGACAGAGTTACTTTCGAATTTATAATATTAGTATGGATACTATAATAACCAACACCCGAAGTCCGAACGTAACTATAATCAGACGTAACTATAACGTATACCTACTATGTATAATCCTTAGATTATAAAACAAAATGTTTAGATTATAAAACAAAACAAAACATTTTGTTTTATAATCTAAGGTATAATCATACAAATGTAAGTTTTCGATACAAAAGTGCATTTCCTAATGGTTTAGTCCCATCTCGGCACCCACGAATTTATTGGGATTTTGTTGTGGGCATGATATACCGGGTGTAAAAAAACACTTGCCGAACCCGAAAGCCACATATTCTACACATTATTTGGATCGTTTTTTTCCACTAGACCATACCTGGGAATCCAATGGTTCTGGAGATATTGAAGGTCAAAGTCGCATTTTTTTACTAAAACGTTTCCAAGTGTTATTACTAAGCTTTTTCCGACAATTACCTACGCGTACCGTAGAGGGAAGGGGTGGGGCATAACTCCGTTTGCCTGGGTTTGAATTACATTGCGCGTAGGTAATAAAAAATTGCTAACCTAATCTAACCTAAAATAAAAATAAAAGTCGTTTCCCAGCAATAATTTTTGCGCAAAGCTGACGGCTTTGTGATGTGTCTTTTTACACCCTGTATAAATCCATGGGTGTCGAGAGGGGAAGGAGTTAAGATGGGACTATACCTCCATAATAGCCAACACCTCAACTTTAGGCAAATATGCATCCAAATATCCGATCTACAGATAATATTACACCTCTGTACCCTGCCGGTGCGGTTATTTGAAGCGTGACGCTTAATAAACTACAACTTTGTTTCAGAACAAAGCTCCATCTCTGGACAAAACTATGACACTAAACTATTGTATACCTCGTAAGTTTAAAAATGTTTCACAACAGCCTTGTATCAATCGTCATCAGGCGATTAATTCAAACATCGTCGTAGTGTTTACTTGGAATTACAGATGGCGTTACTTATTTATAGTGGCGAAGCTGGGTAGGTTTCGCAATAAATATATAGGGTGACTGGTAATTAGTGACCGATACCTAAACACATGATTGTGCTCATGATATATAGTCACCATATATAGGTTAGGTTTAGGCCCGCAATACTCAAGCATTAAGTACTTAAAACTAGATTCAAGTAATACGGTACTGCACATATACGGTAATGCTTGCATTTCCCTATGCACCATACCTACAGATGATCGAGGAGGGACTTTTTAACCGACGAAAAAAAAAAAAACAGGAGGTCTAGGCATAGTCTTTTTATTATTTATGACTACGCTTAACTTTTTGCAGAGTAATCAGATTTGAACCATTCCTGTTTTATTCGGGAGGGTATGCTGTGAAGTTGGTCCGTTTGCTAACTTTGTTTGGGTGATTTTTGAGTTAGCTTCAATAACACGTATTTTTCCCACTTAGTCTATGTGGACGATTTTCTAATTTATTTTGCAGGCAGTCGTGTTTGAATTTGTGTGGGGTAAGTACCACAAGTAAAAATTGAAAAATTAAAACTTTTTTACAAAAAAAAAAAATCACAGATCTCATGCACCACATGACCTTCAAATAGCATTGGAAATGAACTCCGGTAATGAAAAAGAAAACAAACAAGTAGGAACAGTTATTTTTATTTTTCAAAACATTTTATTTTAAGAGAAAATACGGGCTGTTCAATATTACTCATGCTAGTTAGTATTAGTTCTACAGCTATAATGTACGAACATGTATGTTTATTATTATTTTTCAAACATTTATTTTAATTTATTAAGTATAGAAAATACACAGGTTTCAATACTATTTCTATACTACATAAGCCGACCCCAACATAGTTGGGAATAGGCTCGGCAGATTGATTGACCACATACTACAGCTTTGTTATAGGAACATGCATCTCATTTTCATGTTAATTTTTAAAAACATTTATTTTCATTTAAGTATTATAGAAAGGGAAATTATTAATCGCATATCAGAAAAATATTCTTACATCAAAAACTTTACATCTAATAATCTACACATAGCTACAACAAATCAATTATTGCACTAATAATTAACTAATTGATTATCAAAACTTGTACAAATAATAACCATTATTTATACATAAATTTTTGTCCATAGTTTCAACAAAAAATTATTACTTACAAATCAAAAATACTAACTGTTCATCAAAAATAACAAATGCGCATCTTTATACTTATTATTGCACTACTAATTAATTAATTGAATATCAAATCTTGTACAAATTATAATTATTGGGCACCCCGAGGTTCGGTTTGGTTAGGTTCCTTCAAACCCTGCAGACAGAAATAGGAGCCCCCCGTAGCGGGGCTCCGTCAACCTGACCATGACGTTAAGTTATTTACTGACGTAATTTATTTAGGCATGCAAATTTTTATGTGCAAACAGTAATTTTGAGGTACGTATTCTGTTAGGAAAAATTGGTAATTTTTGATGTGTGTTTAAATACTACCCTTATAGAAAATACTGAGGTTTTAATACTGCTTCTATAGGTAGGTACTACACACTTACAACTTTGTTGTACCTAGCATGTGTTTTACATAAACATTTTATTTTAATTTTACTGTAATAGAAAATACAGGCCTTTCAATAACATCTACTAATACATTTTATGTTGATTTTTTTTACATTTAATTATTTATTATCGAAAATACTGAGGTTTTAACACTACTTCTATACGACACACTAAAAGCTTTGCACTAACACGCAATACATATAATATTATTTTCACACCACCTGCTCGAAAATGTCAAATTATATGTCAAGCAACCTTAACCTAAAGTGAGTTATTAGTGACCGGGGGCACAGCCGGTCAATAATGTTGTACTGGATTTCATTATGACCCGCTGGTCAATAATGTGATTTGAATGTGGAATCTCACATGCTCAGCTAAATTGGCAGTATAGTACTAACAAACACCCTTTGGTGCCAGAAAGAGAAAAGCTATTCTCGAAACCCTTACTACTTACGCCTGGATGATATTCTCGATTTCCTACAAAATCATAACGACTGCTTCTTCATATCGTTGCTATGTTTTCGAAGACATAATATTGTAAGAATAATTAGATAACTACGAACCATTTTTTTTTAAATTTTTTTTTTAATTCCACATCAACATCTATAAACGTAGGTACCAAATAAAAACTTAACTTTATCTTTGCACAACTGGACTAATGTCTCAAATGTTACCATTAACTTCAATTAATATGTAAGTGCATATAACTAACTAGTTCTAAATATGTTATTCTTACTGTTTGTTTATTTAATAAATACTTTGTTTTTCGTACTATGGCTATTATTTTCCCACAGTAGGTGTAAAAAGTAGAGTATCCTCCTCTGGGCTAAAGGTGTCTTTGCCTTGGGCTAGCTTGAATCCCTCGCTGCATTCAGGATTCTTGTATTAACTCCCTCGCTTCGCTCGTGAGTTAAACTCTTAACTACCTCGCTGCGCTCGGGAGTTAAATCCCGAATCCTTCATTGCGCTCGAGATTCAATATGACGCCCGTGACATAAGACACAACTTTAGCCCCTCGGTGCATAATCTACTATTTATTATTATTATGTAAGCATTTGAATTGGAAAAAAATAATTTCACAAACCAAATCCGTGAGTATATATACCTAAGCTATCCTTTACCGGTCTCTAGATAAAATAATTTAAACTGATGGCCAGTGGGAATTGGATCAAAAGTTGTGCCACTGTCCCCCAGTGGTGGCCATAGGGAATGTTTAAAAATCCGTGTCACTGTCCACCAGTGGTGGCGAATGATAATTTACAAAGTTGTGCCGCTGTCCCCCAGTGGTGGCCATAGGGCATGTTTAAAAATCCGTGTCACTGTCCACCAGTGGTGGCGAATGATAATTTACAAAGTTGTGCCACTGTCCCCCAGTGGTGGCCATAGGGAATGTTTAAAAATCCGTGTCACTGTCCACCAGTGGTGGCGAATGATAATTTACAAAGTTGTGCCGCTGTCCCCCAGTGGTGGCCATAGGGCATGTTTAAAAATCCGTGTCACTGTCCACCAGTGGTGGCGAATGATAATTTACAAAGTTGTGCCGCTGTCCCCCAGTGGTGGCCATATGTTTAAAAATCCGTGTCACTGTCCACCAGTGGTGGCGAATGATAATTTACAAAGTTGTGCCGCTTTCCCCAGTGGTGGCCATAGGGCATGTTTAAAAATCCGTGTCACTGTCCACCAGTGGTGGCGAATGATAATTTACAAAGTTGTGCCGCTGCCCCCAGTGGTGGCCATAGGGCATGTTTAAAAATCCGTGTCACTGTCCACCAGTGGTGGCCATAGGGCATGTTTAAAAATCCGTGTCACTGTCCACCAGTGGTGGCCATAGGGCATGTTTAAAAATCCGTGTCACTGTCCACCAGTGGTGGCCATAGGGCATGTTTAAAAATCCGTGTCACTGTCCACCAGTGGTGGCCATAGGGCATGTTTAAATATCCGTGTCACTGTCCACCAGTGGTGGCGAATGATAATTTACAAAGTTGTGCCGCTGTCCCCCAGTGGTGGCCATAGGGAATGTTTAAAAATCCGTGTCACTGTCCACCAGTGGTGGCGAATGATAATTTACAAAGTTGTGCCGCTGTCCCCCGGTGGTGGCCATAGGGAATGTTTAAAAATCCGTGTCACTGTCCACCAGTGGTGGCGAATGATAATTTACAAAGTTGTGCCGCTGTCCCCCAGTGGTGGCCATAGGGAATGTTTAAAAATCCGTGTCACTGTCCACCAGTGGTGGCGAATGATAATTTACAAAGTTGTGCCACTGTCCCCCAGTGGTGGCCATAGGGAATGTTTAAAAATCCGTGTCACTGTCCACCAGTGGTGGCGAATGCTAATTTACAAAGTTGTGCCGCTGTCCCCCAGTGGTGGCCATAGGGCATGTTTAAAAATCCGTGTCACTGTCCACCAGTGGTGGCCATAGGGCATGTTTAAAAATCCGTGTCACTTTCCACCAGTGGTGGCCATAGAGCATGTTTAAAAATCCGTGTCACTGTCCACCAGTGGTGGCCATAGGGCATGTTTAAAAATCCGTGTCACTGTCCACCAGTGGTGGCCATAGGGCATGTTTAAAAATCCGTGTCACTGTCCACCAGTGGTGGCCATAGGGCATGTTTAAAAATCCGTGTCACTGTCCACCAGTGGTGGCCATAGGGCATGTTTAAAAATCCGTGTCACTGTCCACCAGTGGTGGCCATAGGGCATGTTTAAAAATCCGTGTCACTGTCCACCAGTGGTGGCCATAGGGCATGTTTAAAAATCCGTGTCACTGTCCACCAGTGGTGGCCATAGGGGATGTTTAAAAATCCGTATCACTGTCCACCAGTGGTGGCCATAGGGCATGTTTAAAAATCCGTGTCACTGTCCACCAGTGGTGGCCATAGGGCATGTTTAAAAATCCGTGTCACTGTCCACCAGTGGTGGCCATAGGGCATGTTTAAAAATCCGTGTCACTGTCCACCAGTGGTGGCGAATGATAATTTACAAAGTTGTGCCGCTGTCCCCCAGTGGTGGCCATAGGGAATGTTTAAAAATCCGTGTGACTGTCCACCAGTGGTGGCGAATGATAATTTACAAAGTTGTGCCGCTGTCCCCCAGTGGTGGCCATAGGGAATGTTTAAAAATCCGTGTCACTGTCCACCAGTGGTGGCGAATGATAATTTACAAAGTTGTGCCGCTGTCCCCCAGTGGTGGCCATAGGGAATGTTTAAAAATCCGTGTGACTATCCACCAGTGGTGGCGAATGATAATTTACAAAGTTGTGCCGCTGTCCCCCAGTGGTGGACATAGGGAATGTTTAAAAATCCGTGTCACTGTCCACCAGTGGTGGCGAATGATAATTTACAAAGTTGTGCCGCTGTCCCCCAGTGGTGGACAACGGGAATAATTTTTTAAAGTTGTTTCGCTGTCCACCAGTGGTGGCCAAACAGGTCGTGGACATCGGGAATGAAGCTATATTTTGGACTGTCGTAGAAAGATCTAATAAGAAACAACTTTATAGCGCATCGTCATAAAATAATATTTATACTTAATTACAAAAGTATTAAGCTAGATCAAAGTATCGATCTATCGATGTTCATCCGGTTATACCCAGCAGCAGCTTTCTAAGTTCGCCTGCGCGTGGGCCACACGAGAATGATGTTTCAGCTGCTTTGACCAACTCTTGAGTTCTTGACAACATTCCTTTAAAATTTCGAAAAAAAAGGAGTTCTACCCAATAATCACGCTTCAAACACACTAGACTGGATTTATGTACCTACTTCAAAAAAACCTCACAAAACACGTCATAATAGTTCATTTTTAAAAGTCAGCTACTAATTAGCGACAGTTAATCACGATTTCCATTATACGTAATAGTAGGTATAATCGTACAAAGGTTACCCATTCATAACATTCATGACAATATACCTATTAAATTATTAAAAAAACCGGTCAAGAGCGAGTCGTACTCGCGCACCGAGGGTTCCTTTCCAATTTCTGAAAAAGTGTGCTATTTAGAGATATCGTTTTATTTTTCCTGTAATCTTTACATAAACTTCTATCACATTGAATAATTTCAGATTTTTATCTTTGCAAACTTCGGAGGTATTTAACGGTATTTTTTTTTACATTTTTCATCAAAAGTCGAAAACTATGCGGCCTAAAAAAAAATAAAAAAATGTTTGAAAATGAGCAAGCAGCGTTCTTTCATATGATACCCCACATGCCCTAGTAGCCCCCACTTTGAATTTTTAAGACCCTCTTTCAGTCCTTGTTACAAAAAAAATATAAATATTTTTACTTCTTTCTTATTTTACAATATAGTTGGGTTAACGTCATCTAAAACTGTTACAAACAAGTTAATAGCATTAGTAGTTCTTGAGATAACCAGCTGTGACAGACAGACAGACAGACAGACAGACAGATTGAGTCACACCATAGGTAAGGGTTCCTTTTTTACCATTTTGGTACGGAACCCTAAAACTAACAAAAAATTATAAAGATGCTTAGGACGGTATAATCGGCAAGACTAGTTTTTATACTCGGAAGGAGGATCCGCGTGACACATAAATTACATACTTATTTAAAAATTAATTGAGGCGCAAAAATGAAATCGTAATAATAATTAAGACCGTGGTTATCATTATTGCAAAATTGAACAATTTAGTTTAACGTATAATTATGTAAAAAACATTTTTGTTATTGTTAGAAGCTGACTGGTAGAAACCTTGACGCGAAAAAGCGATTCATACTCGTGTTAAGCCCTCATGAAAATCCAAGATGGCGGCTGCGAATATTTTCACTTTTTTTTTCATCATGCATGCCATGTCGTTTTCATAGTTTTCGAGGGTTCTAAAGCCAATAGTGAGATCAAAATGCAAATCCATAATGGCGGCTGCAAAAATTTTAAAAATTTTCATCATTTGTGTCGTTTTCGAGGATGCTAAAGCCGATAGTGAGGTCAAAATGTAAACCCAAGATTTTTTAATAGGGCAAGTAACATTGAAAATGTGTTGTAATTGTAAGCAGTACGTGTTTGTTCATTCATTGTTGCTAGGATGATGTTGTTGCCAATTTAAATTACAGTGTGGGTTAGAACTAAAGTAATGGGCGATTAAGATAGAATACGAATTTTATTCTAATTTTATTTTTAATATAGGGTCGTTGTCCAAGGGATTGCGAAGTAGTCCGAGACGTAACGCACCGGAACAACTCAGGATGGATTCGAACAAGCGACAGGTCACAGGAGCAACGTACGACCCACGGATAAAGGGGAAAATTTACAAGTCCGTGATAATGCCCATCATACTGTATGGATCGGAATGCTGGGCAGTGAAGAAGTCGGAGGAAAAAAGATTGCATGCAACGGAGATGAGAATGTTGAGATGGATGTGTGGAGTGACGAAACCAGATAAAGTAAGAAATGAGTACCTTTATAAGGGGAAGTTTGAAAGTGGCGCCAGTGACAGAAAAGTTGAATGGAAATCGTTTGGCTTGGTATGGGCATGTGATGAGGAGGGACGAAACACATGTGACTAAAAAGTGATGAATATAAATGTTGATGGATGGAGAGCAAGGCCAAAGAAAAGATGGATGGATTGTGTGAGGAATGATATGAAAGAGAAGGGAGTGAATGATAGCGTGACGGTTGATGAGAATGGAAAGAAAAAACGTGTTGCATCGACCCCAAGTAACATGGGACAAGGGCAGGAAGGTGATGATGATAACACACACCATTAAAGAGATAGAATATAAATTCTATCTCTCTAAGGCGAAAGTGCCAGGGTACCCACGAAATTCAAATTTTCTTACGTTTTTTTGCAATTCGCCTATCAGGTTGAACGTGGTTGAACTGAATATTTATTTATTTAAATGCCTTAAAACTACCATTACACGTCTTAACCTAATGCGATAGCCAAGTCACACCCAAAATTAAAGTCAAAATATATCTAAAAATCATTGTTTATAACATTTAAATCTAAACAATAGTACTTTTGCGAATTCACTCCAGTGACATGTAAATAATTTCATTAAAATCATCAATACAACTCTCTAAGTTCACATTACCTTATCGAATCGCCATTTCATAAAATCATGACATTTCAGGCCAATTCTATTACTGATTCTAATTCTGTAAATACATATTTGTTACGGTCATGAATCATACTATATTCAATACACCCGGACACTATGCTGCTAAATTGCAAAAATCATAAGATAATTATAATTTCGCGGGCTACCTTACCGCTTCCCCCACGCATCCATCTTTTAGTGCAATATTTAATTAACTAATCTAATCACTAAATGAATGTTATCAGACACAAAGATCGATCGATCAACCCGGCAAAGAACCTTAATCATCGAACTATGAGGCAAGGCAATGCCCATAATTTAACCATAGCTAAGTAGGTGGCATAACGAGTTAACTATAGTGGCAGTAACTACTTGTATCAAGATCATCCGGCGTACGTGACTGTGGATACGTAGTCTAATAAATAACGAATGATTTGACAGTAATGTTATGTTTTGTTTTGATGGAGAATGGAAAGGGCAATCATGTTCTGGTTTCTGAATTGAGAGTTTGAAGTTGAATGTAAACTACTAGTGACCTGGGCCCCGCTTCGCACGGTTTTTACGACTTGACAAAACATGAAGGTTTCTATATTATACATACCGGGTCTCCTCCGTGCCTCAGCCGTTGGTCCCGGCTGTCATTTGTGGATTTTTGACAGTCGTTACGGGTCGTCAGACGACCGAAAGCCTGACAACCAGTCTTACCAAGCGGTATCGTATTAGCCAGTTACTGGGTTGTGGAGGTCAGATAGGCAGTCGCTCCATGTAAAATACTGGTATTCAGCTGCATCCGGTTAGACTGGAAGCCGACCCCAACATAGTTGGGAAAAGGCTAGGCAGATTGATTGGAAACTAAACCATGGCTGAGTGGCACAGGGTATGTTTTATGGTAGGAATAGTAAACTTCTTCGAGGGCAGATGCTAGTGGCTTACAAACCTCTTGTTGATCATCTTCACGACCATAACCATACCATGCGTATGTAAGTAGAGGAAACGTGGGTGCACTTTTTAACCGACTTCCAAAAGGAGGAAGTTCTCAATTCGTCGGAACCTTTTTTTTTTTTTTTTTTATGTATGTTCCCCGATTACTCGAAAATGGCTAGACCGATTTGGATTTTTCTTTTTTTGTTCGAAAGGGTATACGTCCCAAGTGGTCCCATGATCATCAAATGAGGATCTGATGATGGGATCCCATGGAAATCGAGGGAAACCCTCAAATTTTATGGGCACACCTATATCGATTTCGGTATTTTTTATAGTAACTCATGCATTTGCTCTCGGAAAGTACCATTCGGTGAGCTGGAACTGATGATGAAGACCACAGAGGGCCATCGGAAATACTCAATTATATCTAAGTATATAACAGGTTGCGATTCGATTACTTTAATATGGTTTATGCTCGTCAAAATAATGGTAATGGTGACTTCACCATGAGCTCCATTTCTCCTGGTTCTTACTAGGAGAACTCCTCAACAATTAACGGCCCTGCATCGGGAAAAGCAACATTTTGTAAAACGTGATGAGCAGTTCACATTGGGTTATTGTAACTTAGATAAATTACAAACTGAACCACTAAAAAGTGAAAAATAAAAACTTTTTTACAAAAACAAAAACCGACTTCCAAAACAAACACTACAAAGTGAAAAATAACTTTAATTTCGGAAGTCGGTGGCAAAAAACTAAAATACAGATCCAAAGACACCGACTTCCGAAATTAAAGTTATTTTTCACTTTGTAGTGTTTGTTTTGGAAGTCGGTTTTTGTTTTTGTAAAAAAGTTTTTCTCCATACAAAAAGATACAAACGCTCTCGCCTGTTTTCTTTCTGGTTAATGACCATAAAGCAATGATTTTTTACAGAAATATAAATATCAGCTACTTGTATGCTCCTATGTTTTCCTTTTTGATGATATATTATTTTTATAAGAACTAGAACCCTCCAAAAATGCTCAAAATTGCCTATTCGGACCGCTGTCAACAGACGCCTAGTGTACCAATTTGACAACTACTAACGAAAAAAGAAAAACATAGGGGCATAGTATATATCCTTCTTATTCAGTTTATGAAATATCTTTTAAATTGGTCCAATATTGGAGGAGGAAATAGGCGAGAGCCAAACCTCGAAATGTGACTTTTTACACAGGCTATTTAGTCGAATCTGCAGTTGTCCTTATCGCATGAATTCGAGGGTGGAGCGCTCGCAGAGCGACAGCAATATCTTCTTAAAATACCTAATTTTTCGCCCCCATTTCCTCTTAATCAACGTTTTAATGGTAATAGGTCATGGTGAATACGTACGCGTAGCTCCCGGCACGTACGCGTAGCTCCCGGCACGTACGCGTAGCTCCCGGCACGTACGCGTAGCTCCCGGCACGTACGCGTAGCTCCCGGCACGTAGCTCCCGGCACGTACGCGTAGCTCCCGGCACGTACGCGTAGCTCCCGGCACGTACGCGTAGGTCCCGGCACGTACGCGTAGCTCCCGGCACGTACGCGTAGCTCCCGGCACGTACGCGTAGCTCCCGGCACGTACGCGTAGCTCCCGGCACGTACGCGTAGCTCCCGGCACGTACGCGTAGCTCCCGGCACGAACGCGTAGCTCCCGGCACGTACGCGTAGCTCCCGGCACGTACGCGTAGCTCCCGGCACGTACGCGTAGCTCCCGGCACGTACGCGTAGCTCCCGGCACGTACGCGTAGCTCACGTAGTGAAGCATGCGCAAAACTACACCTCGCTCTGTGCATACACGCTCACACGCACACATTTACACCGAACTACAATAAAACTACACCTCATTACGTGCACACATGTTCACGAAACCGGCATCACGTCACTGTTGACAGCGCATCGCTATGTCTTGGTGTTCTATTAGACTGAGCCACAGGCATTCAACCACTGTTAAGATTTCAGATACGAATATTTTCCTGTGTCATGAATCTTTTTCCGTTGTTAGTTTTGATGTTAACTATTTTTAAATTAAGACTTGTAGGTACTACACAAAATGATCGATTAATATTGCATACTAGCTTTTGCCAGCGGCTTTGCCCGCAAGGATGTCGGAAAATATCCCACGGGAACGTACTACCGGGAATTCCTTCCTTATTCCTTGTCTACATTATAAAGGGAACCTCTGTGCAAAATTTCAGCTCTCTAGGTTCAAGAGTTTGGGCTGGGCGTTGATGAGTCAGTCAATCAGTCAGTCAGTCAGGACTTTTCTCTTTATTTATATAGATAGATAGATAAATAGAATGCACGTATTTCCAAGGCCAGTGTTTAGAACCCATCGTTTTAAATAAAAACAGCCTCTTCGTAGCCAGTTTTTTTCCTAAATTATTGTTACCAAACGCGATGGTATTCGATTATAATAATCAAATCACGGCAAAACATTTTTTCACTATGGTCGGACTTTTAATTTTGCTATCAAATGGGAACATTTTTTATCAAAATGACAGATAAGAAGTGTCATTTTCATGCAGCCAATTAGAATTCCAAGCACACAGGTGCGGCGCCTTATTAAAACCAAAACTATGAAAAATGCGAGGAACGTACCCAAATTGCAATGTGAAGACTTTTAATTAGACAAAAAATTTAAAATCTGGGTTTTAATGAAGGGGTTTTTTTAAACAATTTGGTTTAATTTAAAGTTATTAAAGTTTATGACCCATAACCTTGTCTAACCAGTGTAGTCACCATGCTAAAGAACAAGCCTTTATGAGGTGAATATGATGAGGAGAGATCCATATTTTGGAACAAGAAACTTGCTTCAACTTTCTGACTACTGACTGACTTCGCGACAGTTCAAAATTGGCTGTAAATGGGTTTATTCATATCTTCGAGTGGGTCAGTTGTCATCTCGCTTAGCAAGGGCTAAAAAGTGTTACATTAATATATTGGTTTGGCGTCCATTTTCCGAGTCATTTTCAAATTTATTCGCGAAACCTGACTGCAATTCATAAAATTAACAAACACGCAAACACAAAGCCCGGCAGACCGAGCTTTGCATTTGACGTCACAGCTACAGTCTATAATGTACCTATAAAGGGCCTCTCATTTATACCTATAACCAGTCCTATGGAAACATTTTTATGGGGTTATCGGCATACTTATCTTTCATAAAAATCTTTTCTTTATGGACACCGTGTCACGTAGGCTTTATATTATTAATAGAATCATGTTTTTGTTTATAGCGCATGCGTTATTTGCTTGTAATAGCGTCAACGGTCTGTTGCAACAGTAAAATTATTTAAAATATGTTTCATAATCCTTTTTGAAGTATTTTTGTTAATCTGAAAGAAATAAATATTTTTATTAGATTTAGTTGGATAAAAACAGTCTTTTTCAATTTTTTAGGGTTCCGTACCTCAAAAGGAAAAAACGGAACCCTTATAGGATCACTCGTGTGTCTGTCTGTCTGTCTGTCCGTCTGTCCGTCTGTCACAGCCAATTTGCTACGAATCTTATGGACCGATTAAGTTCAAATTTGGTACACATATGGATTTCTGTGACCTAAACACGTACAGCTAAAGTAAATATATGAATTTTGAATATGAGAGTCACTTTTAGGGGGAAAATAAGAAAATTAAAAAAAAATGTTTTGTAAACTGTACCGTGTGACATATCAAATGAAAGGGCTTACTATGAGGGTCTCAAATATATTTTTTTTATAATTTTAAAATATATTGTTTTAAACTTATTTAAGAAAATTGACGAAAATTGACCATTCCCCCCCTTATCTCCGAAACTACTGAGCCTAAAATTTTGAAAAAAATATAGAAGATAGTTCTATACCTGTAGATTACAGGAAAATCTATAAGAAGTCTGTGGTCTTAAAATAACATGGTAAATCTATATATATAAAATAATCAAAGTCCTGACTGAGTCACTGACTAATATATCAACGCACAGCCCAAACCAATGGACCTAGAGACTTGAAATTTTGCACATAGATACCATAAATAGTGTAAACATCCACTAATGAAGGATTTTTGGAAATTCCATCCCTAAGGGGGTAAAATAGAGGATGAAAGTTTGTATGAAAAATCCTATCCCTTGAGTTAATAGACTAAGTTTCAAGTCTATTAACTCAAGGGATAGGATTGCACGAATATTCATCTAAGTAAATTATAAAGTTTATCATTTTCAGTTTTCCTAAACTTTGACACCCCCAATCCCTCCTTAGGGGGTTAAGGAGGGATTGGGGGTGTCAAAGTTTGTATGGAGGAACTTTAACACGCGGTCCGATTAACTCAAAACTCAGTTTTTATACTTGAGACCAAAAATTAAGACTAACGTGTATCAGGGTTTTCTAAAAATCTACCCCTAAGGGGTGAAAAGTTAATTTTATAGCGGAGGATTTTATTGGGGGCTTGATTAACTCTAAAATTGGTGTAAATAATGTTTGAGTCAAGTTATGGAAACATACCAGACGATTTTTGAAATTCTTTATCTGTGTTCGTGAAAACAGAGATACACTTTATATGAAAAATCTTATTAATTTGGTTAATGAACTTGAAACTTAGCACAAATACTTGCTAATAAGTAAGTAATAATGTTTGTCATTATTAGTTTTTCAAAACTACGCCTCAAATGAGGTTTAGGGATGTTAAAGTTTGTATAGAAGAATTTTAAAGCGCAGTCCGATTAAAAAAATGGTACTTTGAGTCAAGTTAGGAAACTTGCCAAACGAATTTTCACTGATTTTGACGGCATATAGCTGATGTTTTAAGGAGTAACTTAGGCTATTTTTATTTTAGAAAAATAATTAGGGTTCCGCGCAAGAAAATTTAAATCCATGAAATCAGACAACCACGTACAGTCTAGTACAAACTTACTAAGCCTCCGCTGTCTATTACGGCTATAACAACAAATAATAAAAATAAAGCAAAATATAAGGGGTCGGTCCCCATACAATAAACTTTTCATTTTGAAAAAAAAATAAAATTTTTAGCGCAACAATTCAACAAATTAGGAATTTGAAACTTCTTTATACCATGTAGGTACCATGAATACTGTATTTAGTCAACAATACTGAAAACGGCGATTCATAAGGTATTTTGTTTAAACATGTGTGATTTTCTGCAACTGCAAAAAATAACATTGTAATTCACAGTATCATTTTATAATAAGTAAAAAGTTATCTTTGCGATTGTTAAACATATAATATGGTACGGAACCCTTCGTGCGCGAGTCCGACTCGCACTTGACTGGTTTTTTTTTTATTTATGTTGAAAAACTGCGTATTACCCTGGTTTTACCTAGTTAGATTATATGTTGGAAATGGTAAAGTCGATACCCCGGTCCTAGTACAAGCGATTTTCGCGCGAATACGCTATCGTCACATCATCGCTATATTAGAGTTATTTTCAATAACAGACGCGATCGGTACCCAATTACCCATACTGGTATCTAAACATGATAAAAACAAAAAAAATATTAATTTGATGATTTTGTTTGTGGTGTCATCGACCGCAGTTATTGTAGTCACTTAAAATAACAGTTTAAAAAATCTGTTTCTTTTTGTGTTAACTTCATAGACGTGTGACATATTATCTAAACACTATAAAACATAGGAGAACAGTTTTTCTCAACTCAAACATAGGGAATAACACTAAGGTCCGTGTTACAGAACGTCACTCAATACTCAAGCATTACTTAAAACTAGATTCAAGCCATTTGATTGGTTGAAAACTAGATTTAAACAAAGATCAGTGCTTGAGTTTCCTTCTGTAATACGGACCTAACAGTGGTCATTGACCTACCAAAAAAAAAACACCGAATCTTTTTACTTTGTATTTTATCGAGTTTTGTTATCGATACCGAACGTGTCTGCGGAGTTTAGCTAGCCAATTTAAAATAAACCTATGTTAAGACACGGCGTAAGTTTAGAGAGCAGTAAGAAAAAAACTATGGAAGAAAAATGTCTCCAAGTAAGTACGTAGTTATAAGATAACATAAGATTTATTTGCTCAAACATGAGTACAATACGTGCAACACAAATTGTCAGCATGCAAGAGATGTTAAAAGTAAACATAATAAAAACAGATCACGTTTGCCACAAAACAATGGCATGCAAATATTAATACAATATTATAATGTCATTCCGAGTCAAATTACTTAAAAATTTCATGATAATTATAAGAACATTAAAAATAATAAATCAGTAAAACACAATTAAAATTTCTCATTAAAAACTTATTTAAATTATAATAATAAGCTTTATCTGCTGTAAAATTAAGACCTTTCTGTTTAAACGCTACATCACATAACTGCTTCCAACTTTTAGGAAGTTTATTATACAAGGTGAAATTTTAATGGTTGTTTTCCTCTTAAAGGGTCATTGTACTCATCATTATGAACAACTTTTACTATGGGACCAAACCTGAAATAGCGAAAAAAAAAACAGTTATCTACATCAAACTCGTCAAAAAGTAGGGAGCAGCTGATTTTTTTTTCGCGATTTCAGGTTTGTCCCATAGTAAAAGTTATTCATAATGATGAGTACAATGACCCTTTAAGAGGAAAACCACCATTAAAATTTTAACCTGTAGAGTACCTATATTATTATTAATGTCATTCAACTATGCTTGATGAGGAATCATACCTGAATCCTTCACTTGAATGACAATGGCACGCGTAGGTATGCCACGACCACGACTGACCCGTCACGTAGCCCCATGCCCCAGTGAGCTACTCATCTCTGACATCACGGAGGGCCAGTGACGTCTATCTCTGACGTCACACATGACGGAGATCCTATCATAGATAACGATTAGGTTCACCACATGATCGTGACAAGGTTTTAAAGTACCCAAGTATTGGATACTGAGAATTAATCGAATCGAATTGCGAGATCTATATTATGATAAAGACTCTAGGTTAATTAGGTACTGTGTAAGTATGTGTTCAGTTGGTAAACCTTTATAAATAAACTAGGTTTTGCTAGCGGCTTCGTCCGCGTGTATGTCGGAAAATATCCTTCCTTATTCCTTGTTTACATTCTCAAACTCAAACTCAAAGCATTTATTTCAAATAAACCAATTACAGGCACTTTTGAATTATCAAAGCGTCGGTCTTGGGTCGGTCACTCAGAAAAATGAAACTAGTTGCCCATTCCAAAGCGGAGATCCTTATGGAGAAGAACAAAATACAAACAAAATGTTTTACAAAATGGAACCTCTGTGCAAAATTACAGCGTTCTAGGTCCAAGGGTTTGGGCTGGGCGTTGATGAGTCAGTCAACCAGTCAGTCAGTCAGCACTTCTCTTTTTATTTATAGATACTTATATAGATAAATAAATAAATAATCGATATTATGTCACAAAAACAGCATATAGTTAAGTAATTGTGTCAGTTTGTGTCCTTTCTGCTGTTGCGTGAAAACTTTTACTAGGTACTTTCTCCTTGTGTCCAGAGTCCTAAAAATTCTTTACTTATTTATACATTTAATTAAGCGAAAGTCTTATTTTATTTTCTCGCTTCTTTCTACTTAATCATTAATAAATTGCTAATTTTACTGAACAAAAAAAATGTACTTAAATAAATAATAAATAAATGTCTGTACCTACTAATTATTTCAAAAAAGTGCACTAGCTTCCTACATAGACCTCCATAGTTGTATTCAATGTCAAGAGGAATGAGTCAATGCACTCGGACGAGCCACAGCATTGCCCCTCAGATATCGTGTTCATACTAAAATAGGTACATGTTTATTAACCGACTTCAAAAAAAGGAGGAAATTCTGAGTTCGTCGGAAACTTTTATTTTTTTTCCCAATGCTTGTTTGCAATGTTTGTACTAGCTTTTGCAGATTTCGGAAATTATACGCTATACCACGGGGACCGTATATTTTTCCGAGATAAAAAGTAGCTTATGTGCAATTCCAGACTATAAGCTATATTTGTGCCAAATTTAATTCAGATCCGTTCAGCAGTTCTGGCGTGACTGAGTAACAAACGTCGATCCATATATCCATCCAAACTTGCGCATTCATAATAATAGTAAGATTGATGGATGATGCTATTGACCGCCTGGCTGACTGGCATATTGATGGATGATGCTATTGACCGCCTGGCTGACTGGCATATTGATGGATGATGCTATTGACCGCCTGGCTGACTGGCATATTGATGGATGATGCTATTGACCGCCTGGCTGACTGGCATATTGATGGATGATGCTATTGACCGCCTGGCTGACTGGCATATTGATGGATGATGCTATTGACCGCCTGGCTGACTGGCATATTGATGGATGATGCTATTGACCGCCTGGCTGACTGGCATATTGATGGATGATGCTATTGACCGCCTGGCTGACTGGCATATTGATGGATGATGCTATTGACCGCCTGGCTGACTGGCATATTGATGGATGATGCTATTGACCGCCTGGCTGACTGGCATATTGATGGATGATGCTATTGACCGCCTGGCTGACTGGCATATTGATGGATGATGCTATTGACCGCCTGGCTGACTGGCATATTGATGGATGATGCTATTGACCGCCTGGCTGACTGGCATATTGATGGATGATGCTATTGACCGCCTGGCTGACTGGCATATTGATGGATGATGCTATTGACCGCCTGGCTGACTGGCATATTGATGGATGATGCTATTGACCGCCTGGCTGACTGGCATATTGATGGATGATGCTATTGACCGCCTGGCTGACTGGCATATTGATGGATGATGCTATTGACCGCCTGGCTGACTGGCATATTGATGGATGATGCTATTGACCGCCTGGCTGACTGGCATATTGATGGATGATGCTATTGACCGCCTGGCTGACTGGCATATTGATGGATGATGCTATTGACCGCCTGGCTGACTGGCATATTGATGGATGATGCTATTGACCGCCTGGCTGACTGGCATATTGATGGATGATGCTATTGACCGCCTGGCTGACTGGCATATTGATGGATGATGCTATTGACCGCCTGGCTGACTGGCATATTGATGGATGATGCTATTGACCGCCTGGCTGACTGGCATATTGATGGATGATGCTATTGACCGCCTGGCTGACTGGCATATTGATGGATGATGCTATTGACCGCCTGGCTGACTGGCATATTGATGGATGATGCTATTGACCGCCTGGCTGACTGGCATATTGATGGATGATGCTATTGACCGCCTGGCTGACTGGCATATTGATGGATGATGCTATTGACCGCCTGGCTGACTGGCATATTGATGGATGATGCTATTGACCGCCTGGCTGACTGGCATATTGATGGATGATGCTATTGACCGCCTGGCTGACTGGCATATTGATGGATGATGCTATTGACCGCCTGGCTGACTGGCATATTGATGGATGATGCTATTGACCGCCTGGCTGACTGGCATATTGATGGATGATGCTATTGACCGCCTGGCTGACTGGCATATTGATGGATGATGCTATTGACCGCCTGGCTGACTGGCATATTGATGGATGATGCTATTGACCGCCTGGCTGACTGGCATATTGATGGATGATGCTATTGACCGCCTGGCTGACTGGCATATTGATGGATGATGCTATTGACCGCCTGGCTGACTGGCATATTGATGGATGATGCTATTGACCGCCTGGCTGACTGGCATATTGATGGATGATGCTATTGACCGCCTGGCTGACTGGCATATTGATGGATGATGCTATTGACCGCCTGGCTGACTGGCATATTGATGGATGATGCTATTGACCGCCTGGCTGACTGGCATATTGATGGATGATGCTATTGACCGCCTGGCTGACTGGCATATTGATGGATGATGCTATTGACCGCCTGGCTGACTGGCATATTGATGGATGATGCTATTGACCGCCTGGCTGACTGGCATATTGATGGATGATGCTATTGACCGCCTGGCTGACTGGCATATTGATGGATGATGCTATTGACCGCCTGGCTGACTGGCATATTGATGGATGATGCTATTGACCGCCTGGCTGACTGGCATATTGATGGATGATGCTATTGACCGCCTGGCTGACTGGCATATTGATGGATGATGCTATTGACCGCCTGGCTGACTGGCATATTGATGGATGATGCTATTGACCGCCTGGCTGACTGGCATATTGATGGATGAAATGAAATGAAATGAAATGAAATGAAATGAAATGAAATGAAATGAAATGAAATGAAATGAAATGAAATGAAATTGTTTATTCTGTAAATAGGATATCGAAATCACTTTTACACGTCATAATTTTTTTTTTTTTTTAAATAAGCTAGATGAGGTCGACATTTCCTATCTGACTACCCTGAGAAGAAATGGCGAAACAAACTCAGGGGTCAAAGTCTCTTTTAAAGTCCAGACATAATCTTGGTCAGATCATGTGAGGACCATGTAGATCCAGTCTGAAATGGTCTTTTGAGGAAAGAACCATAAAAATTTGAGTGGACCTGTCCAGTCAGTGCAAGCATTTGTCAACAATCGTGTAGCTCAACTCAGGATTTCAGGAGCTCAATAACTCGACGAACAATACCAAAGAAAGGACGTTTGGGTAGGTCGCATAAAGTACTCAAAAATATCAGACCATCAATAAAACTAAAAAAGAAAAAAAAAATGATCCACATAGTGCTCACATTTACAATAATTTTAATTTTTTAACAATTTACATTAATTTTTTAACAAAGGTTTGTCATTTTATTTATTATAATGATTTTTGGTATTATATATATTACAAAGTTGATTGAATAGCTCAAACCCAAGCTTTTTTGTCTTCTAAATAATCAGAAATTTTATAGTAGCCCTTTTTACAAAGTTTGGTTTTAATGCAGGTTTTAAATCGTTTAATGGGCAAGTTTCGAATGTCAATGGGAAGTTTGTTGTAAAAGCATATACATTGACCCATGAACGAGTTGCCTACTCTGTGGAGACGAGTGCGATGTATAGCAAGATTGTGTTTATTCCTAGTATTTAAACTATGAATATCGGACATCTTCTTAAAATTGGATATATTTTTGTGTACATACAATAGATTTTCAAATATATATTGAGAGGCTACAGTCAGAATATTTATTTCCTTGAACTTCTGTCGAAGGGAATCCCTTGGACCTAGATTGTAAATGGCTCGAACAGCCCTTTTCTGTAAAACAAAGATAGTATTAATGCCCGCACAGGTTCCCCAGAGAAGAATCCCATAAGACATAAGGCTATGAAAATAACTAAAATAAACAATTCTGGCTGTATCCACATCAGTTATCTGTCGAATTTTTTTAACAGCATAGGCGGCCGAACTAAGCCTTCCTGACAATTTTTCTATGTGTGGGCCCCATTGCAATTTACCGTCAATGGTTATTCCAAGAAAAACCGTCGACTCAACAGGGTCCAACTCTATTCCATTAAGTTGAACATTGGTAGTTAGCTGCCTGACATGCTATTGACCGCCTGGCTGACTGGCATATTGATGGATGATGCTATTGACCGCCTGGCTGACTGGCATATTGATGGATGATGCTATTGACCGCCTGGCTGACTGGCATATTGATGGATGATGCTATTGACCGCCTGGCTGACTGGCATATTGATGGATGATGCTATTGACCGCCTGGCTGACTGGCATATTGATGGATGATGCTATTGACCGCCTGGCTGACTGGCATATTGATGGATGATGCTATTGACCGCCTGGCTGACTGGCATATTGATGGATGATGCTATTGACCGCCTGGCTGACTGGCATATTGATGGATGATGCTATTGACCGCCTGGCTGACTGGCATATTGATGGATGATGCTATTGACCGCCTGGCTGACTGGCATATTGATGGATGATGCTATTGACCGCCTGGCTGACTGGCATATTGATGGATGATGCTATTGACCGCCTGGCTGACTGGCATATTGATGGATGATGCTATTGACCGCCTGGCTGACTGGCATATTGATGGATGATGCTATTGACCGCCTGGCTGACTGGCATATTGATGGATGATGCTATTGACCGCCTGGCTGACTGGCATATTGATGGATGATGCTATTGACCGCCTGGCTGACTGGCATATTGATGGATGATGCTATTGACCGCCTGGCTGACTGGCATATTGATGGATGATGCTATTGACCGCCTGGCTGACTGGCATATTGATGGATGATGCTATTGACCGCCTGGCTGACTGGCATATTGATGGATGATGCTATTGACCGCCTGGCTGACTGGCATATTGATGGATGATGCTATTGACCGCCTGGCTGACTGGCATATTGATGGATGATGCTATTGACCGCCTGGCTGACTGGCATATTGATGGATGATGCTATTGACCGCCTGGCTGACTGGCATATTGATGGATGATGCTATTGACCGCCTGGCTGACTGGCATATTGATGGATGATGCTATTGACCGCCTGGCTGACTGGCATATTGATGGATGATGCTATTGACCGCCTGGCTGACTGGCATATTGATGGATGATGCTATTGACCGCCTGGCTGACTGGCATATTGATGGATGATGCTATTGACCGCCTGGCTGACTGGCATATTGATGGATGATGCTATTGACCGCCTGGCTGACTGGCATATTGATGGATGATGCTATTGACCGCCTGGCTGACTGGCATATTGATGGATGATGCTATTGACCGCCTGGCTGACTGGCATATTGATGGATGATGCTATTGACCGCCTGGCTGACTGGC
Organism: Cosmia trapezina; assembly: GCA_905163495.3. Lineage (NCBI taxonomy): Eukaryota > Metazoa > Arthropoda > Insecta > Lepidoptera > Noctuidae > Cosmia > Cosmia trapezina. Next base: position 26,750,564 of record LR991033.1, read on the forward strand.
ATATTGATGGATGATGCTATTGACCGCCTGGCTGACTGGCATATTGATGGATGATGCTATTGACCGCCTGGCTGACTGGCATATTGATGGATGATGCTATTGACCGCCTGGCTGACTGGCATATTGATGGATGATGCTATTGACCGCCTGGCTGACTGGCATATTGATGGATGATGCTATTGACCGCCTGGCTGACTGGCATATTGATGGATGATGCTATTGACCGCCTGGCTGACTGGCATATTGATGGATGATGCTATTGACCGCCTGGCTGACTGGCATATTGATGGATGATGCTATTGACCGCCTGGCTGACTGGCATATTGATGGATGATGCTATTGACCGCCTGGCTGACTGGCATATTGATGGATGATGCTATTGACCGCCTGGCTGACTGGCATATTGATGGATGATGCTATTGACCGCCTGGCTGACTGGCATATTGATGGATGATGCTATTGACCGCCTGGCTGACTGGCATATTGATGGATGATGCTATTGACCGCCTGGCTGACTGGCATATTGATGGATGATGCTATTGACCGCCTGGCTGACTGGCATATTGATGGATGATGCTATTGACCGCCTGGCTGACTGGCATATTGATGGATGATGCTATTGACCGCCTGGCTGACTGGCATATTGGCTGATTACCAAGACATCAACAACACATTAGCTGTTTCTACATCATAATAATTATACATACCAGGAGCTCGTGGCTAAGTAATAACAGCCGCACCGGTCGATCTGTCAGGTTAAGCTACGCTTGCCGGGGTTAGTCAGTGGATGGGTGACCATCTTTACATACCGAAACTCCTCCGTGCCTCGGAAAGCACGTTAAGCCGTTGGTCCCAGCTGTCATTCGTGGATTTTTGACAGTCGTTACGGGTCCTCAGAAGCCTGAAAGTCTGACAACCAGTCTTACCAAGGGATATTGTATTACCCAGTAACTGGGTTGTGGAGGTCAGATAGGCAGTCGCTCCATGTAAAATACTGGTATTCAGCTGCATCCGGTTAGACTGGAAGCCGACCTCAATATAGTTGGGAAAAGGCTGGGCAGATTGATTGACATAATAATAATTTAAATACATAGTTCTTTCATATCAGACCAAAAATTCCTTATTATAGTGAATTGATTTAAATAATTTTGTCAGTTTATTAGACCCAGTAGTGGAATAGAATAAATCTTACTAGAATACCACCAGGTATTCTAGTAAGATTTCAAATGAAATGAAATAAAATATTTATTTGCCAGAATATATGTACTTACATATTAACATGGTAAAATAATTTTAATCTCACTATATTCAACTTATCAGTCGTGCAAATATTTTTAGAAGCACACTAGTTTTTTCTACATGTAGGTATATCATGACATTACAAAGTCATAGTTGACAAGATCGTTACGATGACTTTGGTCTGTTTATCTACTCCAATGCAATTACTAGGTGTTCTAATTACCTATTATCATAGTCGTTAGTTGGAAGCTGTCGGTAACAAAAAATATTAAAAGTTTAATGTGCCTACGAACGCGTTGAAGTCTTTTCTTCTATCAATTGAAACAATGTTCGTGACTTGTTGTTTTGAACCCCGACGGAAACAGTGTTGTAAGTTTAACGTACTTATGTATCTGCGCGAACTGATTTTGACTCTTTTCATTTACAATTACAATATTGATAAAAATATCGCAAACTAATAAAAAAAATATTTTATTCGTGATTCATTCTTTTTATTTTCGATGTCACTCACTTCTGGGATTGTCAGACTGGTTTTCAGAAGTTAGTCCTACAGATTGTCTGCACTAGGCCCACAGATTGTTTGTACTAGGCCCACAGATTGTTTGTACTAGGCCCACAGATTGTTTGTACTAGGCCCACAGATTGTTTGTACTAGGCCCACAGATTGTTTGTACTAGGCCCACAGATTGTTTGTACTAGGCCCACAGATTGTTTGTACTAGGCCCACAGATTGTTTGTACTAGGCCCACAGATTGTTTGTACTAGGCCCACAGATTGTTTGTACTAGGCCCACAGATTGTTTGTACTAGGCCCACAGATTGTTTGTGCTAGGCCCACAGATCTTGAGCCAACCAAAGGCCACGAATCAAACACGTGTTTTTGTGCAAGTGAGAGCAGTAAAGATAGGTACAGTTTATGAATACAAAAACAGTCAAAATAACATCGGGAGCCGATAGGACCACTGGGGTCCGATTCACAGACAGGAACGATTTTGACATCAGACCTTCGTGGTCCCTCTTGCAGTTAAAAGGTTATACACATAAACATAAAAATCACAAAAATTACACAAGTTCATCACTTCATCATATTCATCAAAGTAGGTCTACATAGTTATAATTACTTTGTAGTATGCTCTGCCCTTCACAGGGCTCATGTAATGCAATATAGTTCAGGGCAGTTACGAGCGGGGTTAGTGGGACGCTACACATGTCAGACCTCATGCTTATAATTATAGCACTCCCTCAGTCCCTGGGTGCCCTGGGTCTGGGGATCTATATTACTCTGAGACTCATTACCAGAAGTAGCCTTTAAACCAGTGGACAGTGATACTGATTGACCGTTCAATGCCCAGGTTGAGGAAGGTTTTATGTTTTCTCAGTTCTCAGAATTTTTATCACATTCGAAACTGGAATTGTTTCTCTGAAGCGGTAGAAGAAATGTAAACATTTTTTAAGTATACAGTATCAAAACGAAATGTTCGCTTTTGTGGTTACGCAACAGAGTAAACAACTCATAAACACTTAAACTTAAGTAGTTTTTCACTTCTGGTAAATATTACCATAGTTTGGGGTTTCCATGAATTAGTAAACACTCACCAAAACATAACGGAAACATACTTAGGTACCTAATATACGTAGATACTTAACCGCTCTTGATCCCATCCCAAAGTAATAATAATAATAATAATTACCCCACCTCCGTATCTCTACGTTGACGTCGTGGTGGGGCTTGCGCGCTCCGAACTCTGGGTCTGTCCCGGTAGAGTTTACTTTGCCGAAACAGGTCTAGGGTGAGGAGCCAGACCAAGAGAGATACAGAAACCCGCAGGGCAGCATGTGGCAAGCTGTTGGGCAGTAGCGACCCCACGGACCCTATCTCCCGGGAGAAGTCTTGTTACTCACCTCTGGCTTGCCTTTATTGGCCGGCTGGAGTGAGCACTGATGAGGAACAGAGCTCCCACCTCATTCTTGCCTTTATTGGCCGGCTTGAGTGGAGATTCGCAAGAGCAAACATGCTCGGAGGAAGGAAGTATTGCGTGTCAGACTTTTACTGACTAAAACCCAACCGTGTTCCTTCAGTTGCCTATGCCAGGGCCGCGGTATCTTCTTCAAACAACCCGCGACAAAAGTTGAAACCCTGGCTCCTAAACCAGGAATACCTGTGACTTAGGAGTCAGTGTTCTACTGCTACTTGGACACTATAAACCCTTTTGGAAATAAGATCTAGTAATCTGATGCTATGCAAAAATAATATACTATTATGTGGAAAAATAATTTGTGAAAACAAAATAAAAGTAAAAAATAAATTTTAAAAAATTTAATTAATATTACAATTAAAAAGTAATTAAAAGTATAGATTAAGTCGGAGATATCGTCGCTAATTTAACTACTGACGTATCTGACATTTTGGACTAAGCCGATAGCCGACCTAACTATAGTAATTTGATACATTTTCCAAGTCGAATCGATGTGTCTAATCGGCGTATCTGTACCTATGCCTTACGGTCCCCATGATAATGCAAAAATCGAGACCGACATATCTACAGTTTACAAAAAAAAAAAACAAAAATAGCTTGCCCTGTAAAATTTTCTTCGAATCAGTTACGTCACTTAGTTAGATTAGCGACGATATTTCGAAGCCTTAAACCCAACCTACCCCCCCCCCCCCCTACCTACTAGCCTTTAACTTACCCTGCACCATCCCATCATCCTTCTGTCGTATACCAATTTGGGGAAAAATCAAATCATTTTATTTCGCGTAAACATACATGGACATGGGAAACGTCAGACGGTAAGTGCCCGCTTCCAAATTGGTCGATTCCTATGGAGAAGAGCCGGCAAGAAACTCTACGGGTAAAATAACTAAAATAGCTTTATTTTTCTTGCATACTTATTCCATATTATCTAACACTAATAATATTGGTCTTTACCTATGAAATTGCCGTTCTGCAGTACTGGCCATTTCAAATCAAAATAATTTTTGTTTGGCTAAGAATTCTAATTTCAAATTAATTTTATTTTAAAAACATGGATTTTTTTTTCCAAAAGTAGTCATTTGTTTATTGATTAGTGTTACATTTTCATCGCATTTCAATCTTTCTCGTCATCATGGATACGTTAAAAATTCGAGTAATTATGGAATATGAGTACCGTCGTGGCAGCAACGCGGCACAAGCGGCACGCAACATCAACGACGTTTACGGAGCTAACACTACAAACCAACGCACCACCTGTTATTGGTTTGCTCGCTTCCGTTCTGGAAATTTCGACCTGAAAAACGTCCGAAGACTTTGGTCGACAATTACGAATTAAAGGCGATTGTGGAAGCTGATGATACACAATCTACGGCTGAATGAGCAGCAGCTTTCGACGTTAGCGTCAAAACAATATTGGTCCATTTGCGTCAAATTGGCAAGGGAAAAAACTTGACAAATGGGTGCCCCACGAACTCAATGATCGCCAGCGCGAAGTACGCGTCGAGACGTGCCTTGCACTGCTCAACAGACACACAAATGAAGGAATTTTGAACCGCATTGTTACCTGCGATGAAAAATGGATTCTGTTTGATAACCGCAAGCGCTCAGCAAGTTGGTTGGATCCTGGTTCAGCACCTAAACAATGCCCTAAACGAAAACTTACCCCTAGAAAAGTGATGGTCACTGTTTGGTGGTCTAGCGCTGGTGTGATTCATCACAGCTTCTTACCAAACAGGGTGAGCATTACTGCAGATGTGTACTGTGAAGAACTGAACACAATGATGGAGAAACTGGCACATCTCCAACCAGCATTGGTCAATCGCTCGTCTCCGCTGCTCCTGCACGACAACGCGCGACCTCATACTGCACAGCAGATGGTCTCCAAGTTGCAAGAACTGGGGTTGGAAGCTCTCCGTCATCCGCCCTACTCACCAGACCTTGCGCCTACAGACTACTACTTTTTCCAGAATTTGGATAACTTCTTGGCGGGAAAAAAATTCAATACCCGAGAGGCAGTACAAAATGCCTTTGAAGAATTTGTTGCCTCCCGACCAGCTGATTTCTTTAAGAAGGGCATCAATAAACTGCCACTGCGTTGGCAAAGATGCATTGATTGCATGGGTGATTACTTCGATTAATACAAATAAAAAATACATGAAAAAAATTCGTTTAAATTTTTTCATACTAAACGGCAATTTCATAGGTAAAGACCTATTAATAAGTATAATAGCGGACTACTTCTGGACACGGCCCGCATTGTTAGGAGGTTCCTCACTCTGGAGCCCTGACCGCCGGTAGCTGAGACCCTGTTCCAGATACCGATATCGGTGGGCTACTATTTTTTATATCTTTTAATAAATAGTAATAGGGTTCCGTAGTGCAGGCCGCCACCCGTCGTTATTTGAGCGTAAATATTATTAATTTAGAAATCATTACTAATAAGAATGTTATGATTTTACTGTTGTATATTTTTACATGGTTCATAAACTTATATTTACTACCTGTTTTACACAGCTAACAACGTTACATAAGTATTTTTTAATGGAAAATTCCATTAAAAAATACTTATGTAACGTTGTTACATAAGTATTTTTACTGTTCAAAGTACATTTTACAAGTTGGTTGACTATTACTCGTAAACTTGAAAAGCCTACTTAGCTGTGATAGTTTTCCTTTTAATTTCGTTATATATACTACTACCGTGAATTTTTTCACCCATCCAAAACTAACCGTTCATCTGGTGGGGGGGGACACTTGACTCTAACAAAAATTAGCACTTCAAAGCTTAATATTTCAGAAACGTATCCCTAAATCGAAAAACTGTTTTCACAAACCCGCAATATTTTTGAAAGACCTATCCAACAACACCACACACTATGGGGTAGACGAGAAAAAAAAAACATACCCGCTTTTGGTGTACAGAAGGAACCCTAAAATATTTTTTTTTTTCATGATTTTATTTTACCACTTTGTCGGCGTGATGAATATGTATATCCATGCCAAATTATATATTTCTAGTACAAGAGTCTCTGAGCTAAGCTGCGGACGGACAGACAGACAGACAGACAGCCAGACGGACGGCCATAGCGAAACTATAAGGGTTCCTTGTTGACTACGGAACCCTAAAAATGAGTGACTATTAAAATATTTTCAAATAACAGTGTTAATATGTATGGGAGGACAGTGTAGGCCACGACAGTGTAGGCCTGGCCAGGTAAGCGCAGTATGTCTCTTTCGTTCCAACCATAGGTGCTTCTATTAGCTGTTATTTCGATATTCGGTAACTAAGTCGGCGTTCCCACGAACGTAATAAAATCGCGGCGGGATTTTATCGCGCACTGGATTTTCAACTCTCGTTGTTGAGCCGAGCGTTGAGAATCCAACCTAACAAAAACAGAGTGCATCCCAGCGGGACGAAAAACACAATGTTGGATTTTCAACTCCTAAGCAACTCCTAAGCAGAGACTTGAAAATCCAGTGCGCGATAAAATCCCGCCGCGATTTTATTACGCTCGTGCGAACGCCGACTTATACGTAATCTTGTGTCTTCGTTGTTAAAAAGCGTTGAAGTTACGATAACACTATCTAAAAATTATCACTTTTGACAAACAAACCGTTTTCACACCTAAGAATGAAGAAATAAACCAACAAAAATATAGAATCTCAAATAAATTCCAATAAAACAAAATATTTCCCTTAATTTTCAATAAACTCAATTTAAACAAACAAAACTGTTAATGTCACATTCTGTCAATAAATTAATTTAATGACTTCCTGATGGTCCCGATATTGAGATTATCAGCAACTAGCTTTTTCCAGCGGCTTCGCCCGCGTGTATGTCGGAAAATATCCCACGGGAACGTACTAGCGGGAATTACTTCCTTATTCCTTGTTTATATTATAAAGGAAAGCTCTGTGCAAAATATCCTACGGGAACGTACTACCGGGAACTGCTTCTTTATTCCTTGTCTACATAATAAAGGGAACCTCTGTGCAAAATTTCAGTGTTCTAGGTCCAAGGGTTTGGGCTGGGCGTTGATGAGTCAGTCAATCAGTCAGTCAGGACTTCTCTTTTTATTTATATAGATAGATAGATAGATAGATGAATGACCATCTTGTGTCTATCACATCCTGGCCCTCCTTGGTAACATACACTTGCGTGCAATAAAATCGATCCACCCCATTCTCTTCGATATGAAACGAGAAAATTTAACAAGTTTAATTAACAAAAAACCGGTCAAGTGCGAGTCGGACTCGCGCACGAAGGGTTCCGTACCATATTATATGTTTAACAATCGCAAAGATAACTTTTTACTTATTTTATAATGATACTGTGAATTACAAGGTTATTTTTTGCAGTTGCAGAAAATCAGCCATGTTTAAACAAAATACCTTATGAATCGCCGTTTTCAGTATTGTTGATTAAATACAGTATTCATGGTACCTACATGGTATAAAGAAGTTTCAAATTCCTAATTTGTTGAATTGTTACAAAAATGGTCTAAAATTTACAACTTTTGCGGCTATTTCTTAATTTTAAAAGATTAAAAAAAAATATGTTTGTACTCTACTCAATGAGTTCTAGACGATGACACCCCACATGCTAGATTAAAATTTTTATTTTTTTTTCAAAATGAAAAGTTTATTGTATGGGGATCGACCAATATCGACAATAAACTTTAACAACAAATAATAAAAATATAGCAAAGTTAAAAATGTAAGAATTTTAACTTTGCTTTATTTTTATTATTTGTTGTTATAGCCGTAATAGACAGCGGGGGCTTAGTAAGTTTGTACTGGACTGTACGTGGTTGTCTGATTTCATGGATTTTAATTTTCTTGCGCGGAACCCTAATTATTTTTCTAAAATAAAAATAGCCTAAGTTACTCCTTAAAACATCAGCTATATGTCGTCAAAATCGGTGAAAATTCGTTTGGCGAGTTTCCTAACTTGACTCAAAGTACCATTTTTTTAATCGGACTGCGCTTTAAAATTCTTCTATACAAACTTTAACATCCCTAACCTCATTTGAGGCGTAGTTTTGAAAAACTAATAATGACAAACATCATTAATTACTTATGCAAGTATTTGTGCTAAGTTTCAAGTTCATTAACCAAATTAATAAGATTTTTCATATAAACTGTATCTCTGTTTTCACGAACACAAATAAAGAATTTCAAAAATCGTCTGGTATGTTTCCATAACTTGACTCAAACATTATTTATACCAATTTTAGAGTTAATCAATCCCCCAATAAAATACTCCGCTATAAAATTAACTTTTCACCCTTTAGGGGTAGATTTTTGGAAAACCCTGATACACGTTAGTCTTAATTTTTGGTCTCAAGTATAAAAACTGAGTTTTGAGTTAATCGGACCGCGTGTTAAAGTTCTTTTATAAGTTTTAATATAATGACTGTGCCTTCTCAGTATATCTATGAAAATCTTTTGTATGCTCATAAAAATATCAATTTGTTTAAAAAATACAGTGACGTCCATAATGTGAATACTAGAAACAAACACAAATTTGTTGTTCCTACAACCAGGCTGAAGAAAATAAGTGGTTCGTTTAGTTGCCAATGTATACGTTTTTATAATAAACTACCTAGCCACATTCAAGAACTAAGCCTTAATAAATTCAAAAATTGTATAAAGCGGAAACTTTGTCAGAAAGCCTTTTATACTGTCAAAGACTATATTGAGGACAAAAAGGCTTGGGTTTGAGCTGCTCCAATAAATTTACACTATTAATGTTGATTTAAATACCTTTTTACATATTCTATACAATGACATGAATATTTTGTTTGTTATACTATTTTTAATTATTGTGAATGTGAAGACTACGTGGATCATTGTTTTTTATTTATTTTATCCTTTTCTCAGTTTTAGTTATAGTCTGACAGTTTGAGTAATTTATGCGGCCTACCCAAATGTCTTTTCTTTGGTATTGTTCGTCGAATCGTTAAGCTCCTTAAGTTTTGAGTTGAGCTGCACGATTACTGACAAATGCGTGCACTGACTGGACAGGTCCACTCAATCTGTGTGGTTCTTTCATCAAAAGACCATTTCTGACTGCAATCTGCATGGTCTTCACATGATCTGACCAAGATAATGTCTGGACTTTAAAAGAGACTGTGACCTCTGAGTTTGTTTCGGCGTTTCTTCTCAGAGTAGTCAGATAGGAAACGTCGAACTCATCTAGTTTAAAAAAAAATATGTTTGACGTGTAAAAGTGTTTGTACAAACCTACTTACAGAAAATAAATCATTTATCATTTATCATTTATCATTTATCATTTATCTTCCATACAAACTTTGACACCCCCAATACCTCCTTAGGGGGTAGTTTAGGAAAACTAAAAATGATAAACTTTATAATTTACTTATAGATGAATATTCGTGCTAAGTTTCAAGTCTATTAACTCAAGGGATAGGATTTTTCATACAAACTTTCATCCCCTATTTTACCCCATTAGGGATGGAATTTCCAAAAATTCTTCCTTAGTGGATGTTTACACTATAGAATGTGTCTATGTGCAAAATTTCAAGTCTCTAGGTCTATTGGTTTGGGCTGTGCGTTGATATATTAGTCAGTGACTCAGTCAGGACTTTGATTGATTTGATTTTTTTATATATATAGATTTACCATGTTATTTTAAAACCACAGACTTCTTATAGGTTTTCCTGTAATCTACAGGTATAGAACTATTTTCTATATTTTTTTCAAAATTTTAGGCTCAGTAGTTTCGGAGATAAGGGGGGGGGAATGGTCAATTTTCGTCAATTTTCTTAAATAACTTTAAAACAATATATTTTACAATTATAAAAAAAATATATTTGAGACCCTCATAGTAAGCCCTTTCATTTGATATGTCACACAGTACAGTTTACAAAACTTTTTTTTTTAATTTTCTTATTTTCCCCCTAAAAGTGACTCTCATATTCAAAATTCATATATTTACTTTAGCTGTACGTGTTTGGGTCACAGAAATCCATATGTGTACCAAATTTTAACTTAATCGGTCCATTAGATTCGGAGCAAATTGGCTGTGACAGACGGACAGACGGACAGACAGACAGACAGACAGACAGACACACGAGTGATCCTATAAGGGTTCCGTTTTTTCCTTTTGAGGTACGGAACCCTAATAAACTAATATATTGTGTACTAAAACCTTCCTGACTCTATGTAGATTACGTAAGTGAAAAAAATATCAAAACTGATTCATTACTTTTTGAGAAAAACGCGAATTTAAAAACATACAGATAGAATGAAAAACCTCCTTTTTTTCAAGTTGGTTAAAAATTCAAGTCAAATGATCAATAAACGAACAGTAATAAACAAAATTAAGCTTATGTCAACTTCACTGACCAAAAAAGTCACGCAGTTTTTCCAAACAAAAGTGATTGATGAGAACATCAGAAGAATCGAGTCGATCTTGTCAAGAATATTGCTTTTATCAAAGTATATGTGTATGTGTAAATAAACTTTATCTTACCTACCTTCACACAGTATAAAATAATTAAAATAACTAAATACATTAATATCTTTGAGCTATCGTCTCTCAAATAGAGAGCATGGGGTGGGCCAATTTTTTTGCACGCAAGTGTATATGTTACCCAAAAGGAGCTCTAGTGAATCTAGTAGTAGTGTTGTTAAAATATTATTTTCACATTGTTTTTTTCTTTTGTATTTTTGTGTTTCACGAACTGTGTCCAAATAAACGTTTTTATTTCTTTCTCTTTCTTTAGTAGGGCCAGTCTAGAGACGGGTGTATGAATGACACCGTTCTTTGTTTTTACGTCGACCCCCCCGCATACGCGCGCCGTCAGCTCCCGGATACAGCTTAATTATGCGGCCCATGCATGAGCCACTTCATAGGTGTGGCATCTGGTCATCCAGGATGAAGACCAGTGTCTAGGTATCAACGGTATCAAGCACGTTTTTGGTGGCATGTCAACTGAAGAGTCTCCTCGAGCTGGCCTAATGCAGTACGCAGTTTCAATAAAATAAAAGGCCACCTTAGAAAGATACGAGGTGGCAAAGTGAAAATTCGAAGAGAGCACGTCGAACTCAATAGAATAGAATAGAATAATAGAATAGAATAAGACATTTATTTCAGACATAAGTAGTCCATAAATTGTTAGTAACACAAAAAACCTTAATGCTATTGTTAGTACATACAAAACAAAGCCACAGAAATAAATAAAAATCACAAAGTGGCACCGCACAGGAGTACCAGTTTATGGCAAGCCCTGGGCGCGACCACCCACAGTGTGCAGTCGCATCCAGTGCCTCCACATCGGCGAGTCCCAGCAGTCAATAAAACCTCCAATTTTCATAACTCCCGGAAAACTTTCTAGGTAACCCCCTTTTAAATGTCTGTACTATTTGAATATTTAAACCTGCTAGATTCTAATTTTAAATCGCCTTATAGATGTTTTTTTTATTTGGAAATGAAGGTTATTTTTAAAACCTCAATTTTCGTCGATGATTATAATGTTATTCAAACAACAGTTGTTGGAAAAAGTTAATGTTGAAACCATCTAAATAAATACAGATGAATGTGTTATTTATTTATTTATTAAATCTTTATGCACAAGTAAAAAAAAAATACCGTACAAAGGCGGACTTAATGCCTGAGGCATTTTCTACCAGTCAACCTTAGGGTGATGCAGAGAGAAAACATGGCAGGTGCAACATAAAGGATAGATAACACGAAAATAACTATAAAATACAAGAATAAATACATACATATTATATACCTACATACATACATATATATAAATGGAATAAACTTTGTAAGGAGAAATAACGATCGGTAGAGGAGAAATAACGATCAGTAGAGGAGAAAATGAACCAGCAAATTAGCGCTGTGATGTTTTTGCCAACTTCTCACGTATATACTCACGTGTCTTCACTTTAAAAGACAACCGATGTTATTAATTCCCTTTAGTGAGAGATTGGGTGAAATGAAATGAAATGAAATGAAATGAAATGAAATGAAATGAAATTGTTTATTCTGTAAATAGGATATCGAAATCACTTTTACACGTCATATTTTTTTTTTTTTTTTTTAAATAAGCTAGATGAAGTCGACATTTCCTATCTGACTACCCTGAGAAGAAATGGCGAAACAAACTCAGGGGTCAAAGTCTCTTTTAAAGTCCAGACATAATCTTGGTCAGATCATGTGAGGACCATGTAGATCCAGTCTGAAATGGTCTTTTGAGGAAAGAACCATAAAAATTTGAGTGGACCTGTCCAGTCAGTGCAAGCATTTGTCAACAATCGTGCAGCTCAACTCAGGATTTCAGGAGCTCAATAACTCGACGAACAATACCAAAGAAAGGACGTTTGGGTAGGTCGCATAAAGTACTCAAAAATATCAGACCATCAATAATACTAAAAAAGAAAAAAAAAAGATCCACATAGTGCTCACATTTACAATAATTTTAATTTTTTAACAATTTACATTGATTTTTTAACAAAGGTTTGTCATTTTATTTATTATAATGAGTTTTGGTATTATATATATTACAAAGTTGATTGAATAGCTCAAACCCAAGCTTTTTTGTCTTCTAAATAATCAGAAATTTTATAGTAGCCCTTTTTACAAAGTTTGGTTTTAATGCAGCTTTTAAATCGTTTAATGGGCAAGTTTCGAATGTCAATGGGAAGTTTGTTGTAAAAGCATATACATTGACCCATGAACGAGTTGCCTACTCTGTGGAGACGAGTGCGATGTACAGCAAGATTGTGTTTATTCCTAGTATTTAAACTATGAATATCGGACATCTTCTTAAAATTGGATATATTTTTGTGTACATACAATAGATTTTCAAATATATATTGAGAGGCTACAGTCAGAATATTTATTTCCTTGAACTTCTCTCGAAGGGAATCCCTTGGACCTAGATTGTAAATGGCTCGAACAGCCCTTTTCTGTAAAACAAAGATAGTATTAATGCCCGCACAGGTTCCCCAGAGAAGAATCCCATAAGACATAAGGCTATGAAAATAACTAAAATAAACAATTCTGGCTGTATCCACATCAGTTATCTGTCGAATTTTTTTAACAGCATAGGCGGCCGAACTAAGCCTTCCTGACAATTTTTCTATGTGTGGGCCCCATTGCAATTTACCGTCAATGGTTATTCCAAGAAAAACCGTCGACTCAACAGGGTCCAACTCTATTCCATTAAGTTGAACATTGGTAGTTAGCTGCCTGACATTTGGCGTTGAAAATTTGATTAGTTTAGTCTTTTTTTCATTCAGGAGAAGATTATTTACATTAAACCAATGGACAACCCTAGAGAGTGCATCGTTAACTTGTTCAAAGTTGACTAACTGACGTTTGATTTTAAAAATGAGGGAAGTGTCATCTGCGAATAATACAATCTTGTGATTGTCCCTTATGTGATAAGGTAAGTCATTTATATAAATAAGAAACAAGAAAGGACCCAGAATTGAACCCTGTGGAACGCCCATAGTGACCGCAGATCCTGCAGATCTCTTGCCATTAACATCTACCCTTTGAATTCTGTTGTTCAGATAAGAAGTCAGAAGTTCGAGAGCCCTGTCCCTTATACCATAGTGGTACAGCTTCCTGATGAGTGTATCATGATTTACGCAATCGAAGGCCTTGGACAAGTCACAGAAAATGCCAAGAGCATCCTGCGACTCCTCCCAGGCCTCGAATATGCTCTTCAGTAATTCCACGCCCGCGTCTGTAGTTGAACGACCCTTTGTAAAACCAAACTGTTTCAGATGAAGTAAATTATGTGTATTGAAATGTCCTAACATTTGTTTTAAAATTATTTTTTCAAAGATTTTGCTCAATGTAGGTAATATCGAAATAGGCCGAAAATTAGTGGGATCAGTCGGGCTGCCAGATTTGAACAGTGGAATCACTTTGCTAAGTTTCATCAGATCAGGAAATACACCAGATGCAATACAAGAATTAAAAACAATTGATAAAAAGGGTGCAATAATACCAATTATTGAAGACATGGTATGTACTGATAACCCCCAAAGGTCAGCAGTTTTTTTTACCTCGAGATCTTTAAAAGAATCTATAACGTCTTTAGCAGTAACAATTGCGAATTTAAAGTGTTTATCACATTCTGGTACACATTCTTTTAGTATTGAGTAAGCAGAAGTGGAGGACGACGATGACAGAGCTTTGGTTGTTAAAATGGGAATATTAGTGAAGAAATTTTCAAACTCAGTAGCCACCTCCACGTCTGCCTTAATATCTACATCATTGATTTTTAGATGGAAGTCACGATTCCGAACTGTCGTTCTTCCCGTTTCTGAATTAATAATATTCCAAGTTGTTTTAATTTTATTTCCAGAACATTTTATTTTATTTTTAATGTGTATGGCTTTTGCTGACGAACAGGCTTTTTTAAAAGTTTTAGAGTAATTTTTAACAAATTCTTTAAATGTTTCATCATAGTTATAGGTTTTTTCATGGTACAATTCATATAATTTCTGCCTACTTTTATAAATACCTGGTGTTGCCCAATCACTAAATATAACGCGGTCACAAACAGGTAATGTTTTTGATGTGAATACCTTCCTAAACTCACAATTGATGAGGTTAAATAGTATAGTATAAGCTTGATCGGGGTTGGTGTGATAAGGCAAATCTGGTAGTTTTTCTATTAAATTCTTTTTAAATTGTTCTAAGCGACTTTTGTTTACCGGAACAAAAAGGTAAGAATTTAATCTGAACAGGGTTTATTTATACTTTCATAAGTTATTTTTGGAACAGAGGCCAGACCAGGCAAACTGACCTCTCGGAGACTCTGACCTTGGCAGTGACCAAAGCGTACGTAATCACTCCGTTCCGCAGTGACTGCAAGCTCGTCTCTCGCTGCATACACACACAGACATACCGCATACTAATTACACTAATTACATCTTTACTTACACATTTCATTCTTTGTGCTTCATAATTGCTAATGAAGGGATAAACAGCTTTTAAAGATTATTAGGAGGTATGTTTAAAGATTTTTTTGGTGCATTAAAGTATGTTTAATTATGTTTTGGCTTCCATCACTGTATGCGAAAGGACTTGAAAATATCATATTTTTCTTACATGTCAAAATTATTTACGGTTTATGAGATATACAGCTTTAAAAAACCACCTTTTTGATCGTTTTCAGGAAATCTGCGCCTTAATTAATGCACTTTTGTTTAACGGGATAAGGAGGTCCTTTGTTTTTAATTTTTTTAACTTGCCCAGGATTAATGTTTGGATTCCAAATAGCTATATAGAAATTACTTTAGGTTGACCTAGGTTTTTCCATATTTGTAAGTCTTAACAGCAATGTGTCTTGATATCTTGCTGTCTTATACAGGGTGTTTGGCGCATGGACCGACACAATTTTTTGGGGGATTGGGGGGGTCATTTGCTAGGTTTCACCTAAAGACCTCCATGTCCTAAGTGTGACGGTGTAGGTGCTGACGCATCTAAATAATAAGTAGGTTAGCTACGTAAGTTGTACAAGTTATTTATAAGCAATCAGTAAAATAAATTATTTAGTCTTGTTCGGTATCCGGTGTGTTTCGTTATTATTTTCACCTACTCACAACATACACTAAATACAACTGCTCCTACCGCTACAATTGGTGACCCCGACCATCGGACACAAAACCTTCGTTCAAGTCTTCAGCAAATAAGTGACTGCACTGCACGATTCTATCGGCCTCCCAGAAGCGGGAATCACCATAGAATTTTCAAGAGGCACATAGTCACAGCAACATGTCATTGGGAAGCAGCAGCGGCGGCACGTGCGCGCCTGGGTGCAGCGCTCCGTCCACAAATGTTAACGTAGCAATGGTCAGCGTTTCAGAAAAAATACCAGAATTTTGGACAGAGATGCCCAGACTGTGGTTCGCACAATTCGAAACCGTCATGGCTCCGCAAAAGCAAGGTGATGAAGCCAAATGCAGCATGGTAGTATCAAGGCTCGGGAAGGATGTCGTGCAACAGATTGCCGATATTCTGATCTCGCCCCCGGAAACCAACAAATACAAGGCCATTAAGGAGAGACTTTTGTCGGTATATGAAGAGTCAGAAAAACGACAATTCCAAAGGTTAGTAGGTGAAATAGAGTTAGGTGACCAAAAACCCTCACAGCTACTTCGACGTATGACAGAATTGGCAAAGAATACCAGCGTTCCGGATAAAACCCTGCTCAACCTATGGACCTCAAGACTTCCAGCTCACGTCCGTGCCGTGTTGACAGTAAGCCAGGACCAAAGGCTTGACAACCTCGCCGCCATCGCAGACAAGATTATGGAAAATGGCAGAGGAGATGTCAGTGAAGTATCCAGCGGACAGCCAGTAGTCATGCACGAACTACTAGCCCAAATAAACAAGCTATCATTGGAGGTGGCAGCCCTGAGAGCACAAGTCGGAAACAACCGTGACAACAGATTTCAACATCGTGGTAGAAGCCGTTCCAGATCGAAATCACGGTCCAGAATAACACCCGAAGATCCAAGATGGTTGTGCCGTTATCATCTGAGGTACAGGAACCGAGCGCGGAACTGTGAACAGCCTTGCAACTGGAAAAAACCGACGGAAAACTAGAGTCAGCGTTGCCGGAGGCGGTCGTCAGCGCAATATACCCGTCTAACCGTCTATGCGTTACCGACCGAAAAAGTGGTAATCGTTTTTTGATAGACACTGGTGCAAACATTTCTGTATTACCAAAACGGAATAAAACTAGTCTCAACAATTCGTCATATAAATTATACGCCGCTAATGGAACAGAAATTAAAACATACGGCGAAAAAACGCTGACACTCGACCTCAATATGAGGCGACCGTATCGATGGACATTTGTTGTGGCAGATATTACGCAACCAATTCTAGGTTCTGATTTTTTAGAATTTCACAACATATTAGTGGACGTCCGGAATAAGAAACTTATTGATGGCAAAACAGGACTTTTATCACCAGGAACAATCATGCAGTCCAGCACTCCGACCTTGAGAACCATTAAGCTGGCGGAACCATATGCAGAAGTTCTAGGAAAATATCCCAACATCAGCAAGCCCATGACTGCTCTCGTCGAACCAAAGCACAATGTCACACACCAAATTATCACGGAAGGTCATCCCGTTCACTCAAAATGTCGACCATTACCAGCTGATAAATACCAACGAGTGAAGAAGGAGATTGAGCATATGTTAGAAATGGGGATATGTAGACCATCGAAGAGCCCGTGGGCCAGCCCACTCCACGTCGTCACAAAGAAAAACGGAGATTTGCGGTTATGTGGTGACTACAGGAAGCTCAACGCCATAACTATCCCCGATCGATACCCAATACCGAGACTGACAGATTTCACGTATATACTTCCAGGTACAACAATTTATGCTCGCATTGATCTCCAAAGAGCCTACCACCAAATAATGGTAAAGGAAGTGGAAAAAACAGCTGTCATAACGCCATTTGGTCTATTCGAATACCCACGAATGCCATTTGGGTTACGTAACGCAGCTCAGACGTTCGTCAGATTCCTAAATTCAGTGTTATCTGGCTTAGATTACGTTTTTGCATACATCGACGATATCTTAATAGCGTCAAAGTCAGAAGAGGATCACAAACAGCATTTGAATGAAGTCCTACAGAGATTGAACGACAACGGTGTAGTGATTAACCGAGATAAATGTGAATTCGGACAAGAGCAAATAGAATTTCTAGGATACTTGATAACACCAGATGGAGTAAAACCACTACCCGAAAAGGTTGAAGTCATCAAAAATTATCCAAAACCAGACACCATTCAACAACTGCGACGTTTCCTAGGTATGCTAAATTTTTACCGCCAAACTATACCTCAAGCAGCGAAACATCAAGCTTGTCTCAACAAATACCTCGTCGGATCGAAAAAGAAAGACAATACCAAAATTGAATGGACTGTGGACGCAAACGAAGCATTTGAGCAATGTAAGGAAAGTTTAAGCAACGCCGTTACGTTGACGTCACCTTCGTCCAAAGCTCCACTATCTTTGATGACTGACGCATCGCAAACCTGTGTTGGAGCGGTCCTGCAACAATTTGAAAACAATACGTGGAAACCACTATCATTTTTTTCAAAAAACCTAAGTGAAGCGCAAACTAAATACAGCACATATGATCGCGAGTTACTAGCAGTGTACATGGCGATAACACACTTTCAACCTTATGTCGAAGGAAGACAGTTGACTGTGTATACTGATCATAAACCTTTATGTCATGCGTTCACAACAAGAACAAACGTCACGAGTAATAAGGTTCACGACCCGAGGCGATTACGTCACCTGGAGTATATCGCACAATTCACTACGGACATTAGACACCTCTCCGGTAATGAGAACCCGGTTGCTGACGCGTTATCAAGACTGGCGCAAATCGACTGCCCTTCACCCACAGACTGGAACGAAATTGCTGATATGCAACAAACAGACATTGAACTCAAACAGCTGATACACAAGGACAATCTCAACATAAAAACGATGAGTTTGGGAAACGGAAAAGTTCTTCACTGCGAGAATTCCACAGATGAATTACGCCCTTATGTACCCGAAAAATTAAGGAAAACCATATTCGACACGTTGCACGGCCTAACCCATCCAGGCATCAGATCCACCAAAAAACTGCTGTCAAAGCATTACTTTTGGCCCAAAATGAAAACCGACGTCGGCAAGTGGGCACGGACCTGTTTAGCATGTCAGAAAAGCAAAACATTGCGACACAATATGACACCAATCGGCATGTTTCCGCCAACATCGCGTTTGGATCACGTACACATAGATATTGTCGGACCACTACCCGAATCAAACAACAACAGATACATCGTTACTATGATAGATAGAGCGACAAGGTGGCCAGAAGCAGTTCCAGTTCCAGAGATTACCGCAAAAGTAGTCGCAAACGTTTTAGTAACGAACTGGATCGCTCGATTTGGATGCCCATCCGCCATAACTTCTGACCAAGGACGGCAATTCGAGTCAGACCTATTTACTTCGTTGACTAAATTATTGGGAATTAAAAAAATCAGGACAACAAGTTACCACCCTCAGTCCAATGGAATTGTAGAACGATGGCACAGAACTATGAAAGTAGCATTAGTAGCTCGAGGCAACTCAGCAAATTGGTCCAGAGAACTACCGATCGTATTACTAGGTCTACGAGCCACTATAGGAAGTAATGATGCAAGTCCAGCACAGATGCTTTACGGAACTAACATCCGCATTCCAGGAGTGTTTTTCGAGCCGAAAAAGTCAAATGCACTTCAGGAAAACTATACAAGTGACCTACAAAAGCAAATGGAAAACCTAGTGTCAACAAAAGACCCACATCACTCAAAACGCAAGACATTTATTCATCCAGAGATGAAAAACTGCAACCACGTTTTCATACGCATCGACGCTGTAAAAAAACCGCTGACACCACCATACGAAGGTCCCTACAAAGTGTTAGAAAAACACGAAAAATTCTACAAAATACAGATGTCTAACAAGACCATGATTGTCTCAGTGGACAGATTGAAACCAGCATTTATTTTATGTGATGAGGTTAATGACCGTTTAGAAGGCGTAAAAGACAACACAATGCACTCGGAAACCGACTCGAAACAAAGTCCAACAGCTAGCAAAACTGCAGACAAGCACATTACTCTGGCGAAAACGCGGTCAGGCAGAATTGTACGCCCCGTAGTGCGGTTTGCATCGTAATTTTAACAATATTTTACATTTCATTGTCCCTTTCATTTTCATTTTTTATCTGTTTTATTTTTTTCAAAAAGGGGGAAGCAATGTAGGTGCTGACGCATCTAAATAATAAGTAGGTTAGCTACGTAAGTTGTACAAGTTATTTATAAGCAATCAGTAAAATAAATTATTTAGTCTTGTTCGGTATCCGGTGTGTTTCGTTATTATTTTCACCTACTCACAACATACACTAAATACAACTGCTCCAACCGCTACAACGGTAATTGAGATATGTTTTTTTTTGTGCTTTCTTTGAATTACCCAAAATCTCTCTCAAAATTTTCTCGGGGGAGTCGGGATTGCTTCAACGCGAATGTATACGTACATCCGCGGTGGGGCGTTCCAGACTGCCAGGCACTTCTTCTCCTGCAACCGAGCGGGTGGGCAGGTTGCGGATAGCCCAACTTCGGGTACGGGATCGACTGTTAAAGTCGAGTCCCGTGCCCGGAGCATCTTTCAAAAGATCCCGGACAAGAGAAGTTCCCGAAGGCCAAATCCCAGGCTTAGGGTAACCCATGTACCCCCTTCCTATGTTCCTATCTCCTAACCAGGCTATCCCTCCTTATTCCCACATCCCATCGATCCCAAATCCCTAGGCCAAATCCCAGGCCTAGGGTGACCCCAAACCCGTACCCTATATCCAACAAATGCCTTCCTTCCTATCCTTACATCCCATCGTTCCCAAAAATCCCTAGGCCAAATCCCAGGCCTAGGGTGACCATTGAATCCAACCTCCCCATCCAACAAATGCCTTCCCTCCTATCCCCATATATCCCATCGTTCCAAAATCCCTAGGCCAAATCCCAGGCTTAGGGTGACCCCAAACCTACACCCTTTATCCAACAAATGCTCTCCCTCCTATCCTTACATCCTATCGTTCCCAAAAAATCCCTAGGTCAAATCCCAGGCCTAGGGTGACCATTGAATCCAACCTTTCCATCCAACAATTGCCTTCCCTCCTATCCCCATATATTCCATCGTTCCAAAATCCCTAGGCCCAATCCCAGGCCTAGGGTGACCCCCAAAACCCACACCCTCTATCCAACAAAAACCTTCCTTCCTATCCCTGTATCCCATCGGTCCCAGAGGAGGGGCAACCTCGATCCCAAAAAAGCCCACCCCCCAAAACCAATATGAAGCAGAAAGACAAGGCATCTACCCAGGTGGGTCCCGGCCAAGCCGGGGAATCCCACACCGCTACGGCGGTCAGCCCCCAACGTAGTCTGGGGGGGGCATCCAACTGCTCTTTGGTGCCGCGCTCTCCGCGGCAGGCTGCTAATTTAGCGCCCATTGCACAGGCAGCGACTCACGCGCCCATGGACACGACACCGGCTGCGACGAACGCGCCTAGTACATCTTCGCAGGCTGCGACCCACGCGCCAACACCCACTACCCGGTGCATGCCTCCCACGAACATCTGGGAACAGAGTATCGTGCGGAATAGCGTCACCTACCCTGACAGTGACCAAAACAGACGGAGCGAGACGGGGAAGGATGACGGACCTGGCAGCTCTACCACTCTCCCGGTTCGTTCTGATCGAGTACGCAGCAAAAAGCGCGGAAAGATCTTGGCCCGGGAGAAGAAAGTAGGCGACCGAGAGCGCAAAGCCCGCGAAGGCACTAGCCAGCGCGAAGCGCGATCGGACGCTGAAGAGAGGGTACGCGACCGGCCGCAAGTACGCGAAGGGGAAACCCAGCGCGAAAAGCGGCTGGACGCGGAACCATGCGAGCGGGAGCAAGTACGCGAAGGGGCAACCCAGCGCGAAAAGCCCCCTCAAGCAACAGAGTCTGCCGGGGACGCCAACCGACCCCAAGACACGGACAGAACCCACGACGAGCCTCGCCCTAAAAGGAATCGGGGCAAGCGGGCTGGAGCCTCACGCCGGTTGCCGGCACATAACACCTTGCCAGGCACCTCCGAGCCGCAGCCTGGACCGAGCGGTACAGGGCCGGCGAAGAGGGAGCGCCCTGACGATACGGCGTCACCTAGCACGCTTCAGGGCGCTAAACGGGTGAGGACCCACTCTGCTCAGGGGGGGCAGAGAACCTATGCGCGGGCCACGAAGGACATTCCTTCGCGGCTAGCTGTAGCTATCTGCTTCCCCGCCCCTTCCAGAGACCTGACTACGGTAGAGGCCGACTTTGTGAAGACAAGCCTGGAGGACCTACTACTGAATGTAGACACGGACACTACAGTACTACTCCCGGCCTTCCGCGGATACCCACGGGTGGCGGAAGGTACCGTGCAGATGTGGTGCGAAGACGACAATGCCCTGACCTGGTTGATCCAGCATGTACCCGAGATAAGACTCCCAGACACTGACAGGACCCTAACGGTACTGAAACAGTCCGACGTGCCCACCCGTGTCCGAGCCTCGCTCTTCGTCCCCCGATACAGGGGTGACGTGTCGAGGCTCCACAAGATTCTGACGCTTCAGAATCCTTGGTTCGACATCGCACGGTGGTCACTGTACAGGGCAACTGCCGTCGGTGGCGTTAACTATGGGACATATTGTACCATAGGTATGCCACCGACGGAAGCTGAGAAGGTCCGGGGACGGGAGCGACGTGTATCGTACCTGCTTGGGTCGATATACGTTCGCTTCTGGCCCACGACCCAACCCCCTGAGACCAAGACTGACTGCACTGACGGTACGACCCAACCGACAGCGACACAGACGACTGACTTGGACATTGCCAAGCTCGAGGAGGACATGGCCCGAGCGGCAATGGCCGACGAAGACGATGACACGTTACCGCCCTCATCACCTGCCTGGAACGAGCACCTGCTGGTCTCGTCGCCGGGTGATGCACACGAGGATCGGCACGGAGTGGAGGTGGGGGAAAGATCATTTGATGGATCCATCTCCGACTAGCCCCACTCCGCCACCGTCATCACCCCTAAGCATCATCCAGACCAACCTCCAACATAGCCAGACTGCCACGGCTAACCTACGCAGGGCACTGGAGGGAAAACCCCGAACTATCGCACTGATCCAGGAGCCGTGGATCAGGAACAATAGAATATGCGGCCTTGGTAACATCGGAGGTAAGCTAATTCTTAACACACATGGCGCGGACAAACCAAGAACCTGCGCCTACATACCCAAAGAAATTCCTATCACACCACTCACTCAATTCTGTTCCAGAGATCTGACAGCTGTCAGGCTCCAGACCGAAGGTAGCGTTCCAGATGTTGTGCTAGCCTCAGTGTACATGCCGGGCGAGGATGCAGACTGCCCGCCGAAGGAGATGGCTGACCTGGTGCAACACTGTGAGCGCGCCGATCTGGACCTGATCATCTGCACCGACTCGAACGCCCACCACCCACTCTGGGGCAGCGACGCGCCGAACCATAGAGGAGAGGTACTATCCACCTATTTATTCACCACTAACCTTAACATTGTTAACCGCGGCTCGGAACCCACTTGGGTAACAGTCCGGGGTCAAACGATTATAGACTTAACACTTGCTACAGAAAACGCGACTAACCTTATCACTAACTGGCACGTGTCGGATGAGCCTTCTTGCTCTGACCATAGAAGAATCCGCTTTACACTAGCTACCAACACAAAGAAACCCACACCGAGGCGTAACCCGCGGCGCACCAACGTCCCCGGGTATAAACGCCTCCTAGCTTCACTACTAGCTAGGCACCTTTCAATGGTAGCCATAAGAGATCAGGCACAATTAGAATATACTGTGACTAAACTATCAGAATACCTAATTGAAGCATACCATGCATGCTGCAAGCTAAGGGCGCCACAAACCAAGAAGGATAGGAACCCCTGGTGGAATGCCGAACTTGGTAAACTCAGAGATGCACTACGTAAGCAATTTAACAGAGCTAAAAACACTAGACTTCCGGAAGACTGGGAGGTATACAAGGAGACACAATACACATACAAAAAGAAGATCAGAATTGCCAGGAGAGCTGCCTGGCGGAAATTCTGTGAATCCATTGAAACGAACAATGAAGCCGCAAGGGTAAGGAAGATCCTATCAACCGATCAGGACCGAACTCTTGGCACTCTGAAAAAACCTGACAACTCATACACACTGACCGACCAAGAAACCAGTAAGGTCCTTCTCGAAACTCACTTCCCAGACTGCAAACTCCTAGAGGACAGGACGTGGGAGGTTGAACCAGGATGGACCCCAACGGAGCACGACTGGTCAAGAGCACACAACATAGTAACAGGAGACCGAATAAAGTGGGCTATAGATTCCTTTCAGCCATATAAGTCCGCAGGGCTAGACGGCATCTTTCCAGCCCTACTGCAGTGGGGAGCGGATCTTTTGACACCATGGCTGGTGGAGATCTATAGAGCCTGCATAGCACTCAGATACATACCTCTCCTGTGGCGGGAAGTAAAAGTCATTTTTATACCCAAACCTGGAAAACCAGATTACACTCAGCCTAAGGCTTACAGGCCTATAAGCCTCACATCATTTCTACTGAAAACCCTTGAGAGACTCTGTGATAGACACATCCGTGACGGACCTCTTCGGGTAAAACCTCTTCACAAACAACAGCACGCATACTCCACTGGCAGATCAACGGAATCTGCACTGCACAGTGTAGTTTCCAAAATTGAATGCGCGGTGGACCACAAGTGCTTATCACTGGCCGCCTTCATTGATATAGAGGGCGCCTTTGACAAAACCATGTTCAACAGCATCAACATGGCACTCGACAGACATGGCATAGATTCTACCCTGAGAGGCTGGATCACCAACATGCTCAAAATGAGAGCTGTGCAAGTGACAGTAAACGACACCACAAGGGCAATCGTGGCAAAGGGCTGCCCGCAAGGGGGCGTCCTCTCTCCGCTGCTATGGAACCTGGTCGTAAACAGCCTCATCAAAACCCTCAATGACAAAGGATACTTCACCGTGGGCTACGCCGACGACTTAACCATAATAATAAACGGTACCCATGAAAACACCATATGCAACCTCATGCGCCAAGCTTTGAAAATAGTAGAAGATTGGTGCAACAAACACCAACTATCAGTGAACCCTACAAAGACCGAGCTGGTTCTCTTTACAAAAAAGAGGAAGCTGGCTACATTACAACTACCGCGTTTCTTTGGAACAACCCTAAGTCTATCGAGTGAAACCAAATACCTGGGCATCTTTTTGGATAAACAGTTGAATTGGGCGAAACATCTCAACTACATCACCACAAAAGCCAGTATATCCCTGTGGCAGTGCAAGCGACTGCTTGGCAGGAACTGGGGGATTAGCCCCAAGGTTACCTACTGGCTATACACCACAGTAATCCGACCAATCATCACATATGGCTCGCTAGTCTGGTGGCCCAGGACAGACCTGAGCACAGCCCAAAAAGATCTCGAGAAACTGCAACGGTTCGCTTGCGTAGCGGTAACTAGCTGCATGAAAACTACGCCTACTGCTGCTCTACAGGCAATGCTTGGACTGCCGCCACTACACCTCTTAGTACGTGAAGAGGCGGCCCTAGCCGCCTTTAGGCTCAATCTGCAAGGAACCCTGAGCAAGGACTCTAGAGTTAAGCACACTCGCATAAAAGAGGATGCGATCAGACGACACCCAATGATGGCATCACCATGCGACAGAGCCCCGAAACAGCACTACTTTCTGAAGCATTATGATATAATACTCACAGAAGAACGGTGTGATTACTCAGGCCCGCAAGAGTTGAGAGTATACACCGATGGATCAAAGACTGACTCCGGAACCGGGGTCGGAGTCTTCTCACACGATCTTAACATTAACATATCCAGCCCGCTTGGGGAATTTAACACTGTCTACCAGGCGGAGTGTGTAGGCATCATACAAGCGTGTAATGCCATAGAAGCCAGGAGAGTCACGGATACGAATATACGTATACTCTCAGACAGTGCCTCGGTGCTCCAATCATTACGGAAAAGTTACATTACCTCGAGATTAATACTAGAATGTCACGACGCACTCGAACGAGTAACGGTTGCTAACCGGAACACAGTGACACATTCCCTTCAACCAGTTACGCAGGTGGCTAAAGGAGTTCACCCACACACAAGCAGAGAGTTGGTGGTCCTCGACACCAGGCTGCAGGCAATCCAGGGAGGCTATGCCATCCCTGGACGGTACGCTTACCAGGCGGTTATTGCGTCTGGACAGAAACGAGCTGCGCCTGGTGACGGGGACCATCACAGGACACTGCTCATTAAACAAACACTTCCACACAATAGGAATAACGGACAGTCCTCTGTGGCCTGCATGGAGGCTGAGGAGACCGTTGCGCATGTGCTCTTTGAATGCATAGGCGTTGCCCAGATTAGAACAGAAACTCTTGGAATACCCCGATCTTTCACAGATGTTATTAACAGACCCAGAGATTTGATTAACTTCTGGAGGGAGGTGGGCTGGTTGGAATAACCCCCGAAGGCCGCCATGGCTCACGCACAATGGTCCACATGAAGGACTAAGTGCGGAAACCAAATCCTTAACATAGAACATAGAACCCAAAATCTCTCCTTTGAATCGATATATTTTTTTTGTTTATGGTTGCAATAGAACAAAATAAATTTTATAATAGTCTGCAATGTATTTTTATTCTAAATAAATTATTATTTGATGTAATTGATCAGTAGAAAATGACTTACGTGCTTCCAAAGTCTTAAAAATGTTTAAATGTATGAAAAGTTACTACTCTTAAATTCATTTTTTTTTTTAAATAAAGCCATTTTGACCTTATTTTTATCTCAAAAAATTCTTTAGCTTGTACCCTTTCTAAGGGTATGCTACACGCTATGAAAAACAATTCAAATGTAGTCAAAATACTAGTTAGAGAGTCAGTTATGGAGTGTTTTAAGAAAAGACTTATTACGGTTACTATATTTTTTTATTTTATTTCGAATAAGAATACATTGTAGACTATAATAAAAATTATTTTGTTCTTTTACAACCATAAACAAAAAAAATATATCGATTCAAAGGCGAGATTTTGGGTAATTCAAAGAAAGAACAAAAAAAAAAAAAAACTATTACCGTCACACTTAGGACATGGAGGTCTTTAGGTGAAACCTAGCAAATGACCCCCCCAATTCCCCAAAAAATTGTGTCGGTCCATGCGCCAAACACCCTGTATAATTTATTTTTATAATACGGTACCTGGTTGACCGAGCTCTGCTCGGGGGAAATAAAGAAAACGATTTTTTCCATATATGAGACCTAGCTAGATAGATTTTTCGCCTCCGTAAACCTCTATATTGCAACTTTCATCGAAATCGTAATCAATTAATCAATCAATCGTAATCGTTAGGGCCGTTTTCGAGAACGTGATTATTAAATTAAAAAAAAATAAAAAAACATATGCCTTCTTTCTTAAAAATCAGTATGGAATGCTTCTGAAATAGCTTATAGAAGTTATAGGGATATGCTAAGAATGCAGAAGAATATGTTCCATAAGACTTCGACATAGGAAAACATTGCAAGATCAACCTACCTATACCTACCTACCTACCTACCTGGACCTACTTGAAAACCTTATGTAGATAGCTAGTCTGCTATTACAATTCATAGAAACGAACTTAAAAGTTCAAGGTGAATGTTTGTTTACGAATTTTGTCGGATTTAAGTAAACAAGGACAACATGAATTTGAACTAAAGTGTACCACTTTAATATAGTTTTTTAAATCAACGAGTTTGGGTAGCGCGTGAACGAGTAGGTATGTGCCACAGTATAGGTAAGAACAGAAGGTGCATTTCTTCTAATATACACGAAAGCTTATTAAACGAGACGTAATTGAAATAACTTTTTCAAAATCAAAATCAAAATCAAAAGTCCTTTATTCAAATTAGGCTGAGAATCAGCACTTTTTGAACGTCAAAATTACAGTAAGACAGTCCCCACAAAACGCCCGCCCTTCACCACTTCCTAGTGCTTTAGCTGGGAAGAAGAAGTAGCGGAACAAACTCCCCAGCAGCACAGCTGTCTGTTCAGTTGGAAGAACTAGATTCTATACAATAGTACCTATGCAAAATAATTTACGCAACACAATACATTAAATTATATTTTTGTCCAATAAAATAAAATAAACAATTTTAGTACTTAACTCATGTAACCTGTCATTATGTAAGCTGATCCTGGAGAAAGAACATAACATAAACATTGTCTTGAATTAATCACAGCGACCAACTATTCTTATCGTTTAAGTAATCGTTGATAGAATAGTATGTTTTAGTTATTTTGTACTCATGATAATGACCAACTTTATCTCTGGGAAAAACCCAGAATACGCGAAAAATTCATCTGCTGTTCCCTTCATTTTGTAGAGTTATGCGAACACAAATGACATGGATCAGGATCAGATGATTTTTGTTCGAGATTCTTTAAAAAACGATTTAGCTGTAATCTGTGTTTGTGGTCTATTATCAGACTAAAGCTACCCACTATACTGTATGTAAGTATGCCTATTATGTGCCTACGCATGATCGCGTAAACTTGACCATAGACAATTAAGTCGTTGCCTATATAAGTTATCAGTTTAAACACATATCGTAGCGTCATAGGAAATGCATACAATGCATTATTATCACAGGTCTCTCTTCCGCACAAGTGAGTCTTATTATTTTACTAGCTTTCGCCAGCGGCTTCGCCCGAGTGCATGTCGGAAATTATCCCACAGGAACGTACTATCAGGATAAAAGTATTTCATGGTCTACCCGTGTGCCAAATTTCATCTAAATCCGTTCAGCCGTTTTCGCGTGAAAGTGTAACAAACAAACAAACTCACTTTCGCATTCATAATAATTAGTTAAGGATTGTTCGGTACGTACTATGCTTCACACTAACACAATATTCATTTAGAAAAGGGATTGATAAACTATTTCGGCGTTATATTAAAAGGAAAGTTATTCTTAAATCTCCACGCTTGCGAAAGGAGAACCAGGGAAAACTCTTTACAAAATAAGTGCAGGATTTTTCCAACGCCAGCGGAACCCTAACATGTAGAAATTACTTAAGGAGTAAACACATAAAAACTTCCAGTGGAACATCTCGACTTGCGTGGGCGCACAAAAAACATCAATTGCTTTGCGGATGTTCCTCCACATTGTCTATGCGACAAACAAATCGTCTGTGACAAATATCATCGAGGTCTGAATACCCCAGTTTTTGTTGTGATTGTCAAGTGATGATTTGCGCATGCGCGTGGCTGTGTGTGACAACTCTTGAGAACAGTTTGTTGTTTACATTCGAATTTACTAGGACCCTTCACAAGATTTTTGTGTTTCTAGGGTTCCACTGACTCTTAGAGGTGCTACACACTTCTTCGAGTTGCCTTATTTAGTAGGACTCTTCACAAGATTTTGTGTTTCCAGGGTTCCACTGACTCTTAGGGGTGCTACACACTTCTTCGAGTCGGCTTATTTAATAGGATTCTTCACAAGATTTTTGTGTTTCCAGGGTTCCACTGACTCTTAGGGGTGCTACACACTTCTTCGAGTTGCCTTATTTAGTAGGACTCTTCACAAGATTTTGTGTTTCCAGGGTTCCACTGACTCTTAGGGGTGCTACACACTTCTTCGAGTCGGCTTATTTAATAGGATTCTTCACAAGATTTTTGTGTTTCCAGGGTTCCACTGACTCTTAGGGGTGCTACACACTTCTTCGAGTTGCCTTATTTAGTAGGACTCTTCACAAGATTTTGTGTTTCCAGGGTTCCACTGACTCTTAGGGGTGCTACACACTTCTTCGAGTTGCCTTATTTAGTAGGACTCTTCACAAGATTTTGTGTTTCCAGGGTTCCACTGACTCTTAGGGGTGCTACACACTTCTTCGAGTCGGCTTATTTAATAGGATTCTTCACAAGATTTTTGTGTTTCCAGGGTTCCACTGACTCTTAGGGGTGCTACACACTTCTTCGAGTTGCCTTATTTAGTAGGACTCTTCACAAGATTTTGTGTTTCCAGGGTTCCACTGACTCTTAGGGGTGCTACACACTTCTTCGAGTCGGCTTATTTAATAGGATTCTTCACAAGATTTTTGTGTTTCCAGGGTTCCACTGACTCTTAGGGGTGCTACACACTTCTTCGAGTTGCCTTATTTAGTAGGACTCTTCACAAGATTTTGTGTTTCCAGGGTTCCACTGACTCTTAGGGGTGCTACACACTTCTTCGAGTTGCCTTATTTAGTAGGACTCTTCACAAGATTTTGTGTTTCCAGGGTTCCACTGACTCTTAGGGGTGCTACACACTTCTTCGAGTCGGCTTATTTAATAGGATTCTTCACAAGATTTTTGTGTTTCCAGGGTTCCACTGACTCTTAGGGGTGCTACACACTTCTTCGAGTTGCCTTATTTAGTAGGACTCTTCACAAGATTTTGTGTTTCCAGGGTTCCACTGACTCTTAGGGGTGCTACACACTTCTTCGAGTCGGCTTATTTAATAGGACTCTTCACAAGATTTTGTGTTTCCAGGGTTCCACTGACCGCATAAGGCGGGAGGAAACGCCCGGGTGTCACCATTATGTGGATCGCCCGGAGGACACGGTGGAGCATACAGTGGAGGTCTGCCCGGCTTGGGCAGAGCACCGGCGTTTTCTCACGGAGGCGATCGGCGGCGGCGATCTCTCGCGTCCGAGCCTGGTTCAGGCCATGGTGCGGAGCGAGAGTGCATGGGAGGCCGTCACCTCCTTCTGCGAAGCAGTGATGCTCGCGAAGGAGGAGGCGGAACGCGTGAGGGAGAGGCAGCCTCACGCCCTCAGTCGCCGCAGGAGACGCCCTGGGCGGCGGGAATTGCGTGGCGATTTCCGGCCACCGTAGGCGCGGGCCTGCGGACGGTGAGTAGCGGGTAGCTCGCCGTCCGGTAAGGACCAGGCCCGAGTCGACGGCGCGTTGTGTTCCACGCGCGCCTCAAAGAGATGTCAGCAAGTGATGGGGTCCAATAGGGCCGACGCCGCTGGGGTCGCGGGTTGTTATAAGAATATACCGTGGCCCTGGCATAGGCAACTGAAGGAACACGGGTGGGTTTTATTCAGTAAAAGTCTGACACGCCCTTCCGCTCCACCCAGAGCGGGAGAAGTTATTTGATGATTTCCCACCCTCAAAAAAAAAAAAAAAAAAAAAAAAACAAAAAAAGGGTTCCACTGACTCTTAGGGGTGCTACACACTTCTTCGATTCGCAAGATTCGAGTCGGCAGTATTTTTTGAACAACAGTCGACACGACACAGTTACTAGATACACACATTCGGCTTTCATTCGTCGCTTGCCGATCGGCAAACTCCGTTCGGCATCTACGCTGGCCCGAACAAGTGGATCGCTGTTCGAAAACTAATTGTTATAGTAATTTGCCGAACGCAATGCCAGATCTAATAAAAAGACATTAAGTATGTATTTTTTAAACCGACGAAACGAAAAGAAAGAGGTTATATATATATATATTTTTTATTTTATGTATACATAAAATACCACTACCTACAAAATAAATTAAAACATCATCCACATAGATTAAATGGGAAAAATACGTATTATTGAAGCTAACTCAAAAACGACCGAAGCAAAGTTAAATTATACATGGGACCAACTTCAAGGTAAACCCCCCCCCCCCCCCCGAATAAAACCAGAACCGTTCAAATCTGACTACTCTATAAAAAGTTATGCGTACAAAAACACATACACTACTCTATAAAAAGTTATGCGTACAAAAACACATACACGTGTGTGTATGTGTTTTTGTACGCATAACTTTTTATAGAGTAGTCACATACACACACACGTGTGTGTATGTGTTTTTGTACGCATAACTTTTTATAGAGTAGTCAGATTTGAACGGTTCTGGTTTTATTCGGGGGGGAGGGGGGGGTTTACCTTGAAGTTGGTCCCATGTATAATTTAACTTTGCTTCGGTCGTTTTTGAGTTAGCTTCAATAATACGTATTTTTCCCATTTAATCTATGTGGATGATGTTTTAATTTATTTTGTAGGTAGTGGTAATCGAACTTGTGTGAGGTGAGGTAGTTACCACAAATAAAGAGTAAAAATAAAAACATTTTTCCAAAAAAAAACAAAAAAAAGTTAAAAATAACTTTTATTTCGGAATCCGGTGGTAAATTAACCGGTCAAAAGCGAGTCGGACTCGCGCACCGAGGGTTCCGTACCGATTTCTGAAAAAATGTGCTATTTAGAGACATCGTTTTATTTTTCCTGTAATCTTTACATAAACTACTATCACATAGAATAATTTCAGATTTTTCCCTACGTAAACTTCGGAGATAAGGGGAGGAACGGTATTTTTTTACATTTTTTACCAAAAGTTGAAAACTATGTGGCCTAAAAAAAAGAATAAATATGTTTGAGAATGTGCAAACAGCGTTCTTTCATATGATACCCCACATTCCCTAGTAGCCCCACTTCGAATTTTTAAGGCCTACTTTCAGTCCCTGTTGCAAAAAAAATATAAATATTTTCATTTCTTTCTTATTTGAAAAATAGTTGGGCAAACGACATCTAAAACTGTTCCAAACAAGTTGATAGCATTAGTAGATCTTGAGATATCCAGCTGTGACAGACAGACAGACAGACAGACAGACTGAGTCGCACCATAAATAAGGGTTCCTTTATACCATTTTGGTACGGAACCCTTTTTTTTTTTTTTTTTTTTGAGGGTGGGAAATCATCAAATAACTTCTCCCGCTCTGGGTGGAGCGGAAGGGCGTGTCAGACTTTTACTGACTAAAACCCACCCGTGTTCCTTCAGTTGCCTGTGCCAGGGCTGCGGTAACCTCTTCAGACAACCCGCGACCCCAGCGGCGTCGGCCCTATTGGACCCCGTCACTTGCTGACATCTCTTTGAGGCGCGCGTGGAACACAACGCGCCGTCGACTCGGGCCCGCCGGTCGATTCTGTAAAAATCTCACCGTGAAAACTTAGGTGAAGTGAGTTTGTTTTTGCTAGGAATTGACACTATTGACAGCTCACTCCACGCTCACTTCGCCTAAGTTTTCACGGTGAGATGGTTACAGAATCGCACTGCTGGTCCTTACCGGACGGCGAGCTACCCGCTGCTCACCGTCCGCAGGCCCGCGCCTACGGTGGCCGGAAATCGCCCCGCGATTCCCGCCGCCCAGGGCGTCTCCTGCGGCGACTGAGGGCGTGAGGCTGCCTCTCCCTCACGCGTTCCGCCTCCTCCTTCGCGAGCATCACTGCTTCGCAGAAGGAGGTGACGGCCTCCTGGTACGGAACCCTAAAATCATTCATTTCATTCTCATTCATTTCATTTTTTTTTTTTGTTTTTTTTTTTTTTTTGGTACGGAACCCTAAAAATGAAAATACAAAACCAAAAAATTTTTGACTTACGAAATGAAAGTTTAATTATTTTTCTAATTGGTTTTTTTTTTTGAAGTCTGTTGTTTTTTTTTTTTGTAAAGACGTTTTTATGTGGTCCTTCATTTCGTGGTGCTCGGGCTAATCATCTGATCACGAACGAACGTATATTCAAATAGTTGGTAAAAAAACTAAGAACAATGTAGGGGATCCCTACACTTAGCGATATGATAACGGGGCGATTCTATTGGGATGATGAAATAAAACCGACCGCTTTGAATGTTCGTAAAACACTGATTTAATTAAATATATTTTTACACAATATTTATGTACAAATGCTGCGAGTGCAGAATGCACGGCGCGTAAGTCGCTAAAGTAATGTACGGTTCCGTACATCCTGCCGGCCCAAATAGGGCAACTGAAATGATTGATACATGGCAGATAATTGAAGTTACAATAAGTTGATATGATTAAATAAGAAAATGATAATAGACTGATAATGATACAAATGCGATAAAACATTAATTTAAATGACTATTCTAAGATACACATGTCCTTAATTATCGCAGTCTTGTAAGTGTACTGAACGCAGAAACGTTGGCGAGGTAGCCCTATCTACACCACTAATCGTAAACACTTCACTACACTTTTGCACTGATTCCGCTAAACGTGATGCCACCGGCACTGTGTCCGCCGGCGCGGCCGTCACTGGCCCCACCCAGACAGCCTCCTGGCCCTGGGGGGCCGGCGACGCTGGTACTCTGTCCGTACTTCGATGTTTTCTGATGAAACACACGACGACTCCACCCAAGATGATAACCAAAGCTATGCTGATGTACAACACAGTATAGTGATGAATGTCGTGAATGCTCAGATCTGTAGACGACTGTTCCTTAACCTCGTCAATCTGAGCCCTTAATTGATTCCAAATGATATGATGATCTTCGGTCACGCTGAAGTTCTCTGGTGCAGACGTTTTCATGATTTTGTTTAGCACAGACACCTCTGGGACTTCGATGTGATGATGAATATTTAAATGATTGATGAAATTATTATGAGCATAAATACTAAAGGTATCCCCTTTCAATGTGCAACCTTGACCTAGGGTAATAATCGCGTTGCCGACAAGGTTGACCATTGTGAGTGCGTTGGCGCAAATTATGCGCACTTGGCATTCCGAGCAACATGTATACAACCAGGTGTTTGGCCTGTGCAATTTGATCCATTGCTCTTCACATGACGATTTTACGGAGTGGCATAGTTGTTTTTTATTAAAGATTTTGATTTCACAGATAGACTGCTTTATGTTTAGATCGTAAATGGGCATGTTTAATGAGCATAACAAGATATCGTTGGGAACATGAGTACATGATTGTAGGTCTGCTTCTGATAGAAGAAATGCTGTATCCTTGCGTAGGTTGTACGCTATGAATGGTACCGATGGAGTGAGACGATAATACTGTAGTCCTCTCTTTTGCGAAATAGATATGATTTTGTTTAACTCAAACAATTCATTGCTTAGGAGTGGAACCTTGATTTCGATGATTAAGTAGTTTGAGAAGACTCTAGCTGACACTTTAAGTAAACGATACAAGTCTTTGATATTTTTAAAATCCACTGGTAACGTCAGTTTACCATTAAGTTGGCTGGTGATGATGCTCAGCTGATGCGATAACTGCTCCGGTGACAACAAATGAGTGTCGATGCGCCCGTGTGAAATATCTGTAACCGTGCCAATCAACGTTTGCTGAATCCAACGAATATTTGATAGAATTATTGATGCTGCTAGTGATGATGATGTGACATAAAGGTCATCTTCATTATCCAAACGTATTTTATTCACCTCAGTCGATAGATTTTGAAGGCGTTGCTTGATGAATGAAAATTGTTGATTCATGATGTTTTCATTACGACGTATGATATTAAATTCAGATTCTAAAACACTTGTCTGATTTTTGATAAGTTTTTGAAGATGTTCTTCATTATGACTGATCTGCTCGATGTCGCTCTTGTATTTTTCGGCAAACCTTTCGTCCAGTACACCGAATAATGAATTAGCAATATAACCCAACCCGTTTACTAGGCCTCTTTTTAGCCTCTTCGGACTTTGATATTTAAGTAACATATCATAGTGTTCAATTTCGCTAATCTCGTGCTCTAACTGAAGAATGATACTCTGATATTGTTTACTTGCATGGGTGTTGCATAATGACTTGATATGGTTGACGTAACCTTTGATATCGGATAAGCCTTTCCAATAGGTCGTCATGTTGTAGTAGACAACTAGACGCCATTCGTCCTTGATGTACTGTAGATTGGATATTCTATCGAAGTAAATAGCTTGATTCTCTTCTAATGATGTCACATTATACGATTCCTGATTTGGTATATTTTGCGCTGAAGTAGATGATAATAACATAAACAATAGTAATAAGAAACTAGTGAACAGGCTTTTTAATGATACGTTACTCTGAGGAAGTCGCTTTCTCTTGCTTCGCTCGTCTGAACGGTAATTTTGATCCTGTGTTGTGTCCTTTACTGGCAGCAACACAAGTCTGGTGACAGGGCGTTGAATGATATGATTCTTAGTTTTTAAACTGACTACCCTTACGTAGCCATCCTTTCCAGGATGAACCTCTTGGATACGTCCTAACGCCCACTTGCCCGGTGGCAAGTTTTCGTCCTTGATAAGAACGACGTCATCGATTTCGAAGTTTCGCATTGGCTTACGCCATTTTGATCTAGCCTGCAGTTGCTGAAGATATTCGCTTGACCATTTTTTCCAGAGCTGTTTATTCATTGATTGAATGAGTTGCCACCTTGTTGATTGATTCATGTGATCTGGATCCGTCTGTGGTCTAGATAGAAGAGGGCCACCGACCAAGAAGTGTCCTGGCGTAAGAACGTCGTCGTCAGAGCTCTCTGTCAACTGACAGAGAGGCCTTGAGTTCAGACATGCCTCGATTTGATGTAGTAGCGTAGTAAACTCCTCGTAAGTGAGTTTCTGATCGCCAATGATACGCTTTAGGTGATATTTGAGGCTTTTCACCGCAGCTTCCCAAAGACCGCCTGCACTTGGCCACGCAGGAGCATTGAAGTGCCACTCTATGTTCATGTCATTGATGTTATTGAAGAAATCGGTATTGATGGTGGCTATAATCTCTTGGTACTCCTTCTTAATGATACGATTGGCACCTACGAAATTCGTGCCATTGTCACTGTATACGTGACTTGGCGTTCCACGTCGGGCTGAAAACCTACGAAAGGCTGCTAAAAATGCTGGAGTACTCAGATCGGAAACTAGTTCCAGATGAACAGCCTTGGTAGACAAACAGACAAATACTGCAATATACCCCTTGACTGTTTTGATTCCACGCCCCTTATTGGCCTTCAACTCGACGTGTCCGGTAAAATCGACACCGGTGTGAGAGAAGGGTCGTGATGGGGTGACTCGTGGCTGTGGAAGATCGGCCATGATTTGTTGATATTTTGTTTGACTGAAGCGCTGACACTTAACGCATGATCTCAACTTTCTCTTGACAGTACGGATTCCACTGATTATCCAATATCTGTCTCTGATGTATGAAAGTGTCAGTCGTGTGCCTCCATGTAATGTGGTAATGTGAGCCTGATCAATGATTAAATCGGTGAGACGACTATGACTTGATAATATGATAGGGTGCTTTGATGATTCGCTGATGCATGCGTTTTTGAGTCGTCCACCCACTCTAAGGATACCGTGCTCATCTATGAAAGGATTAAGACATGATATTTTGCTTCTAGGATGCACGTGCCCCTTTTGATTGATGAATGAAATATCTTCATGAAATTGCTGTAATTGATCATCTTTAATAACGATATTCAATGCATTGTCCATCTCTGATGACGTCAATACATCCGTTCTTGATGTGTGTTTGCCTCGTGATTGCGTAATGAAACGCGATATCCAAGCGACAATTTTTACAATGCGAGTTAATGAACGGTAATTCTGTAATAACTCGTGTATGAATGAAATATGATTTTGATATAAGGCCGTGTTTACACTAAGCTTCTTGGTCTCCAGATCTGGTGATTGATATGAGGTGATAGGAAGGGTAGTGTGTTCGAAATTGGTTATCCATTTCGGACCCTGCCACCACAACGGATGGCATGATAACTTCTGTGACGTCAGACCCCGAGTAGCACAATCTGCAGCATTCTCTTCTGACCTCACATGATGCCAACATGATGATGGAATGATGCTAATGATTTTGATAACTCTGTTAGCTACGAACTGTTTCCACTTCTTCACGTCACCTTTGATCCATCCTAAAACTATCATGGAGTCTGTCCAGGCATAAATCCTGACATCCTGATTTGATAAAGATTCCATGACCTTCTTGATAAGTTGAGATAGCAGTAGCGCACCACATAACTCAAGTCGTGGCAATGATACCTTTTTTGCCAAAGGTGCTAACTTTGTTTTTGCTACAGCGATCGTTGATGTGTACTCGCCCTTAGTGTCTTTAGTTACTACATATACAACACATGCGTATGCTTTGTCGGAAGCGTCACAAAATCCATGGATTTGATATGATTGGTTTGTGTTTCCAAGATAACGTGGTATGATAAATTGATCTATGACATTGAAATCATTCTTAAGCTGAATCCAATCATCTTGAACCGATTGTGAAACTTCTTCGTCCC
Source organism: Cosmia trapezina (assembly GCA_905163495.3). Taxonomy (NCBI): domain Eukaryota; kingdom Metazoa; phylum Arthropoda; class Insecta; order Lepidoptera; family Noctuidae; genus Cosmia; species Cosmia trapezina. Next base: position 26,788,533 of record LR991033.1, read on the forward strand.
ACGATAAATGTGATGACCATGCATTTTGAAAAAGCAGTTTTGCTCTAATTGATAATGGTGACAGCCAGCCTAAGGGGTCAAATAGCTTTGAAATTTCCGAAAGTAGCTGTCTCTTTGTGACGCGTTTATCATGATGCTGTAATTGATTTTGAAAGCTGAAGCTATCCGTTGATTGGTTCCATCTCAATCCAAGTGTTTTTCTTGTTTCCGAACACTTGAAGTCTAATGGATTATTGAGTTGGTCAGGTGATAGATCTACCAGTAGGTCCTGTACGTTACTGGACCATTTTCGGAGGTTCATACCAGCACCCTTTAGCATCTGAATGAGTTGATGCTGGAGCTCCCTGGCGTCATGGATGGTATTTGCTCCACTAAACAAATCATCCATATAGAATGATTGATTTAATGCCGACGCAGCTAGTGGATACTTGTCCGCATCGTCTATGGCCAGCTGTTTGAGCGTTCTCATAGCTAAGTATGGAGCCGCCTTAGTACCATACGTCACGGTAGTAAGATGATATTCATTGAGTAGCTCCTGAGATGATTGCCGCCAAATGATTGATTGGAGATGACGATCTGATTGTCTGATAAAGATTTGCCGAAACATTTTTTCTATGTCCGCCGTGATAACATAACTATAGGTTCTCCAGTTTAAGATGAGTGTCATGAGGTCCTTTTGAAGATTCGGTCCGCAACACATGATATCATTTAGGCTTTTGCCTGATGTAGATTTTGCCGACGCATTAAAAACAACTCTAAGTTTGGTTGTTGTTGAATCTAATTTCATTACGCCGTGATGTGGTAGGTAGAAGGCACGTTTTGATTCGTCGACATTATTGGCAATACACATGTGACCCAGTTGTTGATATTCAGACATAAATGATTTATAATTTTCTGAAAACGATTCGTTATTGCACATTTTTCTTTCTAACTGTTTAAATTGTGCAATAGCCTTTGATTTAGATGATCCAAGCTGATTTTCATATTCGGGTTTCATGGGTATGCCAACCTCGTATCTACCAGTGTCCAAACGACGAGTAGATTGCTGATAAAACTCTTCACAATACTGCTCTTCACTGGTAAGAGATGATAATGATGTTTCAACGTCCTCTATCTCCCAATATTTTGATAGATCTGATAAGTCATTCGTTACGATATGACAATTAAATGTGCGAACGTTGCCAGACAGGATCCATCCGAGTGTCGTCTGTTGCGCAATCGGAGCCTGCGCTGGTCCTTTGATGAGACCGTCCATGATGATTTGAGAATAGATACTCACATCCAAGAGAATGTCAATTGGCTTCGACACGTTGTATTCTGGATCTGCTAATTGAAGATGCTGGATATGAGACCATGATTGTTTTTTGAATGCTATAGCAGGCAAGCAGTTAGCGACCTTTGACAGAACCAGTGCTTCTGTAGTAAATTGATAGTCACCATAGATAGATTGACAGTCGATTGATACCCGTCCTTTGCTTTGCCTAGCACCGGCGCCTATTCCTGATACTGATGCGTTATATCTTCGCCGCTGCAACCCTAACCGCTGTACAGCGTTTTCCGAGATTAATGATATTTGTGATCCCTGGTCTAAGAGTGCCCTAAGGGTCACATAGCTGCCGTCAGAGCACTTGACATTGATCGATAGCGTGGTCAACAATAACTCTTCGTCATCTCCTGCGACATGATTAACATTAGGTTGCTTGTTTGATGATTTTGATGACGAAGCGGTCGTTGCTGTTGATGATGATGCTTGAGAATCTGATTTTGATGATAGGACACACGCTTCATGGAGTATTGTATGATGATCACCTTGACAGGTTTTGCAACGTTTTGTCGAAGTGCATTGACTTCCATCGTGGCTGAATAGGCAATTTCGACAAATATTTGAGTTCGTCACCGTCTTCAATTGCACGTCGGGTGTCATATTCACGAATTTTTTGCACGAAAACAAATTGCGAGCGTGATTTGATTTGCATACAGAGCATTTTGAAGTTTGAGTAATATGATAATTTTTGTTAATACCTTTATAATTATTTTGCTTATTAAAATTATTTGTGTACTTTGATTGATTTGGGTTCCGTTTGCTTGATAGTGAGGGTTCCTTATCGTTTTTATGAATGGGTTCAAGAGCGGTAAACTTACTCTCGAGGAATTCCATTAACTCGTCCAACCTTGGTAAATCACGAGGTGTCCTACGTGCTTCCTTGTAGTCAGCATAAGTTTCTGGATCCAGTTTTTTGCACAATAAATGAACCAACAACGGATCCCACGTATTTGTATCAACGCCGAGATTGTGAATCGCGTGAATACATTCGGTTGAGGTATCATACAACCGTTTGATTTCTGATGATGATTGCTTCTGAATGTTTGGTTGATTGAGGAACATTTCGATTTGATTAGTAAAAAGAACTTGAGAATTGTTGTAACGATGTAATAAGATATCCCACGCAGTATCATAATTCTCTGATGAAATATGGAGATGATAGATGAGGCGTTCTGCTTCACCCTTAAGCTTTCCCTTTAAGTGCTGCATCTTCTGAGATTTAGTGATAGAGTTATTGTTATGAATTGTCTCCGTGTACAAGTCATGAAAGGTTGGCCACTGTGTGTAGTTCCCGCTGAACGATGGTATTTCAATGTGCGGAGTTGATTTTTCTAAGTGAGTCGTTGATGAGATTTTCCTATTCAACTCACGTTTGATAGTTTTGTAGACCAATTCATGATGATTGAACTCCTCGTCGTATGATATATCTCCACCAGCAAGTATATGATCGATTTGCAAATGTTGAGAATCAATAATTGTCCACCTAGCTTGAACGTTTTTAAGCTCATCTTCTAGTTCCCATTTATCTGTTATTTGATCAACTTTAATGCCCTTGATTAGCCGATTAAAAGCCCTAAAATTAGTGCGTTGCAATGATAACAATTCATCTAACTGACCATCTGGTTGAGTAGATTTTGATGATTTGCCGTAAGTCGATATAAGATTACGAGTTGATTGATAACAGTCTTTACCCTTTTGATATGTGTTGTCAAGGAAATACTCAGCCGCCACATTTCCATGCTCAGATATTTTTTGGTGATTTAGCTCGAACTCTCCCCAGAGGTTGTCTAACGTCTCTAACCGTTTCCTCAAGTATTCGGCATTTTTGCGAGAATCCGAGTCCTTATTGAAGTTCACCGTGATTGTAGTGAAATTGGTGATGATTTCCGATTGACGGGCAAAAAGAGCTTCCATGATGTAGGTAAAGGAACAGTCTTACTTGGTAATGATGATCCACGTAGCTGTCTGCACCTGATGTTGCTCCCGATGAAGTTGATAGCGGACGCTGAACCCTCGCGCCGCCCGATGATGAGCTCCACAGAGCCTGATGACGCTGATGTCACGGCGTGATATGCTTACCACGACCGTGCGTTGACCTGAGCTGTATTTGCTCAAGTCAAGGATGAAGTGTGTGTTCACTGTATGAGTCCACACTGGTTTGATCACAGAACCTTGAGTCCGAACCGTGCCTCTGACCAGCACGCGCGCTGGGGCAAAGTACCGCGACGAGGTCCTGTAATGTTCGAAGGACCAAAACAAATGTAGGGGATCCCTACACTTAGCGATATGATAACGGGGCGATTCTATTGGGATGATGAAATAAAACCGACCGCTTTGAATGTTCGTAAAACACTGATTTAATTAAATATATTTTTACACAATATTTATGTACAAATGCTGCGAGTGCAGAATGCACGGCGCGTAAGTCGCTAAAGTAATGTACGGTTCCGTACATCTACATACATACTCGCTATGATACATCTAGCTATGATACATACTCGTTAGGCAATCTATAATCACGTTTTTCTAGTTTTTATTTTAGTCTTTATCATGGTCTATTAAATTGACGTCTGTACATTGTTATTTTTTTTTTCGTAATAAAATGTTAGTTTTTTTTACTGTTTAAATGGAAATAGATATATTTTTTATATGTAAGTAGTATAAATATATCATATGAGCGTTTTGGATGGTATGTCTGTTAGCTCGTATTGAATAAATAAATAAATAAATAAATAACTTAATGTTTACACTACTTTATTCTCAACTTTAACATTTTGAGTAAATATTATGTCTATAATACCTATTCAAAATGTTAAAGTAATGTACACTGAATGCAATCTTTTGCAGCTAATCTTAATTTTATTATAATTTAAATAATTTCAGTCGACGTTATATTTAGTCATAAAATTGTTTTTTAGTTATAAGTACCTAATACATACTCGAAACCTGCTAATGGGTGGCACATTTAATTGGAATGGTCAAGATTCTGCTAAACTTAGGTTAGGAGAATTTAATAGAGTTCTGCGTTCCCTTAAGTTTAACTTAAAACCAAGTTCTCTTAACATTTAAGGGAAATTCAATTCCCTTAAGTTTAACTTAAGACTTTTGGACTAAAGAATAAGTACCTGGTCATCTTCAGACTGAAAGGTATTTACCTAAAAACATTATAAGATAAACGCACCTTATTCCGAGGTGTTCTAAAATTGGACCCATATTCCGAGAAAAACTGCGTTTACGAGCGATTTACAAGCTCTTTATAACTAAACTAGCTGTTGCCCGCGGCTTCGCCTGCGTGGATGTCGGAAATTATCTCACGGGAACGTACTACTGGAATAAAAAGTATTATCCTATGTGCTAAGGTGCTAATCAGGTCAATGGTCTATCTCTATCCCTTTCATCCAAATTCGTTCAGCCGTTAAGGCGTGATAAGGTAACAGGCCGAGTTACTCTCGCATTTATAAATTAGTTTCTGCCCGCGACTTCCTCCGCGTGAAATTTCTTGTTCCCTAGACCTAGCCCGTCGCAATCGCAACGCATTGCCTGCCCGCTCTATTGCTTCGTTTTCGCTTAGCGTACTTTCTGATTTTTTTCTTTTTGTTCGGCACCTAAGGGTCTTAAAGTGATGTTAAATATGCGTAGGTATAGGCTTCCTTTAGACTTGCATCAAATGCAAAAAGATTTTTTTAAATCCAACTGGTAGCTCCAGAGATTAGCGCGTTCAAACAAACAAAAAAAAAAAGTGTGTGTGTCAGCTCCGACGCACGACACTCCCCCTCACCACAACTTCCCCTCGCCCCTCCCCTCACCTCTCTCCGTCATCCCCTTCCCCTCTCCTCTCATCCCTCTCGCCCCTCCCTCATACCTCCCTCCCCCCCCCCTCACCACCCTCACCGCATCACTGTTTCGCTAACCTCCGCCAACCCCCTCTCACACCCCCTTCACCGCGTCCCCATCCTCTACCTCTCCCCTTCACCTCCAGCTCACCAACACCTCCCCTCTCCCCTCACTCCCTCCACTCCCTCACCAACCCCTCCCCTCACCCTCTCACCACTGGTGGTGGCTGCCTAGCTAGCCGAGCTGGGTGAGCGGTGACCACGCCACTTTTTAGGGTTCCGTACCTCAAAAGGAAAAAACGGAACCCTTATAGGATCACTCGTGTGTCTGTCTGTCTGTCTGTCTGTCTGTCTGTCTGTCTGTCTGTCCGTCTGTCCGTCTGTCACAGCCAATTTGCTCCGAATCTAATGAACCGATTAAATTGAAACTTTGTACACATATGTATTTTGGTAACCCAAACACGGACATGTAACGTAAATAAATGAATTTTGAATATGGGGGTGGGATTTTGGGGGAAAATAAGTACAATTAAAAAAAAAGTTTTGCAAACTGTACCGTGTGACATATCAAATGAAAGGTCTTACTGTGAGGGTCTCAAATATATTTTTTTTATAATTTTAAAATAAATAGCTTTAAAGTTATTTAAGAAAATAGACGAAAATTGACCATTCCCCCCCCCTCCCTTATCTCCGAAACTGATGAGCCTAAAATTTTGAAAAAAATACAGAAAATAGTTCTTTACCTATAGATTACAGGAAAACCTATCAGAAGTTTGTGGTCTTGTAAATCTATATATAAAAAATTCAAAGTCCTGACTGACTCATTGACTGATTATAATCAACGCACAGTCCAAACCACTGGACCTAGAGACATGAAATTTTGCACATAGATACCTTATATAGTGTAAACATCCATTAAGGAAGAATTTTTGAACATTCTATCCCTAAGGGAATAAAATAGGGTATGAAAGTTTGTATGAAAAATCTTATTTCTTGAGTTATTAGACTTGAAACTTAGCACGAATATTCATCTAAGTTAATTATAAAATTAATCATTTTTAGTTTTCCTAAACTACCCCCTTTTTTTGTGGAAGGGAAATTATCAAATGACTTCTCCCGCTCTGGGTGGAGCGGAAGGGCGTGTCATACTTTTACTGACTAAAACCCACCCATGTTTCTTCAGTTGCCTATGGCAGGGCCACGGTATCTCTTTCGAACAACCCGCGACCCCAGAAGACGGGATTGGTGGATGTCAAAGTTTGTATGGAGGAATTTTAACACGCGGTCCGATTTACTCAAAACTCAGTTTTTGTACTTGAGACCAAAAATAGAGACTAACTAACGAGTATCAGGGTTTTCCAAAAATCTACCCCTAAGGGGTGAAAAGGGGTAGCAAATTTTACAGCGGAGGATTTTATTGGGTATTGATTAACCCCTCAAGTGTCGAATGCACCCCATGTGTGCATAAGAAAAACGCTTTTTTTGTTAGGTATATAAGCTTATATCACATATATATAAATGTAAAAAAACATCATCCGATGGAAAACCAATAATCATCATTAGTTGTGAACCTATGGAGTTCGCAGCTAACTCCCCCTCCCCCCCCCCCCGCGTGTCAAATGCACCCCAAGTGTGCAAAAGGACAAAACTTTACATAATATGTATATAAGCTTAGATCACATATATATAAACGTAAAAAAACATCATCCGATGGAAAACATATCATCATCAGTAGTTGTGAACCTATGGGGTTCGCAACTAACCCCCAACCCTCCCCACTCGCTGGGGTTTTGGGTCTAAAATTAGCTAAACTCAGACACTTGAGGGGTTAACTCGAAAATTGGTGTAAATAATGTTTGACCCAAGTTATGGAAACATTCAAATTCAAATTCAAATTCAAATTCAAAACGTTTATTGCGAACTAAGTGTACAATAATGGTGTTACGTTATGTTAGTAGGTACTTATGACTTAGCAGCCTTTTACAAGCATTGCAATTTGTTATCATTCGCCTGCCTTTATAAATTAGCATGCATTTTACATAATTATTATTTAATTAAATTAAGAAATTATAGTTACATATATTATGTCAAGATTAAATGTCAATATTAATAAATTTATTCAGCAATATTAATGTCATCCTTTTCAGCTAGTACACATTATAATTTTACATGTAGTTAAATATGAGACTAACTCTTATTGATTACTAGCTTTTGCCCTCGGCTTCGCCCGCGCTTATATTATACATAATTATAAACCTTCCTCTTGAATCACTCTTTCTATTAATAAAAAAACCTCATTAAAATCCGTTGCGTAGTTTTAAAGATCTAAGCATAGGGACAGACAGACAGCGGGAAGCGACTTTGTTTTATAGTATGTAGTGATATAGGACAGATCGCCACTTGTGTATGAGAGAAAATCGTTATTTTAAGCTAGACTCTAAAAATTCTTTTACCGAGTAGAAACATTTTTGAATTAGGTATAGTTTTAACCTTTTTTGGAATATTGTTATTGATTTTTCAGTTTTAAACATGTTGGGCAACTTATTGTATATTTTTATTGCCATATAATATGGGCTATCACTTAACATTTTAATTCTTGAGGATGGAGCGCACAACCTCTTTTTATGCCGAGTGTTGATATTGTGGATATCTTCTATTTTAGTGAACTTATCAATATTATTAAAAACAAATACGCAAATGTCAAGTATGTATATTGACGGCAGAGTTAGAATCTGATATTTTATAAAGTATGGTTTGCAGCTCTCCGTATTATCTATTTGGGCTAGAATTCTTATACACTTCTTTTGCATTATGAATAGTTCATCTACATTTACACTATTTCCCCATAGCATGACGCCATATCGCAGCCATGAGTATGCGTATGCGTAGTAAGCAGCCATAGCTGTTTGTGTGTTAGTGCTTTGTTTAATTTGAAAAAGGGCGTAAGAGAATCTCAGACAATTTTTGAAATTCTACCCTTGTGGGGGTAAAAACGGGGATACAGTTTATATGAAAAATCTTATTGTTTTGGATAATGAACTTGAAACTTAGCACAAATACTTGCTTATCTATACATATAATAAATCTGTAGACGAGGCGTTTCTGTACATTGCAAATATTTAAAAAAAAAATAGTGGGCGTGTTAAAGAATCACCAACAGATGCCATTTCTACCATTTTTGACATTTTTGTCTGTTTGTCTGTTTGTCTGTGAGAGTTCATAAATTTTCGTGCAAGTATCACGTCAAAAGTACAAAACCAATGTAGTTAAATTTTATACTCAAATATTGTGTGTAACTCAGAGTTTTACTTAGTTTTTGTTTCATCGCAATCGCTTCAGTCTATCAAAAGATATATGAATTTAAAGTGTTCAAGAAGAACTTTTCATTACGGTGTCTTCATACACGTAACGACATCTATTGATACCAAATGGTACTAAAAATAAATATCGCTTTATAGGGGTGGTTAACCTGATGGCTCGATCCAGCAGGTTAAGCTACGCTTGCCGGGGTTGGTTAGTGGATGGGTGAGCATCTTTACATACCGAGACTCCTCCGTGCCTCGGAAAGCACTTTAAGCCGTTGGTCCCGGCTGTTATTCGTGGATCTTTGACAGTCGTTACGGGTCGTCAGAAGGCCGAAAGTCTGACAACCAGTCTTACCAAGGGGTATTGTATTACCCAGTAACTGGGTTGTGGAGGTCAGATAGGCAGTCGCTCCATGTAAAATACAGGTATTCAGCTGCATCCGGTTAGACTGGAAGCCGACCCCAACATAGTTGGGAAAAGCCTAGGCAGATTGGTTCTATTGGTGGTTGATTAGTAACGCTAAAAGAATTTCAAATATAAAAAACCGGCCAAGTGCGTGTTGGACCACGCACAATGAAGGGTTCCGTAGTTGGGATGAATTTATACCAAGAACAAACATTGTAGTTGGAAAACATATTCTCCCATACATTCCAACTGTAAATGTAAGTTTGTACTCACAATATTGAGAGATTTATTTACCATGTTATTTTATGACCACAGACTATTCTTATAGATTTTCCTGTAATCTACAAGTAAAGAACTATTTTCTGTATTTTTTTTTTCAAAACTTTAGGCTCAGTAGTTTCGGAGATTAGGGGATATATTGGTAAATTTTCATCTATTTTCTTAAATACTTAATATTAATTTAAAATTATAAAAAAAAATATATACATTTTTGAGACCCTCATATAAATTAAGCCCTTTCATCTGATATGTCACACGGTACAGTTTGCAAAACTTTTTTTTTTTATTTTCTTATTTGCCCCACCAAAGTGACCCCCATATTCAAAATCCATTTATTTACTTTACCTACCTGTCCGCGTTTGGGTCACAGAAATTCGTAATTATGTGTACCAAATTTTAACATAATGGGTCCAATAGATTCGGTGCAAATTAGCTGTGACAGACGGACAGACAGACAGACACACGACTGATCCTATAAGGGTGCCGTTTTTAGGGTTCCGTACCAAAATTGTATAAAAGGAACCCTTATGGTGTGACTCAGTCTGTCTTTCTGTCTGTCTGTCTGTCTCTCTGTCTGTCACAGCTGGATATCTCAAGAACTACTAATACTATCAACTTGAAATTTGGAACAGTTTTAGATGACGTTTACACAACTATTTTGCAAATAAGCAAGAAATAAAAATATTTTAATTTTTATTGCAACTGGGACTGAAAGGGGGTCTTAAAAATTCATAGTGGGGCTACTAGGGCATGTGGGGTATAATATGAAAGAGCGCTGTTTGCACATTCTCAAAAAAAAAAAAAATGGTTTTTTATAAGCCGCATAGTTTCCGACTTTTGATGAAAAATGTAAAAAAACTACCGTAAGGGGGGGGGGGGGCCTTATCTCCGAAGTTTGCAAAGAGAAAAATCTGAAATTATTCTATGTGATAAGTTTATGTAAAGAAAACAGGAAAAATAAAACGATGTCTCTAAATAGCACACTTTTTCAGAAATTGAAACGGAACCCTCGGTGCGCGAGTCCGACTCGCTCTTGACCGGTTTTTTTTCTTTTGAGGTATGGAACCCTAAAAATGGACTAATAGTTATTAGTATTAACTATCATCTTACAATTGTAAGATGATAGTTAATACTAATAACTGACGTGGTGTTCTGAGTGAAAAAAAATGCAATGTCAGATAATAATATAATAATCCTATCAACTTTTCATACACAAAGGTGAGGGGGAGGGTTTGAGAGGGTAGGGCAGGGGGACGCGGTGAGAGGGAGGGAGAAGCAGTAAGGAGGTGTGAGGGGGAGGAAGGGGGAAGGGGATGCGGTGAGGGGTATTAGAGGGGAGGGTGACGGGGGGGAGAAGGATGGGGTGGTAAGATAAGGTTGAGAGGAGAGTTAGAGGAGGAGGGTTGAGAGGTTGGGTGAGAGGGGGGGTGACGAGCGCCTTAACACCTTAATGTTGCTTTTTGACCGAAAAATAGAAAGTCGGAACGGCACAAAATAAAGGAGTAAACGCCAGTCGTCGTCAGAGCTGACACACACACTTTTTTTTTTAAATCAAACCTTTGTAAGTTTATTTATTGTACGCAGAGCGAGCTTCCAGTTAACCACTGTATCCGATAGATGTTGTATAGACGGAATCGCGGTGTCAAGATTTTCCGCAGAAGACAGACACTTTTTCAGTCATAAAATAGATGCTATCCTGGAATTCCGGTCTCTGGACCTGGATTTCTCTCTAGAGGTTGAGATTATTTGAGGCATCTTTATAACCGACTTCAAAAAGAAAGAAGTTTTCAATTCTTCTGTTTTTAGGGTTCCGTAGCCAAATAGTACATAGAAAGGGAAGTCTTATCATTACGTCCTGTCCGTCTGTCCGTCCGTATGTCACACACCTTATGTTTGAAAGAGTTTTCTCCAGAGATGGTGAAGAACAGACAATTGAACTCCTCAATAACGTACAGTAGGTATACGTACTGTGATTTGGTACAGAAATCAAAGAAAATTACTGGCTATCCGTGGTCAACTAATTATGGACTTCGATCGTTTTTAAAAGTTTTGCCGCCATAAACATGGATGTTCACGGTATCAACGAAAGACAGTTTGATGCGCAGTCCAAACTGCACATATCCATCCGCAGTTTGGAACGCAGTCCACAGATCCGTGGTCCAAACTGTAGGTACGTGTAAAACCCGCTATTCGTTCTTTCCGAAACGATAGTTTCGAATGGCGCGTTGTGTTTCCAGCAGTCTGAATACGTGTTAAACCCCGCTATCATAAACCGCAGTAACTGCAGGGCTGTGGTAGAGAACCCCAGGTAGCGGTTACCACCAGGCAAGATCGCAAGATTCTTCATTTTTATTGGAGGAGTGATACCTACACCATATCTAAGCGACACATTATGTATTGATTTCCGACATGCACGCGAACGAAGTCGCGGGCACAGCTAGTGTAAGTAATAAAGTTTGTCATTATTAGTTTTTCAAAACTACCCCTCGAAGGGGGTTTAGGGATGTTAAAGTTTGTACGGAAGATTTTTAAAACGCAGTCCAATTAACTTGAAACTCAGTATTCAGTATTCAGTATTTTATACTTTTGATGAAAAATAAACAATAATAAGAAAATGAAAACCCATGAAATCAGACATGCACGCCGGGCAAAGCCACGGGCAGTCTAGCTAGTATCTCAATATTGTGCGTACAAATTTACTAAGCCTCCGCTGTTCGTCCGTCTGTCCGTCCGTCTGTCACAGGGCTGTATCTCATGAACCTTAATAGGTATAGAGTTGAAATTTTCACAGATTGTGTATTTCTATTACGACTATAACAACAAATAATAAAAATAAAGTAAAGTTAAAATTAAAGGGGCCGCCCCCTTTAATTTTAACTTTACTTTTTTTTCCCATACAGAAAAGTTTTCATTTTGAAAAAAAAAATAACCTGTGTTGTTGTGTAGAACTCGTCGAGTAGAGTACAAAGATATTTTTATTTTTTTTAACTTCTAAAATGAAGAAATAGGGGGCCGTAAAAGTTGTTATTTTTATACCATTTTTGTACGAGCTCTATTATATAATGTATCTTATACTGTACAAAAACGGCGATTCGTAAGGTATTTTATTTAAGGCCCAGGTTCCAAGCTAAACCAAGCTTGGAACCTGGGTGTGTAAGTGAAATGGCGTTATGGCTGTCTAGTTTGACGCACGAGATAGAAGATTCTCACGCGCACCGGAATTATGTCGTAAAAATGCAAATAAAATCGTATAAAATTAGAAATTAACTATGTAATAAAAAGTAATCCATCACTGGATGCAGTTTGGAATTTGACATTTCATGGTATATTTTTAATTATAATTATAATTGTTAATGAAGGGATAAACTGCATTTAAAGATTATTAGGAGGTATGTTTAAAGATTTTTTTGGTGCATTAAAATATGTATAATTATGTTTTGGCTTCCATCACTGTATGCGAAAAAGACTTGAAAATATCATATTTTTTTTACATGTCAAAATTATTTACGGTTTATGAGATACACTGCTTTAAAAAACCACCTTTTTGATCGTTTTCAGGAAATCTGGGCCTTAAATATGGGCAATTTTCTGCAACTGCAAAAAATAACCTTGTAATTCACAGTATCATTACGAAATACAAAGTTATCTTTGCGATTGTTAAACATATAATATGGTACGGAACCCTTTGTGTGCGAGTCCGTCTCGCACTTGGCCGGTTTTTTTTCTAATACTTACATTTTTAAAGTCGTGATATCCTTCGAATGGAATGTCCGAATTGAATAATTCAAAAAGTTATATAAAGGTATTGAAGCAGTCTTGAATGTGAAGTATTTTATTTTCATAAGGATTAATACCAAAATGGACAAATAAAGAGCCTTTTCAAGTGCCGGCATTACAATTATTTTTTAAAAATAAAAGTACACTTATTGTGACATAACTATAATAGCTAGACATATGCTGTCCCGGCACTTTTTGTAGACAATGATGTGTTCTGCAAAGTCGTAGTACATTACTTTGTTCTATCATCAATAGTTTTCGCGGCGCACGCGATGTAAGGAATTTTTTAGGTAATTTTTTTACACCTCGGGTTACATTATTGGAGTTTTAGTAAGGATCCCTAATTTTTTTGAAAATATAATATAGCCTATGTCACTCGGGGATAGCGTAGCTTCCCAACGGTGAAAGAATTTTCGACAGACAATCGAACCCCGGGGCGCAGCTAGTGTAAAATAAAATTATGACTAAAGTACGTGAAATTATGAGACTTCAGTTCATTTTAGTTTTTTTTTTTTGTATCATAATTTTGTCTACTCATCTCGTCGTCAAAATCGAGGACGACTAAACGAGAGACAAATCGGGGATTTTCTCGTGTTTATTGTCAAAATTCTGTCAAAAGTCGAGTTATCTTAGGTGCCATGTTAGTGTTTGTCTTTCTCGACAGCAAGTTTGACAGAACATTGTATGGCAGCGCTGTCAGAAAACGAGAAAAGCTTTGAACTGTCATAAAATTACTCGCGCGAGAGCAAGTAATTGTCGCGTGTGTCATGTTAGGCCTGCAGTTGTATTTAAATTTTAATACAACTGGGGTGCCCAATTGATGCAGCCCACTGTACCTATTTCATTTGACACGTGTGAGTCCACGATCATAACTAATGATCAATGAGGTGTTGCTATGTCGCGCTCCGAATGTGAACTGAACTGATGTAAAATACGTTTAAAATTATAATTAAATTTTGATGAGAGTGCAATGCAATGTGCGGTTGCACGGGTTGCGCCGTACATATTGTGACATGGGTTACTGTACGGTATGTGAAAAAAAGTTGCTGAGTATTGATTTATAGAAGTAGGTACACGAATTAGGTAGTAGGTATAATACGCGCCACGAAAGATGAGACTCTTCGAGCCCCGTACCGCGCCTCCCGCGCTGCGCGATGACGCCCGGTCCCTTCCCATCATACCGCGGAGACCTATAAATCATCTACTGCGCAAGTCAAACCACGTGGTGTGTCAAGTCTCATCTTTAGTGGCACGTATTGTACAATAGTGCAAAAGACGTGTAATTATTAGTATTTATTAAAGAACGTTAAAGTTTCGGTAATTTCTTGCTAACTGCTTCCCAAAATAAAGTTATTTTGCATTTTGTAGTGTTTTTATGGAAGTAGGTTTTATTGTTTTGTAATAAGTTTTTAACGATGGGCACATAAATAAAATACTGTAAAAAACGTATTGTGTGTGTTTGTATACTGTACTGTATGTGTACTGTGTGTTTAAAGCGGGGGCGTAATTTTTATGGTTTTCGGGAGTAAAAAGAGGTATAAAACAAAATGGTGTGCAAAATGTTCTTTATGGGGGTCTCATCTTCATGGTTTTCGAGGGCGCTGGGATGGGCCGAAAATCAGGAAATTAAAATCCAAAATGGCTGCCATAACCAGAGTTGGATCTCCGTAAATGGGTTGCTTTTCAGTTTAAACACGGGCAACTGTAGCTCTAATCTAACATCGTTTACAGAGAAGTATTTTCTTAATTAAAACAAGTTTTTAAGAAATTTATTTGGATCTCAAATAATGGGTACACATATAATAGAAATCAGAATAATATTATATTGATAATTTCATAGTTGTTTTGCGTGTTTTCTTGGGAAATTTTCAACAGCGCTCTTAAAGCGTAATCCCTTCTTCACCATGATAACACTTCAGCACACTCCGCCAGACGGTCAGTCGATTTATTGAGTATGGCGGATGCACAGATAATGCAGGACCTTGATATTTATTTATTTTCAAAAATCAAAGTGATGCTTCGTCGCTTTGACATTATAAACCGGAGTGACTACATTCGAAAGGGCTGTGGTAGAGAATCTCAGGAATGTAGAATCATCCGATCTTGTCTGGTGGGAAGCACTAAGTCCCACCAGGCAAGATCGGAAGATTCTTCATTTTCAATGGAGGTGTTATAAAGGATACCTACATTATTGTTTTCCGACATGCACGCGAACGAAGTCGCGGGCACAGCTAGTATTTTATATAACTAATACACAAGCATTTTATTATCTTAATTAAATATTATGACATCAGTTTTATTACAAAATTAGAACTTCATCTTAGAAAACTGAGATTTTCGACCTATTATAGGTACCTTAATAGAGTTGAATTATTAAACACCATTTTCTTTTGCATTTTGTAGGTACACTCGGAATTAGGAACCAAATACATCGGAATTCGGAATAGGTAAGGATTTTTACGTCGGAATCACCTTATTCCAACTTCTTTTTATATTTAATTAATTTAGAATACAAATCAAGATCTAATAGCCAAACCTATTGTATATTTTAAGAGTAGAAACAATATTAGTTCTGATAAAGATAGCCAACCTTTAAAAGGGTACCTACTTATAAAAAAAGATGGACTCCGCGCCACGCATATCGAAAATGAAGCACCGTACCGATCTATGTGTGCATGATTTGAGTACCTGCAAAGACGCCGTCGCTCGTGTCACGTAATGGCGGCCGGTCGGCATACTATGATGTAAATGTGTGCGCGAGGCGTGTTTGTACAAACGGCCCGGCATACTTACTGTGCTTCACTTTCGATATGCGTGGCGCGGAGTCCATCTTTTTTTATAAGTCTATGCCTACAATGTGCTTATTTCTCGATCTGCTTTCGAGTTCTATTCAAAATACCGCGGAAATAGGTGCCTTATTCTGTGTATTCAAAAGCCATGAGCTTCTTACTACTTATTATAAATCTAAACATCAATTGATGCACCTATATTTGAAACAATATTAAGTAGGTAGGTACTCTTCCAGGGAATTACACCGCAGAACTAAATAACAATTAATAATTATTACAAACAAAAATTTTTGAATAAATTTAACTAAATTAATTTACTGAAAACCGTCCAACATAACATGAGCCGCCCTTCCCCTCTTTCCCTTACCACGTCTGATTATAGGCAGGAAAAGCGTTGAGTTGCAACAGGTCAAAGAAAAATGGTTAATTAATATATATTGAATCAGTGGCCGTGCCGGCACGTAGGTTTTGTTGCGCAACGTATAAAAGGCTACAGAGAGCTCACAGGCGCACAGTCGGAAACAATACTTGATATCGATAACACATATTCAATCTACAGTTATTTATTTAATTTTTATTCGTAATTAATTTTAGAAAGATGAAAGTGCATTTGTTTCTTGTTTTATGTTACGTCGCCTGCGCGTGCGCTGGGTCGCTGCGTGAGTTTTCATTTTCTTTTTATTTTTAATCAGCGTAGGGGTATGGCTTTCACTTATACATAGATGTAAAAAACAAATAAAAGTATTATCTACCTAATAATATAGTAATTAAGAATTTTTCATTTTCACTTAGATATAAAAATAATATATTTAAATTAATTTATTTATTATTTAAATTTAATTCCAATCAACCAAAATGACTTTATGGGATGAGAATTGATAGTGTGATGGGAAATCGCCTGACTCATGACATGCATAAAATAAACATACATTACAATTATTTACGATTTAATTCGGAGTGTCGGAAAGTCGCACGTGTATTTAATTATTAAATGAACATGTACATTATGAGATTATGACATTATTATCGGATTTTTTTAATAATACCTAAACACTAGCCGCGTTGTGTGAACTAGGCTTTATTACATAATTATTATTTACACGGTTACGAAGAATGTTTAAAAAAAATATCATTCACAATTTTCTTGTTTATTATATGATTACGTTGGGCTGTGCATCATATATACCTACAGTTGACGAGACAGATTGTTGTTGTTGCTGTTGTTGAGACTACATATCCATAGTAGTTCCCACTGCTGGGACACAGGCCTCCTCTCGGCCGTTATCCACCACGCGGGTCCAGTGCGGGTTGGTAGATGTCACATGTCTTCGAATGTTTGGTTCTAGGACATGCCGGTTTCCTCACAAACGTTTTCTTTCACCGTTTTGAGAGCAGTGGTGTTGAAATAATTTACATAAAATAAAGCGTCTGACTGGTTTCGAACCTACGACCTATTACTTACAACGAGTAGGTAAGTCGCGGCCGTTTACCGCTGGGCCACCGCTGCTCTACCACAGACTACATGAAATTACAGTAAAAATTACATTAGAAGTGTCATTTTACTTTTTTTTTTACCAGCCATAATTGTCCCACGGTTGGGCAAAGGCTTCCCTACTCTATTTCCACGTTTTACTACAGATAATTAAAAGTCTGACCATGGTTTTATGTCAATCAATCAGCCTTTTCCCAACTATGTTGGGGTCGGCTTCCAGTCTAACCGAATGCAGCTGAATACCAGTATTTTACATGGAGCGACTGCCTATCTGACCTCCACAACCCAGTTACTGGGTAATACGATACCCCTTGTAAAGACTGGTTGTCAGAATTTCGGACTTCTGACGACCCGTAACGACTGTCAAAGATCCACGAATAACAGCCGGGACCAACGGCTTAACGTGATTTCTGAGGCACGGAGGAATCTCGATATGTAAAGATGGTCACCCATCCACTGACCAACCCCGGCAAGCGTAGCTTAACCGGACGGATCGAGCCGTGCGGCTGTTATTACTTAGCCACGAGCTCCTCCATGACGACATGAGCCACGACCATATGTTTATGTATTCATAGCAAATTCACTTTGGGCATACATAAGTAATTTTAAGTCTAGGAACTTACTTAGAAAGGTTACAACAGAAACATCACCGGTTCAGGGTATCCTAAAAAAATGGTTTCGTAACACGTTTTAATTGAGGGTCTGCTAATCAGGTTTACTTTGTTACGAAAGATTAATTTCATAATAAGTAGGGCTCCGCGTACACTCGGCAGTTTGTTTACGAAGACTTGTTTGGGTTATTATTCTAAAATTATTCTAAACTAAAATTCTCCATCAAAGCACTCCTGAAGAACTTTATGAAAAATAGAAAATCCTACGTATTATTCATGTTATATTCATATCTTTACTTGCGTTCAATAATGATCAACGGAACCTCCAGGGCACAGCAAAAAGTTTTTTTTTTAAATTATTTAAAACTGAATTAGAAAACAATTAAATTAAATTGTCTAACAATCAATCCTGTATAATGTCATAAACCTAGATTAGTTCTATAATTGCGGTTATTTTTAATGAACATAGGTCATAGGTCATGTACAAGTCACGGCAATTTAACTATCGACATTTACAGTTTCAGAGGAAGTAGTGGCTCATGACTTGAACCATGAGTCAATTTTAATTACACTTTAATGATGATCTTGATAATCCATTTTTTTTTGCAACCATTCATCTAACCCAGCCGCGCTGAAACAAGAGTGAATTTGAGTTAAAACTCTGGCGCCAGACTGTTTACTTTTTGACGAACGTAACCGGTACCGAACGATTTTGAGGGAGTTGCTCGAAACGTTGGGGCTTTTTTAACTCGTCCGGCTGGAAAAAGCGAAAAAAAACCGTCGGATGTTTAAAGGGCTAAGAGTAGGTATGTAGTTTTAGTAATCAAAGCATCACTGCACTCATGAGAGATGTTTTAATTAATTTTAATTATCTAATGATGTCATAAAAACTTTAAAAGCGACTAATTTCAATTAACAACAATATTTTTTATTTATTATTAGTCCATTACATTATGCGGTAAAATATTTTGAGCCCGTCAACTCTTCCACAAGACGTTCTCAATTTTTCTTTTTTACCACATAGTTAGAAAAAATAAAGTGATGTTCATACCTAGTTGTCTTAATCGTATACCGATAAAGGACATACGACTGTGGGAACATTTCTTTCCTGTTTATTGTCTGAAGGATAATTGCCTGCCCAGGGCTTTGAAATCACCTATTGTTTGGTCTATCAACCTCACAAATCATGTTACTTCGTGATGATAAATAATAATAATAATAGCAGCCTATGACTGTACAACTGCTGGCTAAAGGTCTCTTCTGAAACAGAGAAGGCACGAGCAGTGATCTCCACGCTTGCTCAAGACGAGTTGGCTACTTGACCAAACTTTATGAATGAAATTACATAATCGGATCCAGAATTAATATCAGCGTAAGTCGGCGTTCCCACTAGCGTAATAAAATCGCGGCAGGATTTTATCGCGCACTGGATTTTCAACTCTCGTTGTTGAGCCGAGCGTTGAGAATCCAACCTAATAAAAACAGAGTGCATCCCAGCGCGACGAAAAACACACTGTTGGATTTTCAACTCCCGGCGCTAAGCAGAGAGTTGAAAATCCAGTGCGCGATAAAATCCCGCCGCGATTTTATTACGCTACTGGGAACGCCGACTAACTGTTGCCACTATGAAAGTATTTCTCAAATTCCTCGTTGGATTGCACTTAAGTAATATGTCATTCCTAGGTAGGTAACCTACACTGTATTTATCTTTGAACTTTAGAAATGCATTAATTAATTAGAATTACAAAAATATTTCCAAGTGTTGCAATAAGCAGTGGAATCTGGATATTCTAGAAGCTCTCTTATTAATATATATCTGTTATTAATAGATACATATTTCTGTTATTAATAAATGAACTACGTCTGCAATAAATGTCTTAAGCTATTCTATTCTATTAATTTAATTACATACCAGGGCCGGTAGTCTCGACATTATTAACGTTGCCCTAACGATCGTTACGTTGCTCTGTGGTCTGATAAATTTTAAGGAACGGGCTCGAAGATGTGTCTGTGTCATCTGTGTGTCTTTAATAAAATCGAACTATTACCATTTGCCCGTCTCGAGGGTCGAGGGGAGCCCATTAGGACCACAGAGCATGTAATTAGTTAACGAATGTCGTAACGAAAATCGTTAACAATGTCGAGACTACCGGCCCAGGTCGCCAACCGCATAGGTATAAGAGCCAGCTTTTGCGTTGAGTGTCACTGAGAATAATAAACGATGAATTTATGACCATTGATGAACCACGTTTAGCATAAGCAAACTACAAGATTTCTTAACTTTCAATTCTAAAGCATTGCATAATTAATAAAAATATTCGATAAAACAATTTCCATTACCATTAAGAATATTCAAACGTTATTACCTACTTAGAAGTAGATATAACTGTTATAGCAGGACATTCAATGTATCAGATTGGTTGTTGCTTGCGAAAGAGCGCCGGTATAATGAAACGCCGGTTGCTCTTGATAATTTTAAATAACACGACTTTCTTTTAACAATTCGCTTTTGATAGTTGTTGTCGAACTTGGGCCACGGTCAAAGCGTTTTGATTACTTTGCTTAAGAAATCGAAAACGGTTTTTTTTTAATCAATGCAGTTGTGTTTATGACGCTTCAGTAAAGTGAAGGTTCGTTTTTGTTTCGTTTCACCGTAAGCCGACGTTCGCACAGGCGTAAAAAAATCGCGGCGATTTTTTTTCGCGCACTGCATTTTCAACGCTCTGCTTAGCGCCGGGAGTTGAAAATCCAACAGTGTGTTTTCCGTTGCGCTGAGATGCACTCTGTTGTTGTTAGGTTGGATTCTCGAAGCTCGGCTCAATACCGAGAGTTGAAAATCCAGTGCGCGATAAAATCCCGCCGCGATTTTTTTACGTCCGTGCGAACGTCGGCTAAAACAAAATGGACAAGATTACATAGGAATGAACGTTCAATATTCTTATTCTTTTTTCGATCATTCTGTGGAGTCGTCGAGTCAAATGATAGGTAGATAATTATGCAGTGAATGCCGAAATCTAACATCGTTGTAGGTATACACTTTTGATTCATTTTGCATTCAGACGTTTCAGTTTGAGTGAAAGGTGAAAATTTAAAGACAAATTACTTTTAAAAAGTAAAAACCGACTTTAAAAACCTAAAACGAATAAAATAATTTTCATGAAAAACTTAAGTACCTATTAAAACAGATTCTGAAATCGGTGCCAAGCTAAGGATTGGTTCATTAGTTTCTGAGAAAATCGCGGAGGTACATACATATGGGTCGAATACAGAAGCGCCTTTCTTGACGTCGATTAAAAATGAAAAAAAAGTGAAGCGTCTGATATTGTGGTCAATTACTAGAGTTGGATTTCTGCATACGTACCTATTCCTGTACAAAGAGGAAGATTTTTAAAACAGCATATTCTATTATTCAAATTCATGGATATTTTCATTATTTAGGTACTTAAGTACCTAGTTGCGCTAAAATTAAGTGAAAAATAAAGGTGTACCTATACTTGTATGCAATTGCGTCATTTTAAAGTGAATTCACCAGATTTCAATCTTGCTGTTCTTTACAGAATGTGTTTCTGCTAGAACTTAAAAGTTTCTGATAGATAAAGTATTAGCTATGGCTGTTTAACTTGGGGAATACCTAAGAGGCCTATAAAATATTCAGTTTCGGTTAATCAAGCCTTCTGTATTTAAGGATGATGCGCAGTGCTAGCTCGATTTTTTTTGGGTTTTTTTGCAATTTGCAGGTCCGTGTCAGGTTGTATCTTGATCAAAGTATGATACGCGGCAATAAAACATATGTATTTATATAATTTTAACCATAAAAACCATCAATACATCTCTCTAAGTTAGATTTCGTGCAGAGTCGTCAAACGAACGAAATCTAACTACTCTGACTGCAATCACACCAAAATATAAAGCTACACAGTATAAGGAGTAAAAAGATCTTTGATTACTCTCAAGGACACTTCATGAGGCCCTTTTTTTTTTCTTTTTTTTTTTTTTGAGTTTGGGAAATCATCAAATAACTTCTCCCACTCTGGGTGGAGCGGAAGGGCGTGTCAGACTTTTACTGATTAAAACCCACCCGTGTTCCTTCAGTTGCCTATGCCAGGGCCGCGGTATCTTCTTCAAACTACCCGCGACCCCAGCGGCCCATCAGGGCCTTCACGAGGCCCTGGGAGCTGCTTCAGACCTTGACTGTAAACTTGAAGTAGCCCGGTTAGATCACGTGGCTAACTTTACTTACAATTTACAATAACGTGACAGCTTTTCAGTAACCAGCTTTTTTTTCGATTTTCGGTAGAATTTGAAGACCATTTAATGTCGAGACGAACCGGTCGCAACGAACCGCTCGACATTGACCCCGGCTCCACAGGGGGATTGGGACCGTGACCTCGAGGAAACAACAGTCGAGATGATTGTAGGTCCTCAGACCTTTAAGGGAACTGCTTAGTCACAGAATAATATTGTTACAGTAGTACATAGAAAACTGCTGAAACGAAGCACTTTGAAATCAGTATATATCAGTAGCGGACGGACGCGGATTTATCTACCGAGCGGCCGTAGGTAATTAATTCAAGGTCACTGACCAGATAATACTACTGCAGCTCTGTTATTCTATGGCTTAGTTTACGCACGTACGTCAGATAAGTGGTTACTTAGTCAAATGTTGTGAAAACTTTAATTTTCGGTCCATTAAATTTCTCTCTAAATAGATATTGGACTTTGAAAAGGTATTGCAATTAAAGGTACCTATATGTAGGTACGTGAGTAGGTAACCTTTGAATGGTTGTAGGTAAACAATGTAGGTACCTGTTGAGGAACTAGATTTTGAATAACATTCACTTGTATTAGAAAAAAAGAAGAACCGACTTAGAAGCCTACGAATAAAAAAATTGTAAAAAAAACCCTTTCATACAAATGCTAGTCATTATAAAAACTGGTTTATTAGGTTGAAGGTGATATTAGGTACTTATACATATAATCTAGATTGAACTCGTAATAGGTCAACTTGCGCACGCGTCACCTGACGGACAAGTTTACCTCGATTCGCTCGTGTTAGGATCATTCTCATAATTGAAATATCCCACTTACATACAAATTGTAGTCTTTAACGAACCTTTTTAAACATACCTACAGGAGAAAACCAAGGCCTGTATTTACTTTTGTAGGTATAAAATATGCATTATCTAAATGCACTTCGCGTATTTTATACAATAGTGTGGAATGTGATGATTACTGATGATTAATCAACAAACAACATTGTCAACATTTTAACCGGCAGTAAAATGATGATTATTTGCTATTAGTCAATAAAATATCTTATGTAGCAAGTTGATATGGTACGTATACCTACCTACTCACAATCCGGAAACTGTTTGAATCAACAAAATATAACAACATCTATGTTTCATTCATGTTTATAAAATTAAATTAATTCAATGGGGAGCCACACGCAAAGCTGTTTGTAGATGGCGCTCTGAA
Source organism: Cosmia trapezina (assembly GCA_905163495.3). Classification (NCBI taxonomy): domain Eukaryota; kingdom Metazoa; phylum Arthropoda; class Insecta; order Lepidoptera; family Noctuidae; genus Cosmia; species Cosmia trapezina. The sequence goes on from LR991033.1 coordinate 26,811,827, forward strand.
CGACTGTACATTGTTTTACAAATTACAAACAAATCCATACAATTTGACAGTCGTTCGTTATGTCAAATCAATGAAAAAAGGACAGTCGATCATGTGCCACCTAGCGTGATAGTGTATAAAAAGTTAATTTTCCTCCCCATTGGAAGTTTTGAACTGAAAATAATTAAATTACTCTTTTCCGGAAATCGAAATAACCGTCAAGAAACTTGATAAAAAAAACTTTTAAAATGGCTAGGTAGGTAAATAGATAGTAAAAAAAAACTTGAAATGAACTGGCTACGTGGATGAATCGAGGACATCCGAGGGACCCCAAAACAAAGGTTTCTGGAAGTCACAACTAAAAACTTAATTCCCTCTTTTCCAGCCTCATTCATCACACCATGCTCCCGGTCAGACCCCCAACTGAATGCCTGCGTAGAGAAGGTGATCACAGCAGCCGGCTCCAAGTTCACCGAAGGCATCCCAGAGCTGGGCATCGCGCCCCTGGACCCCGTGCAGTTGGGCAAGGTGTTCGTTGACAACCCTTCCTTGAAACTCACCTTTACTGATACTGTTGTTACTGGATTGAAGGGGTTCAGGGTTAATTCTTACAAGTAAGTGAAGTCAGTTTTATTAAAAGTTTCCATAGCAATAAAGGACACAAGTATTCCAACACTATAGCTATAATCTGAACTGGCTTAACAGGTATACCGGTTCAGATTAACCAACCTAGGAGCTCTGATGCTTGTCAATACCTATCAGTATAAACAGACATTTCTGAAGTAATTATAACCAAACCAATTCCTGCGCGCAGCATTTTAAATCTTGCTCTTACTTTGGAAAGGGTATAGCTTCATCTTTCTGACTGACCGACTCCTTGACAATTCAAACGTGCCTTTTCTAGATTTAATTGAAAATGCTGAGCCGTGTATAATGGGATAATCTGCGCCAAAAGGCTCTTTTTTTTAAACTTATGCAAAGGCCATTAGAAGTAGGTACCTACTTACAGAATTTAAACTATTTTTTTTTATTGCCTTCAGGATCAACCCAGACAAGGGTAAAGCCACATTGGACTTCACTGCCAACGTGACGCTGAAGGCTCACTACGTCATGGATGGACAAGTCCTCATCCTACCCATCAAGGGTGATGGACAATCCAGGATCAAGATCAGTAAGTCAAATCTTATTATGTACCTATTATAGCTACAACAAAAATTGTTTCAAGCGCGCTAAATTGTTCCGAGCAAATGAAATATACTTAGGTTCTTATTTTCTGCAAAGGGCTAAAAATAGTAAATCCTGAAATATCCTGATTTCTAGCCAAACGACAGATCATGGTTAGGTATGTATCTTACCGGTTAAACCCGATTACAGGCCAAACTAGTTTGTCCTGGGCCAAACCAGTTTATCCCACGCATGATGTCGCAGAAATTAGCCGTTTAGCTAACAGCCTAGCGTTTGGAACTAGTGCTCGCCAGCCGCTACAGTGGCATCGCTCGCTTAGCTCACACGCGGTTGGGCACAGTTCTAACCTAAATTAACCCATTTGGTCGCGGTGCCCCGGCTTACACAACCGGACAAACTAGTTTGGCTTAAAATCGGGTTAAAGTTTTTTATTTATGAACATCAAATCACGCTACCTTACTAAAGGAAGGCCCTTTGATAAGGTAGTGTGATTGTTGTACCTGGTTCAAAATTCAAACCAAACTAAAAATTTACTCCATCTCTTATACAATATCAAGTATGTACTTACGTAATCCGCTACCAGCCATGAATCTTGACTAATAACAGTACGTACCTACCCACCCAAGTTAGTAAGACCGACACAAAATATCCATACTTGCAACACTCACTGCTCACTCACTTGCAACACTCACTGCTCACTCACTTGGCAAAGGAAGCCGCAACAAATAATTGATGGCAGCTGTGTGTAAGAAGTGTGGGGCAGGTAGGCCTGAGGCTAATTTATTTATTTATTTATTTATTTTAAATAGAACGGTCGAAACCAATTACACTATTTAAACATATTACATATATATAATTTATTTAACACAGTCATGCATTCTTCTCACAAAAATTCAAACATTCTGACAGTATCATCTTCCATTCAGTCACAAACACATCAAGATCTGTGTTTGAGTTCAGGAGAGCGTTAATAGCAGCTAATGTCCTAGGAATAGGTGACTTGGAGCGTGCAACAGTACGGCAACTTGGAACAGCCAGTAAGCGGTGTTTTCTGCTACGACAATAATTGTCTGGGACAAACAGATTACAGATTTCATTATGGAGATCAGGCACATCAATAATGACCCTAAGAATTTTAAATATTACAGTCATCTGATCGCGCGACCGTCTTACTTCAAGAGAATTGAAACTTAAGCAACCCAACAGGAATTCAGTAGGATACAAGAGAGGATAATACCCGTACAAGTGCTTGTAAAGGTATCTAAGGAATGCTTTTTGAACTTTTTCTAAAGCTAACGCATACTGCTTCTCAAAAGGATTCCATACGCACGCACTAGACTCAAGCTTGCTACGGACCAATGCCTAATGTTTCATGTACAATTATAATAAAGTAAATAGGTCGCTATGGTTGGTTCTGTTCGTTTAGGACTTTTGGTAGTGCAATGGGGCTTAGTGAAATAATATAGGCAGGTACGAAAAACAGGACGGTACCTACGGTACGTAGCAGGAGTCTGTAGGTTCTACCCATCCCCCCCGGTCTGGGAAAATGACGTAAGTTTATGTATGTATGTGTAAGTAAGCTGCAAAGGGCTTTAGATTCTGTTGTACATAATCTACTCAATTTTAATAAATTTGCATGACCTAAACAGGCAAAATATGAACTAGGTACGCATAAACCACCAATTTTTTACACGTGGTAAAACCTGTAGGTACTTCTGCAAATTAATTATTCTTGATCTTTCTCATTATAACTCTAAGGTCCGTATTACAGAACGTCACTCAATACTCAAGCATTACTTAAAACTAGATTCAAGCCATTTGATTGGTTGAATCTAGTTTCAAACTAGATTTAAACAAAGATCAGTGCTTGAGTTTCCTTCTGTAATACGGACCTAAAAGTAGTTAAACTTTCATGTTATAAACGAAAAGAGCTAGATAATAAAGTTAGGTAGGTACACGATAACATCTAAAGACAATGTGCCCTAAAAAATTAATAGGTACAATCTGAGTTCCATAAGAATCCATTTCACACAAATTCATAACTGATTTTTAACTTACAGCGAACCTAAACATCGTCATCAAATACGACTTCGTAGAGAAAGACGGTCACTGGACCGTGCCCAGCTACAAGGACCACTACAAGATGGACCGCGCCAACTTCAAGTTCACCAACCTGTTTAACGGAAACAAGGAACTCGGTAAGACCAGTTTAGTTTAGTTGAGTTTCGGTAATAACAGATTTATGGGAAACGCCCTGATTGACCCTGACCTTAAGAACATGTGACAAACCAACATAATTCGATGATTCGGTGATCTCATAACATTGTAATCTTTAACTTATACGAAAACAAAATTGTTGACTGCAAACACATTACCTACCTACAACTTCCCTATAGGAAACTGCCGTCCGTGATGGATTTACAATCATTCCCCTATGGGAATAAAAGACATAGCTATCTATGTCTGACATGAGTGCTCACTAAGAAATAAAAAATAATAACAATACAGGGTGTAAGGGACAGCCCTCCGCAAACTCACAGGGTGCATTCAGCTCCTGATTTTGAATCATATTCCACCGGAAATTTTCTCAGGAAAATTTTCATTTTTTTAATAGTTTGTTCAGTTACATTTTCTTTATTTCAATGTAAGATTACATTGTGTGTTCGCAACAACTCATTCATGTAAAAAAAAACAGCAAATATAAAAACAGAAAAAAAAACCAGCAATAGATGTTGAAATACTCTAACGAACGACGCGTGAAATCAGCTGTTCACTTTCTGTCTAGCTACAGAGTTCATCGAACTCACCGCATACCTATTACCTACCCCTTCCAACCAGTAACAGACACTCCAATTTGTGCACAAAAGCACAAACAAATCAGGTTTATGGGATTGCCAAAACGTTCCTGAAATAATTTCATGTACCGGTCATCTTAGTATGATATACTGAATTCACCCCATCAGTCTGCGAAAGGCTGTCCCTTACACCCTGTATAATAATTAAATAAGAGCAAACGTGCTCGGAGGAAGGAAGTATTCCAGTAAGATGCTGGTAGGGATCTTGACCGTACTTCCGGGATTGTCCTGATAGCCGTGGGATAACTCTCCACTCCCCACAAGCACCTCAGGACATGTTGCCCCCTTGCCGCTACGACACTATGTGCTAGCGACCGTTTTCGGGGGCCCATCATTGAATGTGCAAGTCATTTTATCTGTGTATTGTATACAAAACATTAGTTCTAGGTAACCAGTCTCCATCCACCGAAACCCCAATATGTTTTGTTTCCATGTTCTGCAATTAGTCCTGCACCAACCGGGGGGGTTGTCCTTGGGTGCACTTGCATAGTGTATACGGGGATAATCATCGGTTGGTGCCTCCTCATAATTTAAAATTGTCTAAGGGACCTCTGTGAGTTGGCTTCGGCCCCTCGTAGCCTTCCAAAGGCCCGGGACCCCATAAGGGTCCCGAGATATGTCAAAGACACTTTCATAATAATAATAAAAAAAAATCTATCAAGTTTAATTGTTAATTTGATAAGCAGTGGTGTGAACAAACCCTGCAGACTCCAGCTTTGCCTGCAGTCTAGAAAGTAGGTAATGGCTGGACAAACTAGAAACTGCAGGTAACCAAATAAGAAAACTTCTATCACAATCACAGCTGTAGACATCAAACATGACACTCACAGAACAGAACAGAACAACACATACACATCCTAATAACCAACTTATTTACAGCACAAACAACAGAAAGGTTCACCAACGAAAACTGGGAGATCATAATGAGCGAGATAGCGCCCCCTGCCATCGAGCAGATCATCAAGAAATGCGTCGATCAAGTCAAGAAGTTCTTCTTAGCGATCCCGGTGGCTGTACTACTACCCTGAAGCCCTAAACGGTTCGACAACAAGAATTTTGTCACCATTTTAACTGCAAAACTATTAACAAAGCTTTCAAGCTACATCCTAATACAGAATAATCCAGATGCTCTCTTCTCTTCAGTTCGATATTTCAAACCTCATGGTTTAGCTAATTTAATTCTCAAACTGCTTATGGTTTCTTCGATAGGTACCAAGAATTATCTTTTCGCTATTTATTATTGCTTTACGGACTTATCATACTAAATCACTACCTACCTACTTAATGATAATATAATGTATGTCGCAGCCAACCACCTTATGCCACCACCGCGGTTGGTCACTGTTCTAATCTAACCTTACCCATTTGGTCGGAGTGCCTCGTAGTTACTGCGACCAATTTGGCTCGCTCGTGGTTGGTTACATTAGTTCCAACCTAACCTATAATCATAAAAGGCAAAAGTGATTGATTGATGTATCAACGCATAGCCCAAACCGCTTGGTCTAGAGATTCAAAATTTGGCACGTAGGTTCCCTAAGAGGTCTAGGGGTGCACTAAGAAAGATTTTTCAAAATTCACCCCCTAAAGGGGTGAAACGGGGGTCCAAAGTTTATATGAAAAATCTTATTCCTTGAGTTTCGACTTGAAACTTCCACGCGGGCGACGCTGCGGGAAAAAGCTAGTTGAATATAAGTCAGTCTGCCTAGCCTTTTCCCAACTATGTTGGGGTCGGCTTCCAGTCTAACCGGATGCAGCTGAATACCAGTATTTTACATGGAGCGACTGCCTGTCTGACCTCCACAACCCAGTAACTGGGCAATACGATACCCCTTGATAAGACTGGTTGTCAGACTTTCGGGCTTCTGACGACCCGTAACGACTGTCAAAGATCCACGAATGACAGCCGGGACCAACGGCTTAACGTGCTTTCCGAGGCACGGAGGAGTCTCGGTATGTAAAGATGGTCACCCATCCACTGACCAACCCCGGCAAGCGTAGCTTAACCTGATGGATCGACCCGTGCGGCTGTAATTACTTAGCCACGAGCTCCTGTAGTTGAATATAAGTAACTACAAAAAGGAATGAAAGAGTTTTGAATTTGCGCCGTTTAGTTAAAAGGTTAGCCTGTTGGCTGCGACATACAAGTATAACAAGAAACTAACACTCATTTACAAGTTAACTAAAACACTCGTCTAAAAATATCATGTCCAATATTAACTAAGAAGTTAGTTATCTTCGTAAGACCACCACGTGGCAGAAGGTTGGCCCCTTAATACTTCCATTGGTCCTGCTGGCCTGCTGGCGAAATGTGGGAGTATAAAAGTCTATCTAAGCACATTCAAGGAATAAGTTCCTAAAGGCTAATCTTGAGGCATCCACCAACCCGCCCTACACCCGCATGGTGGATTAGACTCGGCCCATTCTCACAGAGAGGAGGCCTGTGTCCCAGCTGTGGGAACGTTATAGGTTTAATAAGATATGTTGTCTTTGTTTGAATTTCCTAAAACTATTTTCTTTTCCCAGGTGAAACAATCCACCAAGTCATAAATATAAACTGGGAGCCCGTGATGCGGGACATAGGACCGGTCGCCTTCCAACAAATCATCAAAGCGTGCGTCAACGAAGCCAAGAAGCTGTTCGCAGCAGTTCCACTCAATCAGCTGTTGCGACCATGAGCCTCTTCATCATTTATGCAGTTATACCGTGGAAATGCAGTTCTATTAAATTAAATTCAGTTCAGTACCTACCTAGGTACCTACGAAAAAGGTGGGTTACCTTTCGTACTGAACTGAATTTTGTCCTCCTCAGTTTAGAATTCAGCTCTTTCTGTGACTATGGCTTCTTATCTGGATAAATTATATATTGGTCATTATGCATTTACTCACCTGAAAATCTGAAATTATAGGTCTGATGCAACTTTATTACTTGCCTGACTAAGTCAAAGTCAAAGTTATTTATTTGCTATCAATGCGATATTACAAAGTTATAAATATTCTTGTGTGATATCACATTTCGCCATCTACTAATGAATGGAATTCCTAGGTCCTCTTGGTTATAGCACAGTATAAAAACATATTTTTAGACTGTGGTTATAGCATTTCTATTTACTTATCTGAAAATTAAAATTCTGATGAATTGGACCATAGTTTCTCATAAGTACCTACCTAGGTACGTACGTTACGTGCGTTGTGTACGTAGGTACGTTAGATTAGGACATCCAAAAGAGATCGCATAAATCGAGGTATAACTGCGTAAAATACCTGAATTATAATTTTGTTCGTTGGAGCACGTTTCTCGTAATTCTGCACAAAATAACTTCTGTACAAGACTGGATGTGTTTGATCATTTGTTTGTAGGCGCATAATATAAGTTGGTTTGTTAATAATTGTGATAATTAGCATAGGTTAGATAAGTTGGTTTTAGATATAATTTATTCAAAAATAAATTGGTGAAAACGTGACAAGATTGCTTTTTTTTTTAATTATTTTCCTTGTGATGTAAGCTATTTCTCTAGGTCTTTATGCCATAAATATGTGTATATTCGGTATTCGGATATTGTAGGTGTACGATAGAATGCGTCATAAGCATAGACGTATAAAAAAAGGAGGACTCCGCGCGACGCATATCGAAAGTGAAGAACCGTACCGATCTACAGATAGCGCGCGAGTTGAATGCAGAGCTTAGGAATGCGGTAGTGCTGTGACCTACTTATAATTAGGCCGCGTTTCCACTGACGCGGAGCTGGGCGGAGCGGAGCGGAGACGTGCAGGAATCGTCCAATTACAGACGAGGCAAGAGACGCGATGAGGATTTCAACCATTATGATTGATCGATTCCTGCACGTCTCCGCTCCGCTCCGCCCAGCTCCGCGTCAGTGGAAACGCACCCTTAGCACTACACTGCAGGCGCGTGAGGTGGGGCGTGCGGATAGCGGGGCGCTCTTTACCTCAGACCCCGACTGCATTCAACTCGCGCGCTATCTGTATGTGTGCGTGATTTGAGTACCTGCAAAGAAGCCGTCGCTCGAGTCACGTAATGGCGGCCGGTCGGCATACTATGATGTAGATGTGTGCGTGAGGCGTGTTTGTACAAACGGTCCCGGCATACTTACTGTGCTTCACTTTCGATATGCGTGGCGCGGAGTCCTCCTTTTTTTATAAGTCTATGGTCATAAGAATGAACCCAGTATTGGGCCTTGAGGTAAACATAACTGAACTCGTATCCCGGAAGATTTGGCGTCAACAACTTAAATAAGAATCAACTCTTAAAAAAACTGTAACCCTTGCACAAATCTCAAGTTTTCAATGTAAGTACAATGTTTACAAGTTTGCGCGCATGTGAAGGACCTAGTAGCGCCATCTATCGAGTAATAGCATGGACGTTGTTTGGCTTATTTATTTGAGTAAATTATACTCTCATGATTTTATAGTTATAAAATAATAATCATCTGTTATCCTGTTATCATTAAAAAAAATTGTAAGCTGGATGCAGCATTAAATTTAGATACCATTCTACCACATTGATTTTCTTAAAAAAATTGTTTAAACCAGGTACAGTTGAACTGTTGAACTTAAAATAAATAAAATGACAAAAAAGTGTTACAAAAATAAAACAAATATTAATTAATAGGTTAAAAATTTAATAAAAAATATAAAACATAAAAAAATGTAAATTTTAAAACTTCTTGTAAATGTAGGTATTTCAAAAACCCATAAGGCACATCAGAAAATAATTGGCACAAGGCAAGCTTAGAACATGTTTGTGTTGTGAATGAGAGTTTATCTCGGGCACATAGCGTGGCGGCCACCATCTACTGGGACACTTACACCAGTAATATTGCTTGCCAGATCGCTTGCCAAGAACGCAACAGTTGCTGCTACTTCGTCTGGCTGGCCAGGACGACCTAAAGCATGGGTCTCCTTGGTCCTCACTAAGAAAGCTGCATACTGCTCTTCGTTCATACCTCCTCTCTTCTGCAGCTCAGTTAAAATAACTCCTGGGTTGATGCAGTTGACCCGCACACCTTTTGGTGCCAATTCTAGCGCAACACACCTTGTGAACTGGTCCACAGCAGCTTTAGAGACATTGTAAGCAAGAACTCCAGGGAAGGAGCGAATACCATTGACACTGGATATGTTCACAATGTTACCTTTCGTTTTAACCAAATGTGGAACTGCTAGCATGGTCAAATAGTAGATAGAACGCACATTGGTGTTCATTAAACGATCGTACTGCGCTAACGACGTGTTCTCAATCGTGCCAGTCTCGAGAATTCCAGCATTGTTGACCAAAACGTCGATCTTCCCGTAATGGTCGACCGTGTTCTGTACTATCTTTTCAATGTCGGTTTCTTTCGTCAAATCCGCGGGAGTTATAAATGTTGCCTCAGAATTCTCGCAGTCTTTACATACTTTTTGTAAGTTCTCAGCATTTCTACCGGTCAAGGACAGTTGAGCGCCCAGTTTTGATAGGAATACCGCTGTCGCAGCACCGATGCCGGAGCTTGCACCGGTTAAAAGCACCACTTTCCCGGCCAAACTCATCTTATTCTTTAGTTCTGTATTTATTGCGAGCTGGACTCCTTTGTTGAGTGACATCGGGCGAGTTTATGGTGGATTCTTCACACAAGCGTAAATGCAAGTGGTGAAGAGCAAAACGACTAAATCACGCAATTCAGCAATTATTATCTTATCTCATAGTTAGCCTTACATAATAATTAAGAAATCAAAATTATGCAAAGCAACGACCGACCGACGATAAGACCTGTTCTTTACGTAGCATTTTTCCTGACTATTAAAAACAATTTAAAAAGAACGGTCTGAATTGGTCTGAACTGAAAACTAGTAAGGTGAATAAAATTATGAGCCAATCAGAAACGGGTACATTTATTTATTAGCAGTCTACAGAGACATCGTCAATGAAAACAGTCCAAAGATAACAGTGATAACACATGACACAAGTCAACAGTTCACAACACATTGACATAGATGACCTTGAGTTTGACCTTGGGACTTGGAAGCAAATAGTGCTGCGACTGTGGTGACAATAACTTCAAGAAAGTACGGTTTGTACAGGTACCTTTGTAATGCAGCGATACCAAACCAAAATCTGTGTCTGTATGTGAGATTTTGACATCGCGTCGCCTCTGTGCTTGTTTGACCTTTCTACCAATTTTATCGAAAATTAACTTTAAAATGCAGTATTGGAAGACTATATATACTACTATTATATCAATCCAGTTGGAAAGATTTAAAACAACAAAAAAATCATTTAAATTTTATTTGTGACACGACAATGTAACTAAAATTTTGTGCATTAATAATAATATCCTTGGATATTTCACACAATTTATACTAAGTCCAGTGTTTGCTTTATTTCCCACATTTTTTTTTAAATTTATTTACTTAACATTTATACAAAAGAATACAAAATTATTCATATTAAATAGTAATCAAAAACCACTAAAGTTTAAACATCGTAAGAGACGTTGAATGCTTGAGTGTACTATGTTCACTCAATCGACCAATCACAGCCCGCGACACCATGTCCGCCATTTTGTTTTTTGATTTATCACTGTGGCTCAGAATTACTTCTTCGCTCCCGAAAAAACATGTAAAAACGTTTAAATTGCTGTGTTTTTGTGCTTAAATTGTTTTACACAAATGCCAAATTATGTGTAGAACATATTGTAAAAATAAACATAATCAGATGCAGCCGCAAACTAAGCAGTAAGCATTTTTTAATTTACACTCGATTCCGTTTTGAATTTGAAACAGGCTGTTGTTTTTAATGACTTTGAAAAAAGCGAAAAGCCACACAATATCTATTAAAAATGCCTGTTCCTAGGATCGAACTATTCCGACGCAGTTGCGTATATATGGCGCCACTTATTTATAATTCAATTCCAAATTTTATAACTGATCTTCCTTACAGAAAATTCTGCGTAATACTAAAAAAATGGCTCATTTCACATAGTTTTTATTCAATAAGTGAATTTCTAAAAAAAACTTCTTGTCGGTCCTATCATTACAGGAATGCATTGTACTAGATTAGACGTAGATTATTGAAATTCGAAATTTTATTGTTATTTTTTATGTTGTGTTGTGCCAAACGTGTATTTTCTTCTTTTTTTATTGGTTGTGTAAGTTGTACTTTGAAAACTTATTTTCATGTTCCGAATTAATATTTTATTCAACTGTTTGTTTAGATTGCTTATATAAATAAGCACTTTACCTACCATTAATATTTGCATGCCAAAATATGGCAAAATGTGTCATCGCAGAAGAATATTTATACCACCTTTGTATTACCACATTTATAGCAAATAAATGACTTTGACTTTGACTTTGAAACTTCCAAGCTGGTTACGAGTAACTAGCAAAATATGGGCGTTGAATGAGCGGACTAGTTAAATCAACCGTCTGCGTACTATTATACGAGATATAGGAAACTTCTTTTTTTAAAAAAAACTATTATTTACTTCCTGGAAACAGGGTTTAATTGAATAAAGGATATAGTAGATATAGAACAGTTTGGGACCTCCGACCCGTACCGAGACCCAGTATGAACTGAGGTGCTAACCTAATGAATGCGCCTCTATCTCAATAAAATGCTGACCAAGCTGATCTATATGGCGGTCAGCCATTTCACTGTCATTGGCAAGGTATAACAGCCCCCCCAAAAAGACTGAAATTCGGGGTAAAAGCCGAAGTTCAGGAAATTATACAATTTCCCGTAATCTAGGCAATGGAATAGAATGGTTTTCGGGTTCAGTAATATTGCAGCTATTGACATCGTCATCGGTAGGGGTCGTTGGTTTGGTACAAAAGATAAAAAACTTAGATCTATGCTTAGAGACAATCTTATACAATTTAAATGTTAATAAAGATAGTAATATGATTAAAATACACACAGTTAAAATGGAATAATGGGTCCCATACCTTACTACAAAAGGTTCTTCGTCGATAATTTTGTTTAAATCAGAAAATATCTTATCATTTTGTTTATTTACAGTCAGATCATCCAAGTTGATGTTTTGTAGTAAAATAGGGGATACATTGTTAGTTGAACTAGTAGTCTTAGTATCTATTTTACAACATGAGTCATTGATAATACTAAAGTCTAAACTAGGAATAGGAATATCTATATTGATTTCGTCTTTAGACGGTATAAGTCTTGCACTTTTTGTATATACTGTACATTGATTAGGTATTCGTAAAATACCGGTTCCGGACACTATGATTTCGTGTAGCCCGGAGTTATTACAATCCATTGACACTTTGTTTGAACGCGATTGCACGAAAATCCACTGATTATTTAATAGTGGTTTCCAAATGTCCAATTCGCCGACAATAGTTTTAGTTTCACATTGCGTGGGGATGGCACTAATCGTTTTCGTTAATAGTTCGCTTTCACACGTAGGGTTGCCGCTTGTCAACAATACCGTAGGTATTTCACACAGAAAGAACTCAGAGTTTATTGTCTTACATTTATCTAGATTATCTAGGTTACAGAAGTTTATCTTATCTTTAGAAATAGCAATATACGAACTAGAAGGTAAAATTAAACTAAAAGTATTTGGATTATCTGACCCGTGAGGGGTCGGTAATGCTAAATTATGATACAAGTTAAATTCATCATTAGTAACTAAAGGAATTTGTAAAACAAATACAAGTTTATTTTTATAATAATAACACGCAACTTCAGATATGCTTAATATTAAATGGATGTTATCTAGACTTAACATTATAGGAATTTCAGTATCTCTAGGTAGGTACCGGTCGTTATCAATGAGTTCCTTGTACAATTGAGCTGGACTTATTATGTTTGGATGCAGGATGTTTTGACTGCTCAACATAATAGCGTTTGTTAAATCTTCAAGCTGAAACGACAATGCTAGCAGAGAGCTTTCGAGGCTAGCAAGTATGGAATAGACTTTTGTTTCAGATATTAGAATTTTAGAAGTTTCCGTGATATTATTTAATTGTAGTATGAGTTGACTTAGAGTATTTTTGAGTGAATCTTCGTTGTCTTTTATCTTATTAATTGTTTGTTTGTAAGATTCTAGAGTAGAGGTAGTAATCAAGATGTTTTCTTTCACTAGTTCCGCGAGCTTTTTCTCGTGGTTTTGGATGGATTCAATTGCGGAATCGTATTTTAATGCGTCATCTTCATCTAGAGTGCCGAAAACATGTCTGAAAACGGTGCCTATTCCGCCGAACCATGCTGAACGCTTACTACGTTTTGACATTAAATGTGAGATTGAATCGAACTCACGTTTGATATCGTTATATCGGACTGTAAGTGGAGATAATATGTTTTCACATTGAAGATTACTCGACTTTTGACATGCTTTCTTCACTATGCCCAAAATATCGTTGAGATTGGTAAGATGAGGATTTAGAAGGGAAATGTTTACGTGACTGATAATATTTAGTTTTCCCTTAATTGCTTTAAGTTTTCCTAGACTATCGAAGTATATTCCGGAACTAGAAGGAAGTGGCTTGACAAAGTCCTGATGCGCATTGACCGAGGCGCTGAAATAGAGTGAATAGAGTTAGTTAGACTACGCTAAATACTTACTATAGTTACCAGCTAATACTTAAATGTTAATAATGAATTATATCTAATCTTTCTTATCCTATTCTATTTCTATTTCTATTCTATTTTTTCCTTCCTTAACCACTGCGGGTTTCATTTCATCGAAATGATGAGTCACATGACGTCTATTGATAAGGAGCGTGGCTGTATTATTATCGTGAACCTTGATTATTTTGTATGGTCCTTTCCAGATAGGCGAAAGTGCCTTTTTGAGCCTCAGATGGGCCTTGAGGTAGACATAATCACCAGTTTTGTAATGTGGTGGTGATTTAGTATGGGAATCGTAATATGATTTAGAAGATTCCTTGGATTTTAGTATATTTTCTAAAGCTTTTCCTCTGGTGTATTTAAATTTATGTTGTAACATTTTGATATAGTCTGAATATGTTGTACTAGGTTCACTTTCATAGATAGAATTAGGAATAAAAGGTTTATGACCGAATATTAACTCATAAGGCGTAAATTTTGTAGTTGAATGTTCTGTTGTGTTGTAGGTTAGCATAGCTGTATACACATAAGTGGGCCAATTATTTTGGTTTTCGTTAACGAAGGATTTTAAATATTCTTTGAGTGTTGAATGACTGCGCTCTAAGGCTCCTTGTGTTTGAGGGTGGTAAGGTGATGACCATAATTGTTTGATTTTAAGAAATTGGCAAGTAGTTTTGAAAAGGTCGGACGTGAAGTTAGAACCTTGATCCGTTAGAATAGATTTAGGAATTCCAAATAAGGATATAAAGTGTATAAGACAATCACTAGATTCTTCGGCAGTTGTACTACGTATAGGATAGGCGATAGAGTATTTGGTTAGATCATCTTGTAAGGTGAGAATATATTTTAGTTTGGCGGGACCAGATTCGGGTAATGGTCCTACTATATCTAATGCCACTCTCTGAAACGGAGCTGTGGATGTAGTAGTGATCTCCATTGGAGCTTTATTTAATTTTCTCAGTGCTTTATTTTCCTGACATAATTTACATTTCTTGACATAGTCTTCTATGTCACTTCGCATGCCCTTCCAATAAAATTGTTCCCGAATTCTGTTGTACATTCGTGTCGATCCTAAGTGCCCGGCTGTAGGAATGTCATGATTCTCACGCATAATTTTAGGTCTCTCGCTCAAAGTAGGGTATATTGTTTTATTTAGATAAACATGGATTTTAATATTTGTATTGTTAAAAATGTGAGTTAAGATATTGTAGATTTTTGTGTAGGAGTGATGGTCAAATGGGTTTTTGAAATCGGAGATAGCAATGTCTGTTGTTTGTTCGGACTTGAGGATTTCGTTTCTTATTTGTTTCAGAGTATCAAAGATTGCAGGATATGATGATTCGTCGAAGTGGTGAACTTTTGTGAAGATAAAGTAAACAGTCTTGTTTTCGAATTCAGTTTTTAGAAAACGGTATAATTCTTTTTCAGAGTTAAGGATTTCCTCTTGTTTGCCGGAATTTAGAAGAATTTCGGAGACATAAGGGTTTGACTCATCTAAATCTATAGATGTAGGAATTAATATTATTTTGCAGGTCGTCTTTAGGAGGTTTTCGTTGTGTTCTTTTAAAATTGTGTTGTTGATATTTTCTTTATTTGGAATTGATTTTAGAAATTGAGAATAATTATCGTCATTTTTTGGTTGCTCGTTTGGTGAAGGGCTTTGTAGTGAGTCAAAGTCAAGGTTGAGGTCAGCACTATCAGGGCTAAGGTCGAGATAAGGTAAGTTCGGCCCTAAATCAATGAGATCTGGAGATAATGCTGGTTCAACTTGTGGTATAGGATTTTGTAATGTTTCAGATTCAGCGTTTGTTTCTTGATTCAGTAGGTCGTCATTCTCGAAAGAGAACGGGATGGGAGATGGTAGAATTAGAAGAGGATCCTCCAATAGGTCACCGAATTCAATGTCAGGATTTAATAGTAGAGGATCATGGGTTGGTGAAGGTTCATCTTGAATAGGGTTAACTGGAAATCGAGACAATGCGTCAGCATTGGTATTAATTTTCCCTTTCTTATATACAATATCATAATCAAATTCTTCTAATTTGAGGCGCCAGCGTACTAACCTAGAGCCAGGATCCTTACAATTAAATAACCATTGCAAGGGTTTGTGATCTGTGACTATGGTGAATCGATTTCCGTAAAGATAGGGGCGGAAAGCTTTAGTTCCAAAGATAATGGCTAAGCATTCTTTTTCAGTAACGCTATAGTTACATTCAGCCTTATTAAGTGTCCGAGACGCGTAAGCAATTGGGCGATCCTTTCCTATCGGACCTTGCGACAATATAGCGGAGACAGCGAAGTTGGAAGCGTCGCAAGTAAGAATGAAGGGTTTGGAAAAATCAGGATATGCTAGCACTGGTGACGTTACTAATTTATCTTGTAATTTTTCGAAAGCGAGTTGCTGTTCATTGTTCCAATTAAATGGTGTATCCTTTTTTAGAAGGGATGTTAATGGTTTTGCTATTTTGGAAAAGTCAGGTATGAAACGTCTGTAATAAGATACGAGTCCAAGAAAAGATTTCACGTCTTTCGGGCATTTAGGTATTGGAAATTCAGTTATACATTTGATTTTACTAGGATTCGGTTGTACACCGTTTTTGTTAATGACATGACCAAGATAAGCGACTTCCTTGCGTAGAAACTCGCACTTGTCTGGTTGTAGCTTTAGGTTATAACTCCTGAGCCTATCAAAAACAACAGATAGATTTTGAATGTGACTTGGTAAATCAGGGGAATAAACTACAATGTCATCTAGGTAGACAAAACAACGTGAGCCTTGAAGTCCAGATAAACATGTGTTCATAAGTTTTTGGAAGGTTGAAGGGGCATTTTTTAGCCCAAATGGCATTCTCGTGAATTGAAAATGACCCTGAGGTATAGAAAAGGCAGTTTTAGGAGCGTCTTGCTTGGATATTGGAATTTGATGAAAGCCTGAGGCCAAATCTAAAGTTGTAAAATATTGGCTTTTCCCCAATTGGTCTAGAATTTCTGTTATTTGTGGAATAGGATATGTTTCTCCTATGGTGACGTCATTGAGTTTTCTGTAGTCAATAACGACTCTCCATTTTCGTTCTCCCGAAGCGTCTAGCTTTTTGGGCACCACCCAAATAGGTGAGGACCATGGTGAATCTGAAGGTGTAATTATGTCTTGATCTAGCATTTTCTTAATTTGATTTTCAACTTCCTTTTTATGGCACTCAGGGAATCTATAAGATTTAGTTTGGATAGGAACATCTGTATTTGTTCTGATATTATGTTCGGCATTAGTAGTATATGTGAGTTGATCATCTGGAAGATGGAAAATATCGGAAAAGTCTGTGCAGACTTGTAATAGTGCATTCGATTCTTCTTTATTTAGGTGAGAAATCCTAAGATGCTCGAGAACCTTGTTAGTTCTTATAGAGGCATTAGCAATTTGCAGCATTTCATGAGGGTTCAGATAAGCTTGAGTGTCTAGAGGTTCTAATGTTAGCTTAAGGTTAGATCGGAGTAAGACATACTCTTCAGAGGTATTGACAACCGTAATGTTAATACGGTTGTTTTCTTTCACCTTAACGATGCAATTTGCAACTAATATTGAGTCGGAGATGTGTTGGTCTATTATAATACCTTCTTTTATTTTTGGGTTACGTACTGTGCATTCAATTACAGTTTCCGTGCGAGGTGGAATATTGTATACCGGTTCAGCGAATTTTAATTCTATATAATCTTCGTCTATCTGTAAGGCTTCCTGACAATAATCGATTTGACAACCTAGGTCTTTCAAGAGATCATTGCCTATGATGCCATCGAAACTTAGGCTAATATTTTTGACAACGTGAAATTCGTAGGCATAAGGTTTATTATGTTTTTTGAATATTTGCATTTTGAAGCTGCCTAGAGTTGAAGTCGTTTCATTTCCAGGATCGATTCCTTTGAGGATTATTTTATTATCACTTAACTTTGGGACTTCGGTCATGGAATCTAATTTCAGTAGGCTTATGCAGGAACCTGTGTCAATTAGGAAGGATAATGGCCTATCAGCGACGGAGGTTTGGATTATTACGTGAGGTAAGTATCTTTTTTCTATATTTTTTTTATCGATTTCGTAAACTTTCATATTGGTTTTTTGTTTCAGGTTTGGTAAGTTATCTGAAGATGAAATGCAGGAATTTGCAGCAAGAATGGAATCAGTGGATTTTGTATTTGGATTTGATACTTTACAGGATTTAGTAGGTAAATTGGCGGAAACAGCGGAATCAGTGGATTTAGTATGTGATTTGGTAGAAACAGCGGATTCAGTGGATTTAGTATGTGGTTTAGCAGAAACAGTGGATTCAGTGGATTTAGTAATTGTTTTCATAGATACAGTGGATTTAGTACGTGATTCAGGGGATACAGTGAGAATAGAGGCATCGGCTTCGATATAGTAGGACGAATTTCCCGCGCGACGCCGTCCGGGAAATCTTACTCGTTTAAATCGTATTGATCGACTTCGTCGATTTTTCTTTCATTATCCTGGTTTACGTTATAAACCTTACGGGCTGGTTTAAAACTTGAAGCTTGTGTCGGGTTAGGTTGACGGTTATCTGAAGTAGAAGCAGCCGATTGATACCTATTATTGTTGTATTGTCTTTTGCGACAATTTTCAATAGTGTGGCCTATGTTTTTGCAGTAGCGGCATATCATGTCGTTGGTATTTACTGCTTTTGAGTGATCGGTTTGGTGATTTTGTGGAGCTGATGAACGTGGTGATTGGAAGTCACGGCGGAAGTTTGTATTTTTTACTTTATCGTTATTGGAGTAATTATTTGATCTTTTATATATGCTAGAGATGATTTTTTCTTCTTCGACTGCGAAGCTTATAGCAGAGTTTAACGAGTCTGGATTGCGACATCTAACGACTTGTGATACCCGTGGCAAAAGTCCTGTTGTAAAGGTATGAAGGGCAAGATCTTGCATTGCAGCTACACGTCCTGCTAGTTCCGTTTTCTTTTTCGTCGGAATAGAAATGTTTATTTCCGTAAGTAGTTTCGCTAAGCATGTTTCTATCTTTAATGCAAACTGGTTGACTGTTTCAGCAGAAGTCTGCTTACAGTCCTGAAGTTCAGTGAGTAAGTGGGTATAATGCTTCTTTTCCGCAAACTGTTGTTTTAAGAACTCAATGAATTGTTCAAAGGATTCGAACTCTTTGACACTGCATGTAGTTTCAGCTTTATCTATTAATTGACTTAGTATGAATTTGAATAAAATAGGCTGTTGGGTTTTTGTCGCTGTTTGAAAAGCGCTCTGGCAATTAGAAATGAAGGCATTTAATTTTTCCCTGGAGCCATCGTATGGCTTAATGAATTTAAATAGAATACCGAGTTCTATTTTTTCCTCAAATTCGACCTTTGGACTCTTAGAGCCACTGGAACTCTCCCCCGAAGCGAGTGGTTGCAGAGTTGGAGGCATGATTCAGTTTTACAAAACAAAACAAAACAAAATAAAATATAAGCTAATTAATTATAAGAAGTCGTCTCCACCTTTTGTTACCTTGTATAAGGGACTCAGTGTTATACACACGTAATCGAAACGTGTAGTCTAAACAAAACATACAGTAGTCGTACAGTAAGGTTCTTATCAGTTACAATGTAAGTAGATGTTATGAACAATGCACAATCGGATTGAATACATAGAAATAAAATGTGTCGATAGAATAATGACTCTGAGTTAATTCTGGTATTCGCCCTATGATGTAGTAGTAGTAACCGAAGTATTTTCAGGATCACTCACAGAAACGCCGTCATCATGAGGATGTTCAGGATCATCGTGACCGCTTTACCAGCGGTAAACAGCAGAACCGCAGTTGTGATGGACCTCTGTACCAACAGAGGGTGGAATCCGGTCTCGGTTGCAGGGTGCAACACACAAGACAGGGTGTCGATCAGGCACTATGATTTATTGCACTTAGACGACACAGTGTTGATTTAGTAAGCCACTTTCAGCACTTCAAGACACTTAGATAGAACACTTGGTTTCACTGGCACTTTCAGGTTTAGTAAAGTTTCTCAGAGACGTATTCGGGTAGGGGATTTTCGTATCCCACCGCTGCCACCAAATATTATACGAGATATAGGAAACTTCTTTTTTTAAAAAAAACTATTATTTACTTCCTGGAAACAGGGTTTAATTGAATAAAGGATATAGTAGATATAGAACAGTTTGGGACCTCCGACCCGTACCGAGACCCAGTATGAACTGAGGTGCTAACCTAATGAATGCGCCTCTATCTCAATAAAATGCTGACCAAGCTGATCTATATGGCGGTCAGCCATTTCACTGTCATTGGCAAGGTATAACAGTACGCACGGCTACAGATCAAGCTATACATTTCCAGTATTAGCTGATTTCGCATTGTATAGGATTTCCTTACAATGAGAGGTCAGTGTAAACTGGAAATGTATAGCTTAATCTGTAGCCGTGTGTACCGTCGAAGTAACGTGAACCGTTGAAGTGTTCAACGGATCACCTTACTTTGATAGACTTGAATTCGTAAACGGCTAAACAAGAAACGTTTATAGTTCATACCAACGCGTAACGTGTTGACGACTCATAAACATAATCGTATTAGACAAATCTTCGTTCGTTCCTTTATATTTCAACGTTATAGGTGACTCGTTGATCTCGTCGTTTAAACTAATTTAAACTTTAAATACTATAGGAGAGCGTTGATTTTTAAATGCGCTCAATAACGACACACGAGAGATAAACGTATTATATAGCCACTAACGCGACTGGCCCCCGCGCGTTACGTCATCAGGAATGTTCGAGACTTTTTTTATACATCTAGAACATAGCACAAATAAGCACGTAAATATAAAATTATTTTTGGGCATGTTTGTTCTATCTCTACATAGAAACTGTAAAATAAGGCATAATTATTAATTAATTACGATCTATGTATAAAAATGATAACAAGGGCCTATTTCACGATGTCCGACTAGCCACTACTTACCGGTTAAATTCAAAAATGGAACAGAATTTTTATGAAATTATCTGCCAAGTACAAAGTTAACAGGAACTTAATCGTAGGTGGTGAAACAGGCCCTTAATTCATAGGTAACGAAAGTCCTTCAAATCTACATACAAAGCTTTTTAAAAAAAAATAGAGCAAAAACCTCTTCTACTGTAAAATATTACCATTTTAGTAGATGGGACAAATAAGCACTGCACTAAGGCAACGATCGAGCGAGGCACCGGCGATCAAAGTCACTGCGTGTGTATGTGTATCTAGCATAAGGTACACAAAAAAGGATAATATCTAGTCACAACCAAATAGACCATTGTAATTTTATGAAAGTGAATGTCAACTCAAGATTCTGAGATGTCAAGTGTCTAGAATTTGTCATTTTTTAAGTAAGTATTTTTTGTAATAAAAATGTAGGACTGTTAGCACTTTTCTTAATATTTTACAAACAAAATTATCAGTAATATTTCACTCAATGGCTAAAGTAAGTTTACACTCATAATTTTGAATGTTCGCTTTGACTTTCCTTAAGCTCTTGTTTGATTTGATACTTTGTCAGCAATCTGGTTTATCTTCTTTCAGAAAGAAGTTATTCATATACACATTGGTCAGGCAGGAGTGCAGTTAGCGAATGCTTGCTGGGAGCTTTACTGTCTTGAACATGGTATTAGAGCGGACGGTGTTTTGGCGTATGCAGATGATGACCACAGCTGTGGAGCATTTTTTAACGAAACAGGTGCTGGAAAAGTTGTGCCCAGAGTTGTTATGATTGATTTGGAGCCAACTCCAATTGGTAAGTTTAAGTCAATGTACCCAATAATATTGTAACAATAGGTTTGTGTTGTGTATTAAAATAATATTATGTCTAAACTTATTCAACTCACTGTGAATAGAAAGTCCAAATGGAAAATCTAACACTTTGCCCAAGTCGGGGATCGAATCCAAGACCCTACGCGCCACGCTTAGCAGTTGCGCTTGCACGACTAGGTACTGTACCATCAACCAATACGGCAATTATATAAAGAAATCTATACAACTCTTACAGACGAAATAAGAACAGGAGCATATCGAGAGTTATTTCACCCTTCAACATTGCTCACTGGCAAAGAAGATGCTGCTAGCAATTTCGCTCGCGGTTACTTTGGTGTTGGCCGTGAGATGATAGATCTGGCTCTAAATCGGGTAAGATTAGTTGCAGAAGGTTGCAATTCCTTGCAAGGTTTCATGATATTCCGTGCATTTGGAGGAGGAACTGGTTCGGGATTCACTGCGTTGTTACTTGAAGGGCTAACAAGAGATTATGGAAAATTGTCTAAAGTTGAGTTTGCAATATATCCATCTCCAAGAATATCGCCTATAATCGTCGAACCATACAACGCTGTGCTGACCACTCATGCAACTATGGACACCGAAGATGTATGCTTCATTTTTGATAATGAAGCCTTGTATGATATCTTGGGAAGGTTATTAGATACACCACGGCCAACATACACTAACTTGAATCGACTTGTCGCCCAGGTATACCATAATATGTATATTTTATTCCTCTGCCATTGTTCATTTCAGGACAAACTAGTTTGTCCTAGGCCAAACCGATTTATAACAAAGCCGGGGCATGCCGATTGCCGACCAAATGAGATAAATAAATAATAAAAATAATAACAATAAAGATAGTTTAGAACTGTTAGCAACAGCGCGCGAGATATGCGAGTGAAGCGAGCGGTGCAGTGGCTGGTGAGCGCTACTTTCAAAAGCTAAGATGCTAACCATGTGGACGGCTAATTAAGCTAGTTGGATAAACTGGTTTGGCCCAGGACAAACTAGTTTGGCCTGAAATATAGGGTTTGGCCGGTAATATGTTATTAGTATTTTTTTCAGGTTGTGTCGTGCATAACTGCTTCAATGAGGTTCGAAGGTTCATTAAATGTACAACTTGTAGAATTTAGAACAAATCTTGTTCCTTATCCAAGAATTCATTTTCCATTGGTAACTTTTGCGCCATTTGTACCGGCTACGAGAGCAATGCATGAAGATAATACAACGCAACAATTGATGATGCAATGTTTTGAACCCTCCAATCAGATGGTAAAATGTGATCCTAGAGAAGGATTTTACATGTCTTGCTGCTTATTATTTCGAGGAGACGTGAATCCAAACGACATTAATGCAGCTATTACTCAAATTAAAAGCATGCGAACAATTAAATTCGTGTCATGGTCTCCCACTGGATTTAAGGTAATGAAAAGTTAAATTGGCTGCGATGATTATTTAGTAGGTTACTTGTTAAGGCCCTTTCCCCATGACTTTCAACTCTTTTTTAACCGACTTCCAAAAGGAGGAGGTTCTCAATTCGTTTCCCCGATTACTCGAAAATGGCTAGACCGATTTGGATTTTTCTTTTTTTGTTCGAAAGGGTATACGTCCCAAATGGTCCCATGATCATCAAGTCAGGATCTGATGATGGGATCCCATGGAAATCGAGGGAAACCCTCAAATTTTATGGGCACACCTATATCGATTTCGGTATTTTTTATATTAACTCGTGCATTTGCTCTCGGAAAGTACCATTCGGTGAACTGGAACTGATGATGAAGACCACAGAGGGCCATCGGAAATACTCAATTATATCTAAGTATATAACAGGTTAGGTTGCGATTCGATTACTTTATTATGGTTTATGCTCGTCAAAATAATGGTAATGGTGACTTCACCATGAGCTCCATTTCTCCTGGTTCTTACTAGGAGAACTCCTCAACAATTAACGTCCCTGCATCGGGAAAAGCAACATTTTGTAAAACGTGATGAGCAGTTGACATTGGGTTATTGTAACTTAGATAAATTACAAACTGAACCACTAAAAAGTGAAAAATAAAAACTTTTTTACAAAAACAAAAACCGACTTCCAAAAAAAACACACAAAGTGAAAAATAACTTTAATTTCGGAAGTCGGTGGCAAAAAACTAAACTAAAGATCCAAAGACACCGACTTCCGAAATTAAAGTTATTTTTCACTTTGTAGTGTTTTTTTTGGAAGTCGGTTTTTGTTTTTGTAAAAAAGTTTTATCCAGAGCTAGTGTGGACCGTTGGTCGTATAAAATATCTAGTAGGTTAGCATTAGCATTTTAGCAACTTACTGAGATGATTATTATGCATCTTATTATGATACATTTATTATATAATGACGAACGTTTGCGAGATCAGTAAGATTGTCTTATTTATTTACACAGATTGGGTTAAATTACCAACCACCACAGACAGTCCCTGGCGGTGACTTAGCTGCTTTAATGAGAGCAGTTGTGATGGTTTCAAACACTTCAGCAATACGTGTGGCCTGGGAGCGTCTTAGTAAAAAGTTCTCTTTAATGTATGCTAAGCGTGCCTTTGTGCATCATTATGTTGGTGAAGGTTTAGAAGAAGGTGAATTTAAAAATACCCTTTTAAACATCAAGGCATTAGCAAAAGATTATATGGAAATGGAAAGTTAAGGGAAAATCATCATCATCATCATCATCTGCATAGCCTTTTCCCAACTTTAATGCTCCCAGTGAAGAAAGATATGTGAAGATTAAATAATTTTGTAAGTACACGCAGTTTCTAAAATGTTTTTATCAAAAGTTTCTGAAACAGTTAGCTTATTGCCAACATTAAAACAACCAGTGTCACAGTAACCATAATATCATACAAACGGTTGTTATAATGTTGTACAGAATTTCATTATGCAACTCGTTTTCAAAAAAAGAACATTGTAATGCACGCGCGTTTCACTACAACAGCGCCGTAATTTAAAAAAAGAACTTATTCGAATTCACGTCGTAAACTATGACGCCGGCCGCCATGTTCGATACGAGTATTAGTATTGCAAAAAACTTTCATAGAGGATTCATAACATGGATGCAGATAAAGTCTTGTATGCAACTGTACATAATTAGGTATTAAAACACTCATGTGATACTATTATCATACTCGGCTTCGCCTCGTGTGATAAACCCACATTCGTGTTTTAATACACCTTATTATACGTCAGTTGCATAAATAACTATTATTACATCACATACAAATCGCTAGCTAATATGTAAAAGGAACGCTGGCGAGACTCAGGCGGTCTCTTTCTCGCGCGCCTGTTACCCATGCACACACATATGAGACACATCCTCTCCTACTCTTAGACAGCGTTATTTTACCTGACGCCAAATAGTTCACTAATTAAGATGTAGTAGCTTGCTACAGTTGCTACTAATATATTAAATTCTGTGATATGTAGTGGCACCCCGATCAAAAGCATAATACATAGTATTGTAATAGAGATGTACACAAAATAATCTTAAATTATACCTCTTTACGATTTACACTTCAGAACACTATTTTATAATATGTTTATATATCTCAATGATTTAATACAACAAAAGAAAGAAATATGGATACATAATCCAAAAAAAAAGGATTTACATTGAAGATTTAAAATAGTTCGGAACTATGTAAGCTTCGTAGTTACGGTTTTTCACCCACTACAGAGTAAACAACAAAGCTGTTGTTGTCTACTCTGTCACTGCTGTCAACATGACAATGACACTAGGAAGATAAACAAAGTGTCAATCTCATCATGTTGTCAATATATGTCAATAACGTATCATTTCTTCGCATGGTAAGTTGATGCATTCTTGAGCGCATTTCAAAAGCATTTATTAACATCAGAACAGTATTTTTCTCAATGTATAATAATACTATAAGTTAAAGTGAAGTGCTGATAAAGCCAAACCTAAAATTTTACACAGTTTTTTTGGAACATTAAAATCAAGTAAGTAATATTTCGTGATACTTCATTTTATTTTAATTAAAGAATGTTAATCCTTATTACTTATCAACAGTAGGTAACGGGTTGATCAAATTGTTAATGTTAAGTACCGTATCTATCGCAGTCACGTAGATTTTGTGTTAGGTATATAGCCTACTAGCATACCGTGTGTAGGTGTCTCAAAATATTATGTAAACTTATTATTTAATGTCGCTGGTCAAGTAGGTACTTAGACATACTGGTAAAGTATTTAAAAAACATTTAGCCTTGATTTATTAGTAAATTCTGAGTGGTGTTCAGATTATTTTGTAGATTACAGTCAAGACTGCTCCAGGTTTCTAATGATAATATTATAAAACTAGTAAGGCTAGTCACCTCATGAATGCACCACCACCACCCCCACTTGCATGTGTTCTTATAATATAACACACAAAGTTAATTTTGATTGAATATGCGAATCGAATCTTGCGGGTAGCGGGGCGGCGGCGCGGGAGCGGCAGGATCTTATGCGTACATTTAAATGGACCGGTTCTCGAAAACAGCGGCGCGGTAGCGTCGCGGGACAATGCGAAACGCGCCGCCGCCGCCCCGCTGCCCGCGAAATTCGAGACAGAGGCCTAACAAGCACATTCTATTTGGAACAAAAATTAGCACAATACATTAATTTACCAAGCCTTACACAGTAAATTATTTATGGTTGCATGACCCTAGCAGTCCCACATGAAGTATGAAAGGATATTGTAGCAAATTATGAATTTTCCAGCAATGTTAAGTGTATCACACCTGTGCCGCTGCACACAGTCACTGCGGGCGGCTCAAAGCAAGTTGCTGGTCTCCGGCACCAGAAATGGCTTCAACACAACAAATGTCATCAGCCGACAACTCATCACACAAAATAATAAAGCCAGCAAGTTTAAGGGATTGAGGGTTAGTATTCATTTTAAAATGACTTGATGAGTTCCATATTTACAAAAAGTAAAAAAAAAATGTGTAAAAACAAATTTTTTTAATTAGATCTTAGAGGTTTCATCATAAGTTATGAATGAGAATCTGTACAGAACATACCGCCATCCCCAACGAATAACATTGTAATAAAAAAAGTAAAATTTACAGGAAAAATATAAAACCGTTTTTAGATTATAACTTCATAACAGTTTTACATAGCAAGATCGTTAACCTTTTCGCCGCCAACGTACACAAAACGCAATGCCTCGCCGAGCGCCACTGACGTATAAATCATAACGTCAGTGCCGAGCGCCAAGCTATAAATGTATAACTAAATATACAGTAAACAGTAGTGATGGGGATATCGTCATATCGATGGTATAAGATTTGTACGCGTAAAGTTAAGATTTAAAGTTGATTTTACGAATATAAATAAAAACTGATTAAATATTTCCAGATTTGTTTTATTTCACAGTATCCTTAATAAGAAAAAACAGTATAATTTATGAGTATCAAAGAAACTAATACATAACTCAATTAGAACTATAAGGAATGGGGTACATCTCTATTTGTTTCATGATCTCATTCTTTAACTTCATATCAAGTTATTGGCACTGAGGGCACGTTGAATTCGATTCTGATCAGGGATGGGGTCTATGGTCTTTCTTTCTTCTATTTTTGTTTATTCCTGTGTTTTTTTAATAACTTCAGTCAACGTTTTTTACCGTAGGTATCTAAGTGGCAGAATTTTGAATTGTTTTTAAAGTGTTTTTTGAAATGGAAAGTAAGTATATATTTAAATTCTATCACGCTTGTAGCCGTGTACTTATCAAAGCATTGTTTTTAAGTGTTGTTTCTGTTCTTTTCTTAATTCATGTATCGGTAGCGTTTACCCATCTGCGCGCGGGGGACCCCGCGCACAGATTGCGTTTCTCTATTTACCCACGACGGAACGGAGCAGGTATATGCGTTTAGGTTGAGAGATGTTTGTGTGTTTGTGTGTGTGTTTGTGAAAAGTAATGTTCCCACCTATCTTCTAAACTAATGATCCGATTTTGATGCGGTTTTCAATAACAGGTTTGTGTTTGATGAGTTCATGTTCTTAGATAGGTGTCATAGCTGTAACTCACTAGGGGGCGCCACAATCTTAGTTCTTGTGAAAAGTAATGTTCCCACCTATCTTCTAAACCAATGATCCGATTTTGATGCGGTTTTCAATAACGGGTGTGTGTTTGATGAGTCCATGTTCTTAGACAGGTGCCATGGCTATAACTCACTAGGGGGCGCCACAATATTATTAGATACTGGGTTCACCGAACATTTTACATACTTATTGAATTCCTACTCTTTGATGAATAAACATTATTATTATCATCCAGTTAGACATACCTCAGAATTATCTTCTGGTTCAATATTCTCCACAAAATACTCCGAGTCCGATTCCACACCTTGCAAAATTTTCAGAAGTTCGTCCGAATCAAGTTCTTCACTCATTTTTCTATTTGCAAGTGAAAGAAAGAAAGATGCGTGCGCGCGAATCCGATTTTGTGCTGCACTATGCCAAAGTGACCTTGACAGCCGCACGCCTATGACGTCACTGACCAACTTCTATAGTAGTTCGTGGCACTCGGTGGCGCACAGGGGCATAGACGACCAATTGTTTTGTAGAGATGGGAAAATAACTATCGACAAGAATTAGTAACAACTTTATAATTACGTATCGGCATCTACCTGAAGGTCGAAATTCATCTACTATCCTTTGTAATGAAGTAGATAACTAAGTTCATATTTTATTGACCTCAAAATGTTTTCAATATTCGTAACTTTCTGTATTTATAAATATTTCAATGGTGAAATCAACCTTTCACGGCACATCACTGGCCAACTTGATATGAAGTGATTGGCGTTCTGAGGAAAGTAACAAAATTCGGAGTTTCTGTTTTTGCCGATTTTAGGACAAACTAGGGCTTATTTTGTGTAGAAAAATAAAAAACAGGGTAGTAGACAGTGCTATCTTAAATAATAAAATGAAACAAAGCTTTTAATCACAGTAAATTTATTTTAATAAGATAGTTAAAATGAACAACTTCTATAGAAGTTGTGGCGCTGGTGCTTCGATCAAATTGATCGAAGCGCTGGTGGCACGAAAATCCCGAACTTCTATAGAAGTGCTTGGCGGTGAAAAGGTTAACATACTAATAGATAGCAATTTTTTTGTAAAGTAAAGTGATATCATTTAAAAGGTGTAATCGCACCTCTAGAACAATAATTCCCCATAAAAGCACTTCTATCGCAATAGTTGATTACGATATTATTCGCTGGGGACAGCGATACAACATTACGCTTGACTGCTTTCTGTGTGCATTCACACAGACCTTATAATAAAAATGAGTACTTATAGAAATGAAAGCAAATCATACTTATCTGCTAATGCACTTTATGTGACGTAACATTATCAAAGATATTGCTACAGTAATCTGCTACTTCAAAGAATGGACATCATTGTTGACATACAACATACCTACTTGTTTGTTTACAACATACTATGTTATCAACAACACAATAAGAGGCCCCTGCAGCATGCCTGGTTTAAACATACGAAATACCAAAATAATTTATAAATGAAACATATTCATAGGGTAATGTGTATTTATTATTATTACAGAATATCTAGGTTCCCAAATATCAATAGTGAAAGGACACTAATTTAATAGACTAAGAGGTCACAGGATTTTTCGTAACGATCATGGATACGGTTAGATTTACTTCGATGGTTTGTAGAGTAGTCCCCTAATGTGAATGACGTTGGTCTGCCTGCTCTGAGTGGTTGCAACTTCGAGATATAGCGCTTACAAGAGGCGTGATTGTTGCGAAAAAAAAAAAAACGATCAGAGAAATGGTCAGTTTTGGTACACATTCAAAGTATGACGTCTCCGCAGATGAAATAAGTTGGTCTGCCGGCTCTCAGTGGTTGCATTTCAGAGCTATGATGCGCGCAACATTGTTGCGAAAAAAAAAGATAAGAGAAATGGTCAGTTTTAGTACCCATTCGAAGTATGGTGTCTCCACAGGTGAAACGAGTTGGTCTGCCGGCTCTCAGTGGTTGTATTTCAGAGCAATCGTTGTGTATGCAAGACGCTTATTTGTGGAGAAAACCTAAAACATACATCGAAAAACGGGATAATAGGCGAATTTTTCAAGAGCACGCCGGCCGGTGTGGTACCCCCACCCTACACCTGCGCCGAGTACAACCCGCTGCGCGACCGTCCCCCCCGTAAAGGAATAGGGAAAAATCTAGAGGTGTCAAGGTGTCAATAAGAGAAATGGTCAGTTTTAGTACCTATTCGAAGTATGCTGTCTCCACAGGTGAAAAGAGTTGATCTGCTGGCTCTTAGTGGTTGTATTTCAGAGCTTTGTTATACGCAAGGCGCTTAGTTATAGAAAAATCAACTTAACAGTAATCAATAAAATAAAGCTAATAATCTGCTGAACGCCCTGATTGCTCAGGAGCCGGATGTTGACATATTTAATTACAGCAGCAAATCTATGTATAATGTTTGCATGAGGTTTTTTAGTTGAATGCCATAGCATACAACTAGAAAACTTCATGCAACAACATGTTGTTGGCTTGCTGCACGCTTTGGTGTACACTGTAAGTGCAGCAAGCAATTGTTACATAAATAAAGAATAAAATCGAACAAATACAATTTTTATTAATTCAACTTATTACTTTGGGTAAATCACAGATTAATAATTTTGTAGAATACAGCTAATGAAACAACTCAAAAAATATAGAATGTTAGAAGTAAGTAAATATTTAACTCTAAGTCTTAGCTATATTCTACAAAATTATTAATCTGTAATTTACCCAAACTAATAAGTTGAATTATTAAAAATTAGATGGTTTGTACGATTTCATTCTTTATTTTATGGACCACCGTTAAGTTGAATTTTTCTATAACTAAGCGCCTTGCGTATAACAATGCTCTGAAATACAACGACTAAGAGCCGGCAGACCAACTCGTTTCATCTGTGGAGACACCATACTTCGAATAGGTACTAAAACTGACCATTTCTCTTATTGACACTTCTTGACACCTCTAGCTTTTTCCCTATTTCTTTTTTTTGGGGGGGGGGGTCGCGCTCGCGTAGCGGGTTGTACTTGGCGCAGGTGTAGGGTGGGGATACGACACCGGCCGGCGTGCTCTTGAAAAATTCGCCTATTATCCCGTTTTTCGATGTATGTTTTAGGCTTTCTCCACAAATAAGCGTCTTGCATACACAACGATTGCTCTGAAATACAACCACTGAGAGCCGGCAGACCAACTCGTTTCACCTGTGGAGACACCATACTTGGAATGGGTACTAAAACTGACCATTTCTCTTATCGTTTTTTTTTTCGCAACAATGTTGTAGCTCTGAAATGCAACCACTGAGAGCCGGCAGACTAACTTATTTCATCTGCGGAGACGCCATACTTTGAATGTGTACCAAAACTGACCATTTCTCTGATCGTTTTTTTTTTCGCAACAATGACGCCTCTTGTAAGCGCTATATCTCGAAGTTGCAACCACTCAGAGCAGGCAGACCGACGTCATTCACATTAGGGGACTACTCTACCACCCATTGAAGTAAATCTAACCGTATCCATGATTGTTACGAAAAATCCTGTCACCTCTCGGTCTATAAAGGCGAGATGTGAAGAATTTAGAAAAATACTGGTATTCAGCTGCATCCAGTTACACTGGAACCTGACCCCAACATAGCTGGGAAAAGGCTAGGCAGATTGATTGATGTGAGGAATTTCAAATTTCAAAACTTTTGGTATTTCGATTATATGAAATAGGCATGCTCCTTAAGGACCTATATTATGATAGCAAATCCATTAGGTCATTATTAGAGATTTGCACTGTCCAATGTATTTCAAATAGACCTTTTTAGAAAAATATTTTTGAATTGTTTTGAAAATAGATAAGATTAATGGCCACTCATGCCGAGGCGCGAGGCCTGATACCTATACTTGCTTCATCTCTATACTTCCAAAATCGCGTGTGGCCTATGAACTTTTTTTTCTGATAATTTTTATCATGAGCAAAAAATACTTATAATTATTGATTAAAAGCAGGAAAAAGAACTGAAAGGGATCAATTACTTTGCTTGACATTATACATTTACCTACAGTATTTTATACTTGGTCTTGTCACTCTTTCAAAATAGGTAAGTTAAATCCTCAACTTTATTTAGCTCTACATTTGGTAGCAAAGTTTTGTAGACATTTATCTATTTATCATTATTTATTATTAGTTTTGAAAATATGACGAGTACTGATGATTCCTGAATTTGTAATTAAGTAGGTATAAGTACTGATTAGAATTTAGGTAATTTAATGAACCAATTATTTAATAAAGTGTTTTATTCTTTGATAATTCATGTTAATAATAACTCTCTTATCATAACCACCTTTTTGAAAGTTATTTTTGAATTTAAAATTAAGACCTTACATTAATGTAGCGAATTTTAAGGTCTATTTTGACCAGTTGTTGTGTTTTTTGTCTGATACAAATTTTTCCTCTTCTGCAGCTAACAGACCTACTGAAACCACAGAACATCGCAGTCCGCCTGTGTCAGACCGCGCCGAAGCCCAAAGCGCCTTCCAAAGTGGTGGGCTACTGGCTGCTAGGATGCTCCGGAATGGTGTTCACCGCAGTAGTTCTAGGTATGGTAGCAGGGTATCTTATACTACTGTATAGTATATACTATGTTATTGAAGTGGCGCTTAGAACTACGAATGGGAAGAAGTAGTGATTTTAGGTAGGAGGATTAGCTGGCCTAAGTGGAGATGACAAGCATTGCATAATAAGCGATATTATAGAATAGAATACGAAGTTTATAGCTTTGTGATGGGTCTATATACACCGTGTAATAGCCTAGTAGTCACAAAAAAATAGTCATCATCCATAGACTTGGAAAAAGGAGGACTCCGCGCCACTCATATCGAAAGTGAAGCACCGTACCGATCTATGTGTGCGTGATTTGAGTACCTGCAAAGACGCCGTCGCTCGTGTCATGTGTGCCGGAGGCGTTTTTGTACAAACGGTCTATACTTACTGTGCTTCACTTTCGATATGCGTGGCGCGGAGTCCTCCTTTTTTTATAAGTCTATGTCAACATCTTAATTGTATTTTCTTAACTTTATGCAAAAACACAGTAATTTACTGTTTATAAACACGGAGGACAGATAAAGTTGTAAGTGTGTCAAATTTCTCTCATCTGGTAATAGGCGTAAGTTGGGTTTGTAGTGTAGTGTAGTATAGGTACAGATAGCGCGCGAGTTGAATGCAGAGCTTAGGAATGCGGTAGTGCTG
Source organism: Cosmia trapezina (assembly GCA_905163495.3). Taxonomy (NCBI): domain Eukaryota; kingdom Metazoa; phylum Arthropoda; class Insecta; order Lepidoptera; family Noctuidae; genus Cosmia; species Cosmia trapezina. The sequence continues at coordinate 26,844,524 of LR991033.1, forward strand.
TGACCTAATTATAATTACAATACACTGCAGGCGCGTGAGGTGGGGCGTGCGGATAGCGGGGGGAGATGCTCCCGCTCTTTACCTCAGAGCCCGACTGCATTCAACTCGCGCGCTATCTGTAGGTATTACTGCAGGCTTTCAATGTTTGTTTTGTTGGATTTTAAGAGGTAATGTAGGTGTATTTTCTGTCTATAGGCACATTTATTTATTGAATACAATTATCTATACCTATTGTTGCATTTAATGCAACCTATCATTAAATTAGCTGTACCTTTGGAAATTAAAAGCGTATCTGAAGGGTTTGTAGTTTCATACTTGAGTAGTTGAGTACACACCTCACATAAATAAGAAACAAGCAAAACCTGCAATTTGAGTGTTATTATTTTTATTTAAATAAATACGTTACCTTTGTACCTGGCTGTAGTGTCTCTATGACTCAAATTCTTTATAAGGGCCCCCACACATTTACAGACCGCTGCGCTGGCAGTCCGCCGACGGGCGGTCATTCATAAAAAACAGTTTTTGACAGTTTTTATGAATGACCGCCTGCCGGCGGACTGTGTAATGTGTGGGTCCCTTTATGAAGGTATTATGAAGAGAAAATAGTGGCTGTAAACTATTGGAATAGTATTAATTTTATTAAGAGAAAATAGAAATGGGATCTCTAAAAGTGGCTTTTAATTTGTATGTTTTATATCAAATAAAGGTACTTTGAAAGATATTGTTGTTTTATTTGTCTTCTTTTGAATTAGTAGATACATTAGTTAAGGACGCTGTTACAAATGGGTAGTCAAATCATTACTTTTTTACATAAAAGTGTGTTTATTAAATAAAATGTTTTGCATTCTTAAAATGTTTTTTGGCCAAATTGTTGATAAATGTGCATGATACGATTCTGTACTATAAACGTATTTTTAGATATGTACAGCTTCTCAATAATGGTACCGAAGTAAAAAATTTCACTTCGGTACATTTATTGAGAAACTGTACCTATCTAAAATTATATTTATGGTTCAGAATCGTACCATGGACATTTATCAACAATTTAGCCAAAAAAACATTTTATTTAATAAACACACTTTTATGTAAAAAAGTAATGATTTGACTACCCATTTGTAACAGCGTCCTTAAGTGTCTGTGTAACACTCCAATTCTTCCGAATGAAAAAATAAACAAACTCTGATACCTAATCATTTGCTTTCCATTGTTCTAAGTTGATTAATTATTGTTACACTGAATTAAATACAAACAACTACACTTTTACAGTACAAAGTTGTACACGTAATGAAACATTTTGATATCTTATAAGACGATACATTTTACCACCATAAATGGGGTACTTATTAATTTTCGAATTCTAAATGCAAGACAAATCGAACTCGTGTTCTTACTGCAAAAAAATGTCAACTTTGCACACGTGGAAATAAAGTCGAAAATTAACCACTTAAACAGTGTCTGTTCGCTTTGATGCCTTCTGGGATTATTAGGTTTATTTAGTTGCGACATTACCTGAACTTGCGCAACGTTGATATTTATTTGGCAGCAGTAAGCAGCAACTATTATTGTCCAGCATTTTCTCCATACTATTGCTCTGTAGCCATCTCCTTCCATAACAAACTGTTCTACAATGATGTGCAGGTGGTGTGACCAGACTAACAGAGTCAGGGCTATCAATGGTGACGTGGAAACTCCTGGGAGAGAAGATGCCGAGGACCAATGAGGAATGGCAGCAGGAGTTTGAGAAATATCAGCAGTTTCCTGAGTTTATCTAGTTAGTAGCCTTTCTCTTTTAACTTAGCTTCTTTCACCCCTCTCTCTCTCGTTCATGGTTCCAGTGCGAGAAAGAGCTATATTTCAGGACGTATAGTGCCATCCCTTTTTCGCATGAAACAACGATGATTTAAAAACCTTCCCTATACTGCACAAGCAAGTAGTAAGACACTAAAAATAAATAAATACCCGTCGTAAATATATGGTGATTACTTATTAAATATCACTGCTATCTACAGACAGACAGAGAGAGAGACAGACAGACAGACAGACGGACAAACAAGTGATCCTATAAGGGTTCCGTTTTTTCCTTTTGAGGTACCAAACCCTAAAAATATTTTGATATTTCCAATAAAAAATTTGGAAGTTGCTCCACAAAAATAAACTTTGGCGTTGAACATCTCTGTATTTTCATTACACACTTTTTTTTAAAGAATTTAATAGAATTCGTATTTTTTTTTAAACTTTAACCGGACAATATGCACAATCGCAGCTTAGTCACATCTCGGCAACACAAATATTATTTTCAATTTTCAACCTTATTCAAGCCAACTAAAAATCAATCAATCTGCCTAGCCTTTCCCCAACTATGTTGGGGTCGGCTTCCAGTCTAACCGGATGCAACTGAATACCAGTATTTTACATGGAGCGACTGCCTATCTGACCTCCACAACCCAGTAACTGGGAACTACGAATAACAGCGGGGACTAAAGGCTTAAACGTGCTTTCCAAAGCACGGAGGAATCTCAGTATGTAAAAATGGTCACCCATCCACTGACCAACCCCGGCAAGCGTAGCTTAACCTGACGGATCGACCCGTGCGGCTGTAATTACTTAGCCACGAGCTCCTTTTTATTTCAAGCCAACTAATGGTGACAATAGATTACGCGGTTGTGTGCCGTTTTGAAATCATAGTCAGTCCGAACCTTCACTCACTGCTATCACAATATTCTATAAAAACATAAACCTATAATATTCTAACCTTTTTACTTTACAGTAAGAACCAAAACATGACAGTATCAGAATTCAAATGGATCTGGTACATGGAGTTCGCGCACCGCACGTGGGGGCGCGCCATCGGCGCGGCGGTGTTCCTGCCGGCTGCCTTCTTCTGGGCGCGCGGCTACCTGGACAAGGCCATGAAGGTCAGGGTGGGCGCGTACTGCGCGCTGGTGGCTGCACAGGTGAGGGAGCGACTTGTTTTATGACTTTAGTAGTTTATCGACTTATACGTTAGTTTTTGTTTATCCTAAACCCACAAAGGGGTCATTGTAGGTACTAAAAGAAAAATCAGCTGTTCCATACATTTTGTCGAATTAAGTGAACACAAATGGCATGAAATTTAAAACATGTTCCTAATTGAAATGGGGTACAACTTTTACTATGGGACCCAAACCTGAAATCGCGAGAAAAAAAAAATCAGCTGTTCAGTACATTTATCTACATCAAACTCGTCAAAATGTACTAAACAGCTAATATTTCTGAGTTATCTCAGAAATATTAGGGAAAAGGAAATTACCGCTATTGCCACTTAAAGCTTAGCGCACATTACAGCCGCGGGGGGCCCGTAGGGCATCGCATTTCAGTACAAAAATGGTGCGTTCCGGCCTGCCCATAGCGTGCAATAGTTCATACAAAGTTTACGAAAGTGATGTAGGAGGATTGTTGCGTTGCGGTGCGGTGCGCCCCAATGTGCTTTTGCCTTTATGTGACACCAAGTACACTTTGTGCAGCTTATTCCATCACCACTGCTCCCAAAACGGTATATGAAAACATCATGAGGAAACAATAAAATATCGATTGTAACCACGGATTAAATACAAAGAGATGTTGTAATTAGATTTCCCTATGAAACAACGCGTTGGTTTGCGGGGTGAGGGGGTGTTAGATCCCGCCCATTTCTTCATTTTCCATCTACCGGTCAATAGCTAAACTATTTGCTCGCTCTGTTAATTTTACTTTGTAATTACGTAACTCTCTCACACTAGATGTCACTAAGTGCATGCAACAGGATCGTATTCGGAAAATGTTTACAAAATGATATAAACACTACAAAAATAATTTGGCTATTAAATGGTCTATAGGAATGAATGTTGAACTAATTTCACTACATATGATTATTAAAATATGTTAGTACTGAGTGCCTAAATATTTTTTCACACCACCTGCTCGAAAATGTCAAATTATATGTCAAGCAACCTTAACCTAAAGTGAGTCATTAGTGGCCGGGGGCACAGCCGGTCAATAATGTTGTACTGGATTTCATTATGACCCGCTGGTCAATAATGTGATTTGAATTTGGAATCTCACATGCTCAGCTAAATTGGCAGTATAGTACTAACAAACACCTTTTGGTGCCAGAAAGAGGAAAGCTATTCTCGAAACCCTTACTACGCGTGGATGATATTCTCGATTTCCTACAAAATCATAACGACTGCTTCTTCATATCGTTGCCATGTTTTCGAAGACATAATATTGTAAGAATATAACTACGAACCATTTTTCATTTTTTTTTTATTTTTTTTTTTTAATTTTGGAACGAAGTTCCTTATCGCGCGTTGTGAAAAAAGTCTCACGAAAAGTTGTCACGACACTTTTTGCTATAGGTAGCTATTGTAAGCCGTGCGGCGTGCGCATGTTTCTCTGTCTGTCTCTCTCTCTCTCTCTCTCTTATAGAAAGCAAGCCAGATATTTTCATTTCTATTTCGCATTGAACAGTGTGGTGTCGCGATGATGATGATGATGATGATGATGATGATGATGATGATGATGATGGTGATGATGATGATGGTGATGATGATGATGGTGATGATGATGATGATGGTGATGGTGATGATGATGGTGATGATGATGATGATGATGATGATGATGATGATGATGATGATGATGATGATAAGTATAAAAATAAAGTTTTGTTACAATTCCTTCACTAATTAATCGAAAGGAACATGGTGATGATGATGGTGATGATGATGATGATGATGATGATGATCATGATGATGATGATGATGATGATGATGATGATGATGATGATGATGATGATAAGTATAAAAATAAAATTTTGTTACAATTCCTTCACTAATTAATCGAAAGGAACTTCGTTCCATCCGGGTGTCCCTTGACACCTCTCAAGTTTTTTTTTTTTAAATTACACATCAACATCTATAAACGTAGGTACCAAATAAAAACTTAACTTTATCTTTGCACAACTGGACTAATGTCTCAAATGTTACCATTAACTTCAATTAATATGTACGTGCATATAACTAACTAGTTCTAAATATGTTATTCTTACTGTTTGTTTATTTAATAAATACTTTGTTTTCATATTCAGGCAAATAAATTATTTGATTTGATTTTTTGATTTGGTTTTTCGTACTATGGCTATTATTTTCTCACAGTAGGTGTAAAAAGTAGAGTATCCTCCTCTGGGCTAAAGGTGTCTTTGCCTTGGGCTAGCTTGAATCCCTCGCTGCATTCAGGATTCTTGTATTAACTCCCTCGCTTCGCTCGTGAGTTAAACTCTTAACTACCTCGCTGCGCTCGGGAGTTAAATCCCGAATCCTTCATTGCGCTCGAGATTCAATATGACGCCCGTGACATAAGACACAACTTTAGCCCCTCGGTGCATAATCTACTATTAGTTCCCATGGCATCAAGTGTCGCCATAATGTCGGGTCGGGTAGAATTATGTTTGGAAAGTAGGACCGTTTACAAGGCACTGGTTCTTGTAACACAGATTAACCACCTAGCACAAGTGTCAGGGACTTCACATTAATTGTAACCACTTCCTTATGTAATAAAGATTATTATTGTATTGTAATTCAAAAGTATCTGTAATTGGTTTATTTGAAATAAATGCTTTGAGTTTGAGTTTTTGTGCACAGGACGAACGCCAACAATACACTAAGGCCACGCCTACATGATGACGTCAGGGCCCAGTTGAGAATCACAGTGCACAGTTGCTTAGGCCATCTCCTCTTTGTATTTGCTCCGTGATTGTTACCCATCCAACCAGCATCTCTGGCTAACGCTATCTGCGGTTGGATATGATATAATGTATTATTTACTGGTTCTATATTCTACTGCCACTATCATACCTATTCATTCAAAAAAGAAGGAAAGATATAATATTAAAAATCCCTAGGACAAGGACTTTGCTTGCCAGTATGCAGTTTAGTAAACCATCTGCTGCGTTATATAATAAAATTAATAAATACATCTTCATTTATCCCAAAAACTACTATGATAGTAAAAAAAATATAATGGAATGGATACAAGCGCTTACCTACAATGAAACCGAAACACTTCTGAAACCTTGACACATACACACCCTCACACTCATGTACTCTCAGTCACACCTACAGGCTACACTTTCACTCACTTATACTCACACACATACACCCACATACACCAACACATAATACACATTTAATTTATTTTAAGTTAAATTTTAATTTAAGTATGTAGTTTTAGTTTATAAATTATACGTTTTGATTTTTGTAATAACACGTCTTGATATGGAAGAGCGGACTCTCCTAATACAGGCTCTATTTGCCTAAAAGGAGGGTCCAATCAAAAATTTTGTTTATTTCTAAATTTGTTTCACCAATAAACTATTTTTATTTTATTTTATTATTCCACAGGGTCTAATGGGCTGGTACATGGTTAAATCAGGTTTAGAAGACCGTTTCCAAGGACCAGCAGATGTGCCGCGGGTATCACAGTATCGTTTAGCGGCGCACTTGAGTCTGGCGTTCATTCTATACACGGGGCTACTGGCCGGAGCCCTGAGGGTGCTTCGCCCCGTCCCCGTGGCTGCCACGTTAAAGTCTCTGAAGGATTTGAAGAGTGTTACTGCGCTTGCGCATTCTGTTAAGGCTATGGCGTTCCTTACTGCTGTGTCAGGTATGTCATATTGTTTTAATTTTTTTGCTGCATTAGCCGGTCGGTTGGTCTCTCATAAAATGTGTAATATCATAAACTAAACTAATATTATAAAGAAAAATTTGATTATTTGTTTGTTACGCTTTCACGGCTAAACTGCTGAACCGATTTTGATGAAATTTGGTATGGGGATACTTTGAACCCTGGGCCTGAAAAATAGCCTATGTCCTTCGACATAGGCTATTTTTTATCGACATAACACGCGGACGAAGCCGCGGGCGGAAGCTAGTAGACTGATAATAATAGACAGTTATCAGTATCACATAATGATGAGAAGTCTTAGCGACACCAAAATCAAACGTGACATAATTTACATAGAGGATGAATTTGCTTGGCCCATGAGAATTTCAATAAGATACACATACGTCTTAACTACATAGTGCACAGCACTACCTGCTGGCAGAAATATATCCCAGTAGATACTGGGACCGTAATGAGCTTTTTAATACGTGTAGGTACTAAACTTATCATAATCACTTGTTATTTTTGAACATGTATCTCCTACCTACAGGTTACCAGTTGGAAATTTCAAGTCCTGACAAAAATCCGGACGTGAAAAATTTTACTGTTTAACCTTTCTGTTTTCAGTACATAATCACTTTTATTTTCTAATATAAATCCTGTTTTAAAAGCCGGACAGTCCGGACGGGGTACCAAAAGTCGACATGTCCGGATGGATGGTAACCTTACCCTAACGTCACAAAAACCTTTAATTCCAGGCGCCTTCGTAGCCGGTCTAGACGCCGGGCTAGTCTACAGCTCATTCCCCAAGATGGGAGACAAATGGGTCCCAGACGACATCCTGGAATTCTCCCCCACGCTGCGTAACTTCACGGAGAACCCCACCACCGTACAGTTCGACCACCGGATCCTCGGCACCACCACCCTAGCGCTGGTGACTGGCTTGTGGTACATCGCGAGGAAGAAGCCGTTGTCGCCCATGGCTAGGAGGGTGGTCAATGGAGTCGGGGCCATGGCGTGGTTGCAGGTAAGGATACAGTTTCTGTTTGTAGAAATTTTCAATAGAAGTCGGGCCACAATCCAGGATTTTTTTATATAAAGTTGTAAATCGAGGCGTTGATTGCCCAGATTTTCTGAGTCAGCTGAGCATAAGTGTACCTAGACCGTCCGCCAGAGTTCAACATTATAGACCTTTCTCGATCAAGTCCAGTCGAAACAAATACGGATACAATGCGCCCCTTTCCTATATCCTCAGAAAATGCAACGACTTGTTCCACAGTTGCGATCTTGATGTTTTCGGTGGTAAATTATGTATATTTAAGAAAAGTATCTTTGATAAAATGTAAATTGTATTAAGTATAAAAAAAAACCGAAATTTTCATAGTATGTACCTAATCAAATAATTTTTTTAATTGTTTTAATTTGTTTTAGTTTAAATTTTATTTTCTGTTTAATGTTTTAGTACGCTATTTGATAATGCCGTGCTTTCCTATAATTTAGATACATGCGAGATCTTTAGTATGACAAAGACGCTGGGTTAATGCTGTGTATGTGTTTAGTTGGTAAGCCTTTATAAATAAATAAATAAATAAATCCTAGTACAGTCCGCGAGGCGTAAGCAGCTGAGCTTTGCATTTGTGTGAGTGATCACCAAAATGGTACGAAAGCCCATGACCAACATTTTTGTCTTATCGTTTTTCGTAAGACAAAATCTTTAATCGTCTTATTGTTTTACGTTTTACAACGATGCGACATGGTTTTGGTCATGGCGTCTCGTACTAAAAGAACAAAAGCCGATTGCCAAAAAGCAGTATAAACCGGTTTTAAACCAAGCAAAGGACGAATCGCGCTCAATGCCGGACGTCACACCTACACTGTCTATGTGCACTCACACAAATACAAAGCTCAGCTTAAACCTCGCGGACTCCTAGTTTCTAAAAAGACTAGAAAGTTGAAAGGCTAAAAATAAAAAGACGAAATCATAGGATCAATTATCATCATCACTCTCCTGCCCTTATCTCAATCTATTTGCGGTCGGCGCAACATGTCCTTTTTTCCATACTTCTCTATCAGTCGTCATCTCGGTAGTCACTCCCTTTCTAGCCATATCATCTTTCACACAGTCCATCCATCGTTTCTTTGGTCTTCCCCTACTCGTATAGCAATCGAAATTCATACTCAAAACTTTCCTCACGACATTTTCTTCATTCCTCCGCATCACATGCCCATACCATGACAACCGATTTCCGCACAACTTTTCAGACCTGTGTGCCACTTTAAAACTTTCTGCATGCAATTGCCTTTCATTCATCCCTTTTGTGGCCTAACATTCTTATTAATACAAGACAACAGGTCTAACCATTCAAAACTAACCGTTAGAAGATCAATTAAAATATTCCCCCTTTTAAAATCATGGCTAACCTAACAAATGACTTGGCGAAGCGAAATGAATACGATCCGAAGCATCACCAATTTGCCCTCGACACGTCACAAACCAGCGAGCATTTGCAAACGGACGGCGCAGTTTACCGGATATTACAATCTGACGACGACAGGTGCACTTTTGTCTGCCCCTTCAGGATATCTGGGGGCCTACTCCCTAAGTCCGTCCGTCCGTACAAGTGTAAAAGTTTAATTTATCGGACGTCCAAAACACATCGGGAGTAGGGACAGCTGTCAAATCGTGTTGTCATTCATACTTCGTTCGGGCCCCGAACCAATCATCTGTCCGTAGGTGTTACGGAGTAGGAAAGCCCGTAACGAAGGCCGAAACTACGGGCTCCGTGCTTAGGGAGTAGACCCCCAGACGTGATGCTGATCCCCGTATTGCCCGCAGGTGTCCCTGGGCATCGCGACGCTGCTGTACTACGTGCCCACGCCGCTGGCCGCCTCGCACCAGTCGGGCTCGCTCGTCCTGCTGTCCCTTGCCATCTGGTTGACGCACGAGATCAAACTGCTCAAGTACATACCAAAGTAGAACACAGACTGTATTATATTATTGTAAATTAAACTTTATGCTAGTGACGTTAAGGTGTTTTTTTTTTTTTGTGATATCCACGTTGTATTGCAGCATGACAATTTTTTTTTTACCCGAGTACAACAATAAAATGTACAACATTCATGGAAAACTTTCTGATATTTTTATGACTGCATAGTTTAGCGTTGCCTAGCTTTTAACCCTTCGTGTGCCGGATCGTGGATCCACACGAGACACAATGGTTTTTTAATTGTGTCTGTAATTACGGCATTCAACCAGTTAATACATACTTGATAAGGGCAATTAATGTAATAATGTACAGAGGGCTTACTATGCGCTCTTAGAGCATGGCAAATTTGAATGTTTCCAGTGAGAGAGAGTGACGGTGCTATAGGTCGTATATAGCTCCGTCTCGCTCTCTCACTGCAACTTCTGCCCTGCTATAAGAGCTCATAGTAAGGCCCCTGGAACACTTTCTACAAAATACAATACACAAACAATGTTATTCACAAAGTGTTTTATTTGAAAATTTAAAATGCTAATATTGCTTACACACTGAAAAACTGTTTATGTACAAAACTGTGTGTAGACAAATCGCAGATGTGTTGCGTCCGAGCCGACAACGACTGCGCCGGCGCTCCTTCAAAATATACAACTTGATTACTTACACGATACACGCAGTGAATTTGTTATTCAATATAAATCTATCTATCTACATACTTGTAACAATACAGGCATGATCCAAACTCCGCGCGTCAAAACCCACATCAATTTTGATATAATATTTATAACTTATTGTGCTTCTAAGTATTATATTAGCAGTATCCCGGGCTCACGGATAGCACATGGACATTTTAGCTTCGGTATATCTAATTCTTTCTCTAAATAAACGTTTATAAAACACTGTTGAAACACAATAGATGGCAAAAATAAATTTATGATAAAACGCCATCTAGCATCGGGTAAAAAAAAAACATATTTTGTAACATTGAGCGAATTTAGTGTGATGTGCGCACACAAAGTATAAAACTAAATTACAATCAAAAAGTTTATGGATTTTAAGGAGAAATCTAAAATCATGAAATAAATATTTCTTCAATATCTTGCATACGTAAATATTTTTTATTGCTTAAGGTACATTTTAGAGGGTACGTACAGTCATAAATATGTTGCTCACTGTACGTTCTTAACAAGTGCTACAGAAACATAAAGATGTGAGTATGACATTAGAATAAAGTTTATAATTTTGGACATTACCCGTATCTGTTAGACATAACATTTAGTCGACGTTGGCACTGACGTAAAAATATCGCGGCGAGTTTGTGTCGCGCACTGGATTTTCAACGCTCTGCTTAGCGCCGAGAGTTCAAAATCCAACAGTGTGTTTTTTCGACGCGCTAGAATGCACTCTGTTGTTGTTAAGTTGGATTCTCAATGCTCGGCTCAACAGCGAGAGTTGAAAATCCAGTGCGCGGTATTGTTACGTCAGTGCGAACATCGGCTTAGTTGTGAGAAATCATTTATGGCGGACGTAGTCCTACTATTCACTGCTTTGACTATGGAAAGAAAACTTTAGCGTGTTTCCATCGTATCGATATTGCGTAGGCTATTCATGATTGTTACCTCATAGTCAAATACATCAAATCAGTAAAAAAGTAAGTCCTTCAGTGAAAACAAAAATGGTAGCACCATACATAATATTCCTTAGTCCGAAATCAAACATGTTTAGACCGATATGACTATTGTATAATCTAGCTATGGCCGACTGCAATTTGTAACCTAAATATAACTGAAAACTATTAGCGTAAAGTGAGGCAACACTACATTGTTGATGGTAACACAGGGAGGAATTGTTCACAGATAACAAATACTTTTATTCACTGGCAATTTCAGTCTTGTGAGATAAGGCGTGAACTACACAAGTTTCAGAGACAATTTAGAATAGGCGGAGTGGTGTCGTAGTGAGACGGTTCATAGTCAATGCAGTTCAAGCCTTAGTTCGCACATTAACATCACAAGTCGTGAACGCGATTATAGACATTAATATCTTTACATAAAGTAGAGTATAGCGTGCACGAGTTACATGAACATATTGTTAGATTTTTTTTATAATAAAAACGATTTATCTTGAAATGATATGTAACAATGATAACTCTGCAACATTTTATGAAATATAGTTTATCGCTATTGTATTATTTATTATCTCTAGCGGTCTCGTAGAACTGAAGTTTATCAACATTTAACACTTTTAATTTACTATTGAAATGTAAAATATCATAATGTTAGCAGAGACACCATTGCCCAACTAAATAATATCTCGAGCCTCTTCCCAATTTAACTATAAAATAATTATGTATAAATACTAAAGCTAGCCTAATAAGTTAGTACTATGTTATATAATCCTCTTACTACAATTTAGACATAAAGGGTGTAAGTGTAAACACCGTTATCCTTTAAGAGGTACTCATCGTTATGAACAACATTTACTACGGGATCAAACCTAAAATCGCAAAAAAAATCAGCTGTTCCCTATATTTTGACGAGTTATGCGAACATAGGGAACAGCAGATTTTTTTTTCGCGATTTCAGTTTTGGTGCCATAGTAAAAGTTGTTCATAATGATGAGTAAAATTACCCCTTAAAAGGAAAACGGTGTTTACACTTACACCCTGTATAACGTATATTTGTAGCAGTTACAATTTAAAAGGAAAGCATTCAGAGTTAGCTCAAAATCAGGAAATATCAAAACGTTATACATAATTGGTTTTCCGGTATTTAAAAGAGAGTAAGTATACCTATTGTGAGCGCATACAATTCAAACTCAGAAAAGAATATATAAGTTTATGTAAATTGTAACTGCTAACATTTTTAAATATATCTGTAACCTATATCGCCATTTCAATAATTTCGATACAAAAAAATAAACGAAATATATAATCATTCCGATTTATAAATAAATGCTGCCGAAGCTTTATTTAATATCACTACAGGATTTAACACAAACTCTGTACACATGTCGCAGCCAGCAGGTTTAATTCGCCGTTTCATTAACCGCCTAGCTTTTATTATTATTATTATAATATTAAATTATTGGTTAGGTTGGAACTGTGGCCAACCACGGAATTGGTCGCAGTAACAAAGACAGGGCACCCCAATGATATATTACCTTTAGATGCGTTACGCGCTCAATAATGGCAAAGTAAATGGAAGGTAATTGCCCAACTTGAAATTAGTCGGGCACTATCCAGTGTCGCGGCGACACGTCATTGTCACTCGCAATTTCCAGCAATTATTTGTGAAGAAAATGCCTTCCTGTGTATAAAGACGATGTAAGATTATACTACTACTAGGAGAGAAAAGAAAAAAGTCTTATTTCTTGCGTAAATACTGTATTTTTGTATTATAACATCTAAAATGTTTTTTGTTTTGTACTTAATTCTACCGCCATTTTTCCGCGAACTGCTACGAACCACGCGCGCGCGCGCGCGCGCGCCAATAAACATGCAGCAGCTAGTGACGTAACTAAATATGTATGTTCATCTTTTCCTAACAACAGGTATCGGCATGAGTCTTTCCTTTTCTTCGCGCACAGTATGATTGTATGTACTGGTATGTAGCTACTTCATGGCTTACGCTGTTTTTGAGTGCACTAATGTACGTGTATGACGCGTCTATTTATAATACGTCATTAAGGCACCCCGACTAAATAAGTCAGGTTAGGTTAGAACTGTGACCAATGCTAGGCGGTTAACCAAACGCCTAATTTAACTATCTGGCTGCGACATACATATTATAACAACATCAATATCAATACTCTGGATTTGTCGATTTATATAAAATTGTTGAATCGATATGTGAGAATATTGTCAGTAATGGCTTTAGGCCATCAATGTAGAAAATAAGGGTGATGTTTACCTTTTACGAATGTAAACGTGTGACACAGCTATGCATAATTTTTAGAGGAAAACAAAACAATTGCCGTCTATGGTCGGACTTTTATTTAGCTGCAGTAAACTGACACTTCTAATGTCATTTTTACTGTAATTTCGCTGTCAAATGGGAACATTTTTTAACGAAATGACAGATAAGAAGTGTCATTTTACTGCAGCTAATTAGAAGTCCGAGTATAGTTTATTGCGGACAGATATAATGTACTCAGCGATAAAGGATGTTATGGGTAAGGGCCTAAGTTTGTAGAAAATGTGTTTTTCGACATTAGCAAGCGTCCTAAAGAATCATCGGCATTCTCCTGCGCCTATCCCAATTTATTTGGGGTCGACGCAACATGTCTTCTTCTTCCATACTTCTCTATTAAAATCTCGTCCTATAGAATCCGACAGCAACTATTTTTTTACATGAGTTCTACAGTGATAAACTGATAATTGTTGCTTTTTGTATTTTTAAAAAAATTTCAATCGGAGTCGTACTGAGTATCATAATATAAGGCCATTATTTATATTATAGAAATTAACTAATTTACTTTTTATAACTAAATAATATTTTGTCCTAAAGTATATTATTGCGAATATTTTGCATCGAGGTGACGTTCTGCAATTTCTGCCTACCCACGTGGGGCGTGAGTGGTATGTATGTATGTATTTTGCACCGAGTCAAAATTGTATCGAACAAAGAATTATAATTAACTTTACTGTTTTGCAGTTACTAAAATAATCGCAATACTTAATACAGATGATTACAAAATGACATTGAAGATTCTCATTTGTTTACCTACAATATGTCCGTTCACTTAATAACAAAATATAATTTAACCCGAAACTTATATTAATAATTTCTTTTAAAAGAATACATTTCACGAATCACTAACAACATTATAATTTTGCTTTTATTAACTCGTGTGCAAGATTTAACACTAAACGTTGTACAGGCTACAATATGTACGCGCGGACAAACCAAATGATACGTAGAAACAGTAGCTCTTACGAAACATTGGCGCGTAGTTTGAACAGCAACGAAACGGCTGCCTTTGATATAAGAGACACGGGAGCCACTGAAATAATTATGATATTTATCATACAATACTAAAGAAGACCAATACTCAATAAACATGATCCATATGATCATGTATATTGAGTCTTGGCTTGTTATAAACACACGAACAATGCTCGATTTTTATCTATAGGTAGTAATAAAAATATTGCCTCGCGAGGCAGTTTTCATCCGCAAAGCAAAAGCTTGCTCAAGCAATTTATAAACATACCACCAAAGATCCGACTTGACATTTGAATGCAAAATTAATACCTAGCGTTCGATTAAAATATTCAAAATATTATTATGTATTTATGTAATAATTCAGTAAGTATATAAAGAGAAGTCTCACAACAGATGGCAGTCGCTGTATGTACGTAATGGCAGATAATACTTGCGTTCAAATGTTTATGTATTAGGTCTTTACTTATGAAATTGCCGTTCTGCAGTACTGGCCATTTCAAATCAAAATAATTTTTGTTTGGCTAAGAATTCTAATTTCAAATTAATTTTATTTTAAAAACATGGATTTTTTTTCCAAAAGTAGTCATTTGTTTATTGATTAGTGTTACATTTTCATCGCATTTCAATCTTTTTCGTCATCATGGATACGTTAAAAATTCGAGTAATTATGGAATATGAGTACCGTCGTGGCAGCAACGCGGCACAAGCGGCACGCAACATCAACGACGTTTACGGAGCTAACACTACAAACCAACGCACCACCTGTTATTGGTTTGCTCGCTTCCGTTCTGGAAATTTCGACCTGAAAAATGAACCTCGCGGTCGTCCGAAGACTTTGGTCGACAATTACGAATTAAAGGCGATTGTGGAAGCTGATGATACACAATCTACGGCTGAATTAGCAGCAGCTTTCGACGTTAGCGTCAAAACAATATTGGTCCATTTGCGTCAAATTGGCAAGGTAAAAAAGCTTGACAAATGGGTGCCCCACGAACTCAATGATCGCCAGCGCGAAGTACGCGTCGAGACGTGCCTTGCACTGCTCAACAGACACACAAATGAAGGAATTTTGAACCGCATTGTTACCTGCGATGAAAAATGGATTCTGTTTGATAACCGCAAGCGCTCAGCAAGTTGGTTGGATCCTGGTTCAGCACCTAAACAATGCCCTAAACGAAAACTTACCCCTAGAAAAGTGATGGTCACTGTGTGGTGGTCTAGCGCCGGTGTGATTCATCACAGCTTCTTACCAAACGGGGTGAGCATTACTGCAGATGTGTACTGTGAAGAACTGAACACAATGATGGAGAAGCTGGCACATCTCCAACCAGCATTGGTCAATCGCTCGTCTCCGCTGCTCCTGCACGACAACGCGCGACCTCATACTGCACAGCAGACGGTCTCCAAGTTGCAAGAACTGGGGTTGGAAGCTCTCCGTCATCCGCCCTACTCACCAGACCTTGCGCCTACAGACTACTACTTTTTCCAGAATTTGGATAACTTCTTGGCGGGAAAAAAATTCAATACCCGAGAGGCAGTACAAATTGCCTTTGAAGAATTTGTTGCCTCCCGACCAGCTGATTTCTTTAAGAAGCGCATCAATAAACTGCCACTGCGTTGGCAAAGATGCATTGATTGCATGGGTGATTACTTCGATTAATACAAATAAAAAATACATGAAAAAAATTCGTTTAAATTTTTTCATACAAAACGGCAATTTCATAGGTAAAGACCTATTATTATGTTACATTGTATGACCGTAGAAGCCTCCATTTTTCTACCATATATCGAGACAGGTTGCCGTTAATGACGGACAACCAACTTGCGAATAGGGCGTAAAATAAAGACTACTACTGAAAGTATGTAGTATAGATACACATAGCTTATAAATTATATTATAACACAGTACTATAATGTAGCATATTGGGACATCTCGAATTAGTTTTTAAATTGGTTCTTTGTTAAAAAAGCCTGCCACGGCCGGCCATATAACATTAAATATCCATCGAACACATTAGAAAAATTAAAAAATCAGGTATATAAGCTCCTTAATAAATAAAAATCTTCCAGTCATTAAAATATTTATAGGTACTTTTAGTGTGGCTGACACTGGCTTGGCCACCATCAGGGATTTTACTTTTGATAACACAAAGATTTAGTCGTTAATTAGTCGAAATTTGTCGCCAAATATCAGAATTTGTCAGTCACTGGTTCAAAAGTTATAAGGGGTCATTGGTGGCCGATCTGGAGAGTCTCCCCGGCTTGGCCACCTTTATATCTCAAAAACTAGGGCACCTAGCGAAGATCTGTTTTCTCCCAGATTTAGTCGCTAATTAGTCGAAATTAGTCGCCAAGTCACAGATTTAGTCGGGTCTTAGTTTAGAAGATATAATGAGTTCAATTTTTAAGTATAGACCAAGAGCTAGATCAAAGATTTTATCGTAAACTCTTCAATCTAGCTCTTGGTCTATACTTAAAAATTGAATTCATTATATCTTCTAAACTAAGACCCGACTAAATCTGTGACTTGGCGACTAATTTCGACTAATTAGCGACTAAATCTGGGAGAAAACAGATCTTCGCTAGGTGCCCTAGTTTTTGAGATATAAAGGTGGCCAAGCTGGGGAGACTCTCTCCAGATCGGCCACCAATGACCCCTTGTAACTTTTGAACCAGTGACTGACAAATTCTGATATTTGGCGACAAATTTCGACTAATTAACGACTAAATCTTTGTGTTATCAAAAGTAAAATCCCTGATGGTGGCCAAGCCAGTGTCAGCCACACGTACTTTTATAAATGATAAAGTCGAACATAATATAAAGGCGATATCCTACGAGCATTCGTTTAGTAGAATGATGTTGATTTCACTAACTTGTCGGCGTGTGTGCCGCATTCAGTTCGACTAACGCGAGCGTAAGCGATGCTAATTAATGACAGTGGGATAACGCCTTTAGATAATAATATCCGTAGTAAATAATTTGATGAGATGCTGGTCGCTTAAAGCATTAATATCTTGAGCCGTGTTATTGTCAGTTATAAATTGTATACGTTTATCGCTTATTCAGTTTTGAGACAACTTAATGCAACTTATTTTGTTATTTTATTATATTATCTCTAATTTAATGGTACACTTGTATCTATTGAATCGCACAAATAAATTAATCCCAAACGATTTTAAACACATAATTATAAATATTTACTATTATATTTCCCTTCATACATAATATAATAAATTCCACTTGTATTTTGTGTATCATAATAACCTTAAAAGTATCGCTCTCACTGCTGCAATATACATACAATATATTAATACACTATACTGCTACAATTGGGGCATTTTATATAAATATAAACAATTTTATACGAATCTAGTTCACATGATACAGGATGTTGAGTGATGGATCGTCCATATAACATGTAACAAACGGTCCACATAAAATCATATGTGACTATATTTTATGGAAAAAGTGGCTTTATCATATAAACAATGGTACATTATCAAACGTTACACATTGTATCGGCGATCAAAAGTATAACAAGGCATCGCTACCGGAAGCTTTCACAGAAATAAACGTGGACACCGCGGTATAGTTAGTGCAATCCACGAAGACGCGCCCCACTCTTCTTCCTAATCGCTTACAGTGCAAGTATAGTACATTGTACAAGAGTACGCACTAATTACCTATACCTATAATTACCTGCAATTAGTGTGTATCGACAAAACTAAAGCACCAGCGGAATGGGGCACACTTGCACTTTAAGCGGTTAGGAAGAAGAGTGGGGCGCGTCTTCGTGGATTGCACGAGTCAGGGCTGATTTCGAGCGCAGTATCTAATAATGATAAAACTTTATATAGCCTCTAACTTTTACAATAATAAAGACTCCTGTTACATAGTACCATTTTTAGAATCACAGGGAAAGGAAAAGACAAATATTTATGCATTTTTTGTACAATAAAAAATCTTTTTAGCAAAAATGGGTTGGTAACGGTTATTATGGTTACTCATTACTCCACAAATAACCAATTTTACGCTAAGTACTACATGTTTACGAACAAACTGGTCGATCAGATCCTCCATCATTGTATAAGCTAGCGGCCATTACCGTACAAATCGGTTATACATTACAACCTACGCTGATACTTTACTTTAGAATAAATTTGTTTCGTGGATTGTGTTGCTCTGGTTGCTTTACAGAAGCGTCTTTGTGATATTTTGCCTATTTCCAATTTATATGACATATTGATTGGGCGATCTAATTGCTGCAACAGGGGAAAATGAAATATACCTAACCGTAATAGTACACTCAGGACTCGTACGACACAGCGCAGGATTTGATATTATGTATTTAAACCCTATATTATAATCAGCTACAATAAACTATATCGCATTTTTATTTAATCAAAATAATTCTCTATAAAATCTTCGTCTCATGATATGAAGTTATGCAGATGTTTTGCAAAATGCACTTTATTTTGATGTAAGTATCAACCACCTCAATATTTCTCTACATAAAACTTAGCAGAGGGCGCCACAATCGTTTGTGTTTTCTACGATTCATCTCACACAAAGCGTATTATATGGCCCAAACTAAACTACAACCTATACAAAAATAAATAGACACATCGAATATATAGGAATAAAAAACTACACGAACGACAGCACAGGGGTGCGAGGCGCGGGAATGGAATAATCTACGAGTCCCCACATCTAAAGAGTATTCTATGCTTCTGCCCACAGATCATATAAACACTTATATGATCTGTGCTTCTGCCTCATCCTTGACCAACCTCCTTGCACAGTCGCTTTCCAAATATAAATAAAATGGAAAAAAAGTTTTAAAAATAAATGCAAAGTACCACAAAGACGCTGGTGGGTGCAATAGTGCGCGGTGCTGTCTTGGCGCGACTAGCTCGGCGGCTGAGGGTCAGTGCTGACGATGACCTGGACCACGTATCCCGGCGTGATCTTTGCCTCCTCGATTAGCAGCCGGTCGCCGAGGAGTTTGCCGCCATAGAACCAGCGTTGCCGCCACGGCTCGATGTTCTCTTGAGCCTGAAGATTGTGTAAAGGGTGTTGTTAGTATACAGTTTATTTATTTATGTACGTACGAAACACTAAAAGAGAAACCATAATGATAGAAGAGCACAAAGGTGCTGCTTATTTCATTAGAAATTTCTTTCAGCAGTCCTGCGACAGGAGAGTTGGAAGAAAGACGTAGACAGTGTGTCAAACAGTATACAGGAAAAATTAAGAGGCCTATCGTAAAATTGCGTTTTGACAGATAAGATCTATTGAAGCGCGGCGACGCATCGCTTTAACCCCTCAAGTGTCTGAGTTTGGCTAATTTTAGACCCAAAACCACAGCGAGTGGGGAGGTTTGGGGGTTAGTTGCGAACCCCATAGGTTCACAACTACTGATGATGATATGTTTTCCATCGGATGATGTTTTTTACGTTTATATATATGTGATCTAAGCTTATATACCTATTATGTAAAGTTTTGTCCTTTTGCACACTGGGTGCATTTGACACGCGGGGGGAGGGGGGGTTATCTACGAACTCCATAGGTTCACAACTAATGATGATGATTGGTTTTCCATGGGATGATGTTTTTTTACATTTATATATATGTGATATAAGCTTATATACCTAACAAAAAAACGGTTTTTCTTATGCACACATGGGGTGCATTCGACACTTGAGGGGTTAAGTAGCAATTTGACTGTTGTAATTACGTTTATTTTGAGTCGCCATTTTTTTTTGGTTAAAGAATATAATTTTAACTTCCTAAGAACTAACGTTTATTCTGGTATAAATTTTACGTAATAATATTATTAATGTAGGAAGGAGTTTACCACTAATTCTGGGCATTTTTAGTAGTCTTATGGTTTTGAATGGGTTTTTTTTTATACCTAATCCATACATATTTCAAAATTCTATGGCTGCTATGAACTAAAGCATTATTTATGAGATATTATTATTCATTTCATTTGCTAATGTAGGTACAGTAGACAATCCAAGAGCTCGAAAAAATGCAGTCGCGCATTTTATGACTTGCTTCGGAATTTTGACTTTATTTAGGTAAGGGTATAGATATAAAAAAAAATTGCGTAAAGCGAGGCCGCTATGAAATCGAATAACTATTCTCCACCATTCAATAAGTCAAAGTTTCCAAAGTGGTTCAGCTTCAAGAATAAAAACGCCAACGTTGGCCAATTTACGCAAAAATCATGGAAATCTAAATCGCGTCCAATATAACAATGTGTTCAGGATGATGTTGAAACTCCCTCGTTTCTGTAGTGCCTCGGGGGTGTTTGCCCAATCGAGTACAGATGGCTTCCATGCTATAATCAGGAAAAAGGTGGCATCGCTCGTGGGGAGGATTCGAGGGAGTGGTAATAGCATCCTGAAAGTCGTGGCTGAGGACCCGAGAGCTCGTGTGCTGAGGCATCTCATGCGGAATCATTGTCCGCATGAAGTGCCTCGTAGGTACATGACCCATTCACTTGTTTTAGTTTTAGTTACTAACCCTAGTGTATAAGTTGTGTACTAACAAAAATGGTTCCCATGTTGTTCCAAATAAAACAATTTGAATTTGAATTAAATATGTATACAGGGTGTAAGTGTAAACACCAGCAACCTCTTAAGGGGTCATTGTACTCATCATTATGAACTTTTACTATGGGACCAAACCTAAAATCGCGAAACAAAAAATCAGCTGTTCAGTACATTTATGTTCGCATAATTCGTCAAAATGTACTGAACAGCTGATTTTTTTTCGCGATTTCAGGTTTGGTCCCATAGTAAAAGTTGTTCATAATGATGAGTACCTACAATGATCCCTTAAAATATTGCCACTGTTTATACTTACACCCTGTATAAAAAATAAATTAGACTAGGTATAGTAAAGAGCTTAGAGATTTCCTGGCATTGTTAATTCAGTCTTAAAACTGAATACACATTGACATTATACACATCAGTCATTTGTGACGTAGCTACAGTATTTTGGTCTTTGATTAACAATTATCTTAATGAGTTTACTAAACTATCGGGAAATTATTAGCCTAATCAGTTAATCAGAAGATCAATTTGAGGAATAAACAAGTGAGGTCATTCGCGAATAAACCAAGACTAGTTTTCGCCCATCGACTCTATAAATATGTGGTCATAAAATTAGCGCTGATGCTGACGATATAGTTGATTTCATCGTGTGAGATATAAAGTACTAGCTTTTGCCCGCGGCTTTGCTCGCGTGGATGTCGGAAAATATCCCATGGGAATGTTCATGTGGAAAACATCGGGCCGTCCGATATAACTCAAATCGCTACGATATATCGTTACCATGTATAGTAGGCATAAAGCTACCAGTCGGCATGATTTTTTCCGACATCTTCAACAGTCGTCGTCATATTTCAGCCAATTTACACAAAACCATAATGAATTACACTGAATCACTCCGTTCATTGGAGAAAACCGTATGAAAATCCGTTCGATACTTTTTGACATTATCGCATTCAAACAGACAGACTTAGGGCGCATTCACACGGGATACGTCTTTGACGATTCGGTATAAAACGGTGAATGAGCTCTAATAGAGCTCATTCACCGTTTTATACCGAATCGTCAAAGACGTATCCCGTGTGAATGCGCCCTTACGCGGCGGGGGGACTTTGTTAATTATTTAAAATTTATTATGCCAGTCACGCTCTAATAACAAATAACTTTTATCCGAGTGTCCACTCGTTCAAATAATTTCCTCGTAAAAACGTCGAATGAAATAAAGACTAAATGTTACCTCAAGATTCGAACTATGACTACATTTCCAATCCCTTACATCTCTTAAAAAGAGGTAGGTACACAAACATTTGTCAAACCCTATTGTACCCCTTAGGGGACGATTTTTAAAAAACGCTGTACCATATATTTGTTTATTTCCTACCAAAACCATAAATTTGAATTTTCATATCCCTAACTTAAGAAATGCTGGGTTTCCCTTACAAATTTCATCATCTATATCACCCCCCGTAGTATTGTTTTTGAAAGTATCATAATGTCCTTTCCAAGGATGCTATATAAAGCCTTGCCAAATTTTGTCGAAATCCGTACAGTTTTGTAAATTTTAAAATCAACCCCTATTTTACGCCCTTATGGGATGATTTTTCAAAAACGCTGAACCGCATATTTCTTCATTTCCTATCAAAAGCATACATTTTAATTTTCACATCCCTAACTTAAGAAATACTGAGTTTCCCATACAAACTTACATCCCCTATATCACCCCCTGTAGGATTATTTTTTAAGACAAAAAGTAGCCTATGTTCTTCCCCAGGATACCATCTATAGCCTTGCCAAATTTTATCGAAATCCGTTCAGTAGTTTAGGCGTGAAAAGGTAACAGACAGACAGACAGACAGAGTTACTTTCGAATTTATAATATTAGTATGGATTTAATTGAAGTTTTTACATAAAATACTACTTATGTGTAAAATGCTTTGCATTCTTAAAATGTTTTTTGGCCGAATGCAACTATAAATATAATTTTAGATAGTTAGGTATAGTTTCTCACTATCGGTACCGAAGTGAAAATTTTTACTTCGGTACATTTATTGAGAAAATTTACCTACCTATCTAAAATTATATTTATAGTTCAGAATCGTACCACGCACATCTATCAACAATAGAATGCAAAGCATTTATTTAATAAACATACTTTTGTGTTAAAAAGTAATGATTTAACTACCCATTTGTAACAGCGTCCTTTCTCACGGAGGGGTCTTGGTATGTAAAGATGGCCGACCACGAATCAACCGCGGCTGGGTTTGCTTAATCAGATCGTTCGAACCGTGCGGCTGATTACTTAGTTAATTATAGCATAGAAAGCTCTGTATTGAAATGTATATAGACACATGATTGGGCGAGTCGCTGACGCTCTTTATTATTTGTAAAGGACAAAAAGTCATGGACTGACTAAAGTGCGGTCAATCCAAGCAACATAACCTTGGCCGCAAGCCAAGAACCATTCATAAAATAAGCTAATGCGCTTAATGTTCATGTCATTAAGTGCGGCCGACACGAAGAGAAAGCACAATGAAATCATATTCCTAGCGATACTTCCAACGGTGCACTAAAGTAGGTCAACGGACAGTAATTGTCGCGACGTCCAAAATTGTAAGACATTAAACAGGTGACTACGACCTTTGTGGAGTACCTACCTACCCACATAAGTACATGGGTACATACACTTCAGGGCTGTGCTGTTGAAAAGTGAAGGAAAACTTCATAATGCTCAAGGTGTTATGATTGTAAGGATTTGTAAAGTAAACATTTTAAATACAAGAGCAAAATTTGTTTTCGAAATTGCATGATTATCGCGCAAAAACGCAAATAGAACCTTATTTTTAACGGCAGTATTGAAAATACTAAAAATAATTAATTTTATGTTAAAACTTAAAATCTAACTAATTAATTAGTACATTGAATATTTATCAAGGTCTAAAAATAAAATACGTAAGTATCCGGAATCCGGAAACCGGAATGTAATGCACCATCGTCTGCCTAGCCTTTTCCCAACTCAATCAATCTGCCTAGCCTTTTCCCAACTATGTTGGGGTCGGCTTCCAGTCTAACCGGATGCAGCTGAATACCAGTATTTTTCATGGAGCGACTGCCTGTCTGACCTCCACAACCCAGTAACTGGGTAATACGATACCCCTTGGTAAGACTGGTTGTCAGACTTTCGGGCTTCTGACGACCCGTAACGACTGTCAAAGATCCACGAATGACAGCCGGGACCAACGGCTTAACGTGCTTTCCGAGGCACGGAGAAGTCTCGGTATGTAAAGATGGTCACCCATCCACTGACCAGCCCCGGCAAGCGTAGCTTAACCTCATGGATCAACCCGCGCGGCTGTTATTACTTAGCCACGAGCTCCTCCTAGCTTAGCCTTTTCCCAACTATTATTACATATTATTTAACTATTTTGGTGTCGGCTTCCCAGTCTAACCAGATGTAGCTGAATACCACTGTTTTACACGGAGCGACTGCCTATCTGACCTCTACAACCCAGTTACTGGGTAATACGATAACCCTTCGTAATACTGGCTGTCATACTTTCGGGCTTCTGACGACCCGTAACGACTGTCAAAGATCCACGGATGACAGCCGGGACCAACGGTTTAACGTGCTTTCCGAGGCACGGAGGAGTCTCGGTATATTAAATGGTTACCCATTCACAGACCAATTCCGGCAAGCGTAGCTTAACCTATGGATCAATCCGTGCCGCTGTTATTACTTAGCCACGAGCTCCTATATTGTTGTTTCTAACAATAATTTTGTATAATCTTCTTTATTGGAAAAGTCCCATACAAACATACAATGGCATGGCAGCCCTATCATTAAATAAAACGACATAGCACACACGAAGCAGGCTACAGCGCATGGTTGCAAAATTTCGCATCGTTCGCAAGCTCTTACGTCACCGACTGACCGTGTTTGAGCACAACACAATGTACATATTTTAGGGTCCCGTACCAAAATGGTAAAAAAGGAACCCCTATGGTGTGACTCAGTCTGTCTGTCTGTCTGTCACAGCTGGATATCTCAAGAACTACTAATGCTATCAACTTGAAATTTGGAACAATTTTAGATGACGCAACTCAACTATTTTGCAAATAAGAAAGTAAAAATATTTATATATTTTTTGTAACAAGGACTGAAAGGGGGTCTTAAAAATTCAAAGTGCTAGAGGGCCTGTGGGGTATCATATGAAAGAACGCTGCTTGCTTCTCAAACATTTTTTTTTATTTTTTTTTAGGCAGCCTATATTTCGACTTTTGATGAAAAATGTAAAAAAAATACCGTTCCCCCCCCCCCCTTTTTTTTCGAAGTTTGCAAAGATAAAAATCTGAAATTATTCTATGTGATAGAAGTTTATGTAAAGATTACAGGAAAAATAAAACGATGTCTCTAAATAGCACACTTTTTCAGGAATCGGAACGGAACCCTCGGTGCGCGAGTCCGACTCGCTCTTGACCGGCACTTTTAATTGCTGGCTTTAGTAGTACGATAGTACATATAATATTGTAGTACCTAGTGTACTTGCTGATAACGAATAGGTACTACGGGGTTTTTGATCTTATTTTAGTACTTTAACATAAACACATTATCTTACTTACTTACTATCGTAGATAAGTGCTTTATTGGGTTCGGGACGAAGATCAAGTTTTGTAAAAATATCTATAAATGTGCACAGCCTAGTTGACGGTTGACATACGTCTCCCACAACAGTCAACGACAAGACTGTGCGTCAATTGTTTTTAAGAGAAGCTTCTAGAATCTTCTAGAAGCTTCGACTCGCCCTTATTGGCCGAGCGGGTATACGAGGCGTTCCCGCCCGAAGCGTGCGCATTGTGGCGGGAGCGGTTAGAAAAGCCTTCGCGTTATTGTACCTAATTATATTCTTTCAACATTATAAGTATAAAACTGTGAATAGGAAGAACTTAGGTGTTGAGAACGGTGTCGAAGCTACCGATGGTCACGGGTCCATAGAACGGAACCTCCTAAAAAGAAGCGACATATTCAGTGTCCAGTAGCACCTTGCACCGTTTTTTGAATCAAGATTTTGATCTATACCTACTCCATTTACAATAACATTAGACATTTAAACAACCCTTTTTTACAGTCCGTTCAACCGATTTTGACTTCTGGGGGCCTACTCCCTAAGTCCGTCCGTCTTTCCGTCCGTCCGTTTATCCGTCCGTCTGACATTACGATCCATCAAAACAAGTGTAAAAGTTAAATTTTTCGGACGGGCAAAAACACAGCGGGAGTAGGGACAACTGGCAAATCATGTTGTCATTCATACTTCGTTCGGGCCCCGAACCAATCATCCATCCGTAGGTGATACGGAGTAAGAAACGCCCGTATCGAAGTCCGAAACTACGGGCTTCGTGTTTAGGGAGTAGGCCCCCTGTTCCGTAGGCTTAAGGATGGCACTAAAGGAAAAAAAGTGGTTACAATACCAACTGTTTACTGCGGCTGCCATTAGTCATGCCACCAACGCAATAGAAGTCAAAATCGGTTGAACGGACTGTAAAAAAGGTTTGTTTAAATGTCTAATGTTATTGTAAATGTAATATAACTGATCAAACAGCTTCTTTAGGGTTTACACTGTTTTACTATATATTATTGTCTCACAGCTGAGCAAGGTCTCCCTACTCTCTGTCCAGAGCTTCCAAGGACCTATCTTTATTAAAGGAGTCCAGCTCATTCCACCATCTCCGGGCTGCCGCTGGGTCGTAGGTTTAGCCCATTGATGGTCATTTTATTTATTAAAGTGTTAATAGACGTCGGTCCAGGAAATCGCGGGATGAACTAGACTTCTATCTCATCGGCTGGCGCCAGGACTTTGCTTTGCAGTCGGACCGCGATATTAAAAAAAAAACTTATTCAGTTCAGAAAAAAAAAACATGGTATAATATTTAAAAAACCGGTCAAGAGCGAGTCGGACACGCGCACCGAGGGTTCCGTTCCGATTTCTGAAAAAGTGTGCTACTTAGAGACATCGTTTTATTTTTCCTGTAATCTTTACATAAACTTCTATCACATAGAATATTTTCAGATTTTTCGCTTTGCAAACTTCGGAGATAAGGGGGGGGGGAACGGTATTTCTTTTTACATTTTACATCAAAAGTCGAAAACTATGCGGCCTAAAAAAAATAAAAAATAGTTTGAGAATGTGCACACAGCGCTCTTTCATATGATACCGCACATCACATGCCCTAGTAGCCCGACTTTAAATTTTTAAGACAGAATTTTAAGAAGAAAAAAATATAATTATTTTTATTTCTTTCTTATTTGCAAAATAGTTGTGTAAAAGTCATCTAAAACTATTCTAAATTTCAAGTTGATAGCATTAGTAGTTCTTGAGATATCCAGCTGTGACAGACAGACAGACAGACAGACTGAGTCACACCATAAGGGTTCCTTTTTTACCATTTTGGTACGGAACCCTAAAAAAAAATAGTAGGTACTTATCAGAGAGAATAATAATACTCGACGATCTATTATTGTGATATAATATCCAGCCACGTCCCCACGAATGATCAGGTTGTTTTGGCTTTCTACAACTTGTTGTATAAATATGACATTCAAGTTTCGGTAAAGACATAATTAAGTGCAGTATAAACTATTCTGTTCTAGCATTGAAGTATATGGGAACATAAACACTGATAATTGTTTTATCCCAGTAATTGCAGTAACTATAGGTATGCAACATAGACTTATAAAAAAAGATGGACTCCGCGCCACGCATATCGAAAGTGAAGCACAGTAAGTATGCCGACCGATTGTACGAACACGCCTCGCGCACACATTTACATCATAGTATGCCGACCGGCCGCCATTACGTGACAGCAGCGACATCGTCTTTGCAGGTACTCAAATCATGCACACATAGATCGGTACGGTGCTTCACTTTCGATATGCGTGGCGCGGAGTCCATCTTTTTTTATAAGTCTATGGTATGCAACTCAGAAATAACTGAGCATATTCATGAAATAGTCTGAATGTCAAGTTGCCTAATACCTACTCACTAGTAAAAATAATGTAGCTACTGACGTGGATCCTTATAAATATTGACTAGCAAACAAGTTTTTCTACAAATTTACATACTGATGGAAAAATGAAGTGTGCATGTAAACGGAAAATTAATTATGTTCAGATTTACATACACAGTACAGATTTAGAAAAGGACCCTTAAGAGCGTTGACTCGGTACGGCATTTCATACAAACTTTCAAGTCCTTTTTTATCAAAATGAATGAACCGATTTTAATGAAACTTCATACGCATAAGTAGGATACATAGGTCTAAAAAGTTAGTAAAGAACATTTTCTAAATGTCTTATTTAAAAAAAGATAAATGGAAATCTCTGCTTCTATGGAATATTTAAAATCCGTCTAATTTTGCTGCAACACTATTTTTCGAAAATGTTCTTTACTAACTTTTTAGACCTATGTATCCTGCTTATGCGTATGAAATTTCATTAAAATCGGTTCATTCATTTCGATAAAAAAGGACTTGAAAGTTTGTATGAAATGCCGTACCGAGTCAACCCTCTTAACATAACAAAAGTAAGCTTTTCATAGGTATTACTGATCGTAACTAAGAGAATTAAACGCGCTGGTAAGTAGCCACAGTTTATTATTTTACAGCCAAAATGCAAAAAAACGTGAATGAAAACCATCAAAAGAAAAATCACCAGTCAAAAACACTGACAGTAAAACACTAGAATTTAGAAAAAACATAAATGCTCCAAACTCAAACTCAAACTCAAAGCATTTATTTCAAATAAACCAATTACAGGCACTTTTGAATTGTCAAAGGGTCGGTCTTGGGTCGGTCAGTCAGAAAAATGAAGCTAGATTGCCCATTCCAAAGCGGAGATCCTCCGAAAAGGTGATAAGCTGCAAAACGAGTTCGATTCGCAACAATAGGACTTGATACAAGTACAGTTGGTATGCAGTAGGTGTTATCGACGAACAATAAAAAGAGTCTGTATTCGACGCCGATTATATCAAAAACATCATCATCAGCCTCAGACTAAATAAAAAATCAAGACATAGCGCTGTCAACGAGTGTATGTCATTAGTGCGACAAACATGTGTGCGACATGTCATTAGTTCGACAGGTCGTTAGTGCGACAGGTCTTTAGTTCGACAAGCAATGTACGTTTAAGGCGGTGAGAGCCGTAAAAACGTCGTTTTGTTTAGTGTTTTATTCGTAGATAACACGGATTTAAATTTTGAAAAAAATATATTACTTAGTTCAGACTTCCATCTACAAATTTCGGCCGTCCGATACACGATTACTTGCACTTTACTGCATCCAATTAAATCGCAAAGACAAGTCTAAATTATGATCTATATCTTATTTCATTTGATTTATATTAGGCTTTGAACAATAAAACTTATACCATAATAAAGGTCGTAAAAAATGTAATTTATAACGGCTATCATAATTTGAAATATCAAAATATTTATATCACTAATTCCAATGTCAAGTGTTTTGCGCTCGCTCCGTGTCGTTTAGTCCCGAGCGGAACGTGATGGAGGTCGGACGTGTGCCAATTTTTCGAACCCGCCACCCCGCTAACTTCTGTCACCGGCTGCGACCGGCACAAATTAACATGTGTTGAAAACAGTTGAATTTGAACGCTATGCCTATGTAAATAAAGACGTCACGCGCGCAAAAGCTTTATTGGTATTTATTTTTATCACGGCCTATGTTTACCAATCGCATCAAGTGTGTAAAACAGTTGAATTTGAACCCTACACTGGAGCTTATAAAGCCGCCTGACGCGCAAATTTTTGGTTCACTATTTTCAAATCTCAAATAGGTAGGTGCCACAGAATAAAGTTAGTACGGGTGGTTTTATAATGAATATCGGATAGGAAATGAGATTTCTTCATAACATCACGCCTGAATTCTTTCAAAGGGTTGGGCAGGGATGTTCAGAAAATAAGTAGGCTCTCAAATGTATTTTTCTGTATACCTACATAAATAAGATTTTTTTTTTAAATTAAGTTTTTTTTCTAATTAGGTATCTTCTTATTTTTTTTTGTATTTCAAGGTCAAAATGAAAATCCAAGATGGCGGCTGCAAAAATTTCCAATTTTTCGTCATGGGTGTCGTTTTCGTGATATTTTAGGTCGCTGAAAACGATAGTGGGGTCAAAATGAAAATCCAAGATGGCGGCTGCGAAAATTTCCTAACTTTTCGTCATGGGTGTCATTTTCGTGTTATTTTAGGTCGCTGAAAACGATAGTGGGGTCAAAATGAAAATCCAAGATGGCGGCTGCGAAAATTATCAAATTTTTCGACACAGGTGTCATTTTCGTGATATTTGAGGTCGCTGAAACCGATAGTGGGGTCAAAATGAAAATCCAAGATGGCGGCTGCGAAAATTTCCTAATTTTTCGTCATGGGTGTCATTTTCGTGATATTTTAGGTCGCTGAAAACGATAGCGGGGTCAAAATGAAAATCCAAGATGGCGGCTGTGAAAATTTCCAAATTTTTCGTCATGGGTGTCATTTTCGTGATATTTAAGGTCGCTGAAAACGATAGCGGGGTCAAAATGAAAATCCAAGATGGCGGCTGCGAAAATTTCCTAACTTTTCGTCATGGGTGTCATTTTCGTGTTATTTTAGGTCGCTGAAAACGATAGTGGGGTCAAACTGAAAATCCAAGATGGCGGCTGCGAAAATTTCCTAATTTTTCGTCATGGGTGTCATTTTCGTGATATTTTAGGTCGCTGAAAACGATAGTGGGGTCAAAATGAAAATCCAAGATGGCGGCTGCGAAAATTTTCAAATTTTTCGACATGGGTGTCATTTTCGTGATATTTGAGGTCGCTGAAACCGATAGTGGAATCAAAATGAAAATCCAAGATGGCGGCTGCGAAAATTTCCTAATTTTTCGTCATGGGTGTCATTTTCGTGATATTTTAGGTCGCTGAAAACGATAGCGGGGTCAAAATGAAAATCCAAGATGGCGGCTGTGAAAATTTCCAAATTTTTCGTCATGGGTGTCATTTTCGTGATATTTAAGGTCGCTGAAAACGATAGCGGGGTCAAAATGAAAATCCAAGATGGCGGCTGTGAAAATTTCCAAATTTTTCGTCATGGGTGTCATTTTCGTGATATTTTCGGTCGCAGAAAACGATTGTGGGGTCAAAATGAAAATCCAAGATGGCGGCTGCGAAAATTTCCTAATTTTTCGTCATGGGTGTCATTTTCGTGATATTTTAGGTCGCTGAAAACGATAGTGGGGTCAAAATGAAAATCCAAGATGGCGGCTGCGAAAATTCCCTAACTGTTCGTCATGGGTGTCATTTTCGTGATATTTTAGGTCGCTGAAAATGATAGCGGGGTCAAAATGAAAATCCAAGATAGCGGCTACGAAAATTTCCTAACTTTTCATCATGGGTGTCATTTTCGTGATATTTTAGATCGCTGAAAACGATAGTCATTCATTTTGACCCCACTATCGTTTGCAGCGACCTCAAATATCACGAAAATGACACCCATGTCGAAAAATTTGAAAATTTTCGCAGCCGCCATCTTGGATTTTCATTTTGACCCCACTATCGTTTTCAGCGACCTCAAATATCACGAAAATGACACCCATGACGAAAAATTACGAAATTTTCGCAGCCGCCATCTTGGATTTCCATTTTGACCCCACTATCGCTTTCAGTGACCTAAAATATCACGAAAATGACACCCATGACGAAAAATTAGGAAATTTTCGCAGCCGCCATCTTGGATTCTCATTTTGACCCCACTATCGTTTTCAGCGACCTCAAATATCACGAAAATGATACCCATGACCGAAAATTAGGAAATTTTCGCAGCCGCCATCTTGGATTTTCATATTGGCCCCACTATCGTTTGCAGCGACCTCAAATATCACGAAAATGACACCCATGTCGAAAAATTTGAAAATTTTCGCAGCCGCCATCTTGGATTTTCATTTTGACCCCACTATCGTTTTCAGCGACCTCAAATATCACGAAAATGACACCCATGACGAAAAATTACGAAATTTTCGCAGCCGCCATCTTGGGTTTTCATTTTGACCCCACTATCGCTTTCAGTGACCTAAAATATCACGAAAATGACACCCATGACGAAAAATTAGGAAATTTTCACAGCCGCCATCTTGGATTCTCATTTTGACCCCACTATCGTTTTCAGCGACCTCAAATATCACGAAAATGATACCCATGACCGAAAATTAGGAAATTTTCGCAGCCGCCATCTTGGATTTTCATATTGGCCCCACTATCGTTTTCAGCGACCTCAAATATCACGAAAATGACACCCATGTTGAAAAATTTAAAAATTTTCGCAGCCGCCATCTTGGATTTTCATTTTGACCCCACTATCGTTTTCAGCGACCTCAAATATCACGAAAATGACACCCATGACGAAAAATTAGAAAATTTTCGCAGCCGCCATCTTGGATTTTCATTTTGACCCCATTATCGTTTTCAGCGACCTCAAATATCACGAAATTGACGCCCATGTCGAAAAATTCGAAAATTTTTGCAGCCGCCATCTTGGATTTTCATTTTGACCGTAATCACATCCTCTCAAGAAAAAAAAAACTAGAGCGTAAGAAGTTATGCCCCTCCGTTTTTTTTTTTGTGTTGACATAACGAATAAAATAAAAAAAGAACTTTCCAAATCGGCTTCTAAATGACGGAGTACTGCAGTAACAAACATAAAAAAAAAAAATACAACTGAATTGATATTCTCCTCCGTTTTTGAAGTCGTTTATAAATAACACATCATTGTTACGTTTAAAAATTAGCTGGACATCACTCACAATGCAGTCATTGGTGTCGTGGGGAATACTAGTTTCTGTCATTCCCGACGACACCACCAGTGGTGTCGTGGGGAATGAACGGTCATTTCGTGGTATTTAAGTTCGCTGAAAACGATAAAGGTCTCAAGCTAATTTCGACCTTATTGACATTTTACAAACCCTTTGTTTTTTTGGTCCAGAATACTCGGTAAATGATCTGGAAGCTAAATTTAACAAAAAAACATGAATGTCAATAAGGTCTAAATTGTTATGTAACACATCATTGTTATGTAGCTGGACATCACTAACAGCACAATACAGTCGGTGGTGTCGCATGGCGTGGGGAATAGTAGTTTCTGTCATTCCCCACGACAGCGACACCACTGAAAACGATACCACTGGTGTGGTATCGTGGGGAATGACAGAAACTACTATTCCCCACGCCATGCGACACCTACGTAAAGTAAAATGGTGCGCGGCGCGTAGTTTTGAATCGTACGGGTAAAGGTCTTCGTGTCAGTCAGATTTTAAATCCACCTTATTCACGAAAATAAATATGTATAAGTAGTTATTTTTATTTATTTTAACTGTTCAAGTTTACAATGCATACCTAATCTGTCTAAAACTTTAAAAAATACTTACTAGAAAAATAAAACAAAATAAACTTGTATACTAATCAGTTCAAGTTTATCTACTGCATTGCTCTATTCTGTGACGCAACATAGTACCTACTCGAGTTCATGAACTCATGAGCGGTGCGCTTGGCGCGCGTTTCCCGCGCATCGTAATTTATTACGTATCGCTACTCCTTGCGGGGGCTGCGGTAAGCATTTAATACCTACGGCGCTTGCTTTCACCCCGCCTTAACAGATATGACTTATACATAGTGTTTTTTTTTACTTCCCATAACTCTAGGGTATTAATGAGACCATCATTATGAACAACTTTTACTATGGGACCGAACCCAAAATCGCATAACTCGTCAAAATGTAGGGAGCAGCTGATTTTTTTTTCGCGATTTTGGATTCGGTCCCATAGTAAAAGTTGTTCATAATGATGGTCTCATTAGTACCCTAGAGTTATGGGAAATACAAAAAAAACACTATGTATAAGTCATATTTGTTAAACGTGCATTGCTTGTCGAACTAAAGATCTGTCGCACTAACGACCTGTCGAACAAACGACCTGTCGAACTAATGACATGTCGCACACATGTTTGTCGCACTAATGACATACACTCGCTGTCAACAGTGACGTGAAGCCGCACGTTTCGGGTTCGTAGTTCGGTGTAAATGTGTGCGTGTGAGCGTGTATGCACAGAACGAGGTGTAGTTTTGCGCATGCTTCACTGTATTGTTCGCAGCCCTATGTCTGAGTTTTTTATTTAGTCTGAGTCATCAGCATGCCAGCCCCCAATAACCTACTGCTGGATCTATATGCAACCTCCCCATTTTTCTGCCATACTTCCCGGTTCCATGCGTCCCTTATCCAGGTGTTTCCCGCGACTTTGATGTCATCAACCCAACGCGCTTTTGGACGGCTCTGGTTTCTTTGACCTAACCTTGGTCACCATTTACTCCATCCATAATACAGGTTTACTCCATCGGCCATCTCTACGTCTAACTAGATGTACTGCACGACTACACTTGTCGCGCATCGCCCTGTCCCCGACGTCGCGTCCTACACTTTCGACCGACGACGGATCTCAAAAACAGCCGAAGTATTATTGATTGACAAAACTGAATAGTGACTTGTGGTTGGAAACCAGTCTTCATGGAGAGCAGAAGAGCTTGAAAGCGAATGGTTTAAAACTAGTACAATGAACACACACTTTAGGGGACGATTTTAAAACGTCAGATAAGTTTTATCTGAAGAATAAATGTGGCAGTTCGACCAATTTTATACACAAAAGCTGTACTCAACCAAGATAAAAGTTCTCAATTGGCCCTAATCAATGAACCTTACTCTAGAATATAGATGTTTACGCCCGTCACATCCAGTTATAAATTACATAACAGTATTTATCAATCTGCCTAGCCTTTTCCCAACTATGTTGGGGTCGGCTTCCAGTCTAACCGGATGCAGCTGAATACCAGTATTTTACATGGAGCGACTGCCTATCTGACCTCCACAACCCAGTTACTGGGTAATACGATACCCCTTGGTAAGACTGGTTGTCAGACTTTCGGGCTTCTGACGACCCGTAACGACTGTCAAAGATCCACGAATAACAGCCGGGACCAACGGCTTAACGTGCTTTCCGAGGCACGGAGGAATCTCGGTATGTAAAGATGGTCACCCATCCACTGACCAACCCCGGCAAGCGTAGCTTAACCTGACGGATCGACCCGTGCGGCTGTTATTATTTAGCCACGAGCTCCTCACATATCACATAACAGTATTTATATTTAATATTATTTATACACGATTCATAAGGTCAAACAGAAGTGAAGGTGAAAACACGTTTGGCAATATTTTGGATGATATACCTAGTTGAAATAATAACTGTAGTGCATAGCAGAGCTCCAATAAAAGCAATAATTTCTGAAGATAAATTATCGCCTTCGCTTTCTGAAGATTAATTATTAGGCGATAAAATACCTTATTGAACTAAAGACAAGCCAAAAAATGTCAAACAAAAACAGTCTTTCAAACAAGCCAAATTGTTTGGTCTGTTTCTGCACTACTTATATGTGTACAAATACTTTGAAAACCCATATTGACTGCAAACAGCTAATTAAAAGGTGTTAACATCAGAGGCATTAACACATCCATAACCAATCTTTATCAAGGTCTTTAATACAAGGCTGTAGGCTATCAGCTATCATCTCCTTTACACTAATCTTACGCCGAGATCTATAATCGTTACCTAGCACGAAGTTTGGCTAAGGGTTATTTCTGTCACTGTCGCACAAGTGTCAAACTACACGTGCAAGACGGAGACAGGAACATGAGTCTAAGCCAAAACACGGGCCAAGTAACGTTTATCGATCTCGGCTAGACATTGATCTTTCAAATTTAAACTTACAGTAGTTTCCGCAAAGTACTTACATTACTAAATATCTTCCTGTTTATGAAGTAATATGGCGATATCTATTTTTGCACTTGGTAATAATGAAATTTCTAAAATGCAGTCTATTTGCCCAGTATGGATCTTGCAATAATGGAATGAAACATTGTGGTATTAGAATAATGGCTTATACATATGTATATATTAATTTTTGCGATCACTCAAAAAGTCTGTATATTACTGTAGGTTTGAAAAGAATCAACAATTAACATCAATCCACATACTCTCAGACAGCATGGCTGTCTTGCAAGTGCTAAGCAGTTACACAGTGGACTCTGGGCTAATATACGAGTGCCACCAGCGTCTCAACCAGGTGAGTAGACTCAATAATATAAACATTCAATGGATCAAGGGACACAGCGGCTCGCTAGGTAACGACGCAGCCGACGAACTTGTCAGAAAGGGGTCGAGCATGGCACCAGTGGGACCAGAACCCATAGTGCTGTTCCATTTCGGGTACTTGCGCACTCTGGTAAGGAAACGTACCAGGGACCAACATCACAAACTATGGTCGGACCAAGGTGTAGGCAGGCTAAGGAAGCTCTCCCTACAATTGATGGCCACCTCACGAAACAAGTTCTCCGACTAACTAAACAACAGCTGCATACAGTTACAGCGGCTATAACTGGCCAAAATCAATCAATCTGCCTAGCCTTTTCCCAACTAAGTTGGGGTCGGCTTCCAGTCTAACCGGATGCAGCTGAATACCAGTATTTTACATGGAGCGACTGCCTGTCTGACCTCCACAACCCAGTAACTGGGTAATACGATACCCCTTGGTAAGACTGGTTGAGACTTTCGGGCTTCTGACGACCCGTAACGACTGTCAAAGATCCACGAATGACAGCCGGGACCAACGGCTTAACGTGCTTTCCGAGGCACGGAGGAGTCTCGATATGTAAAGATGGTCACCCATCCACTGACCAACCCTGGCAAGCGTAGCTTAACCTCATGGATCGACCCGTGCGGCTGTTATTACTTAGCCACGAGCTCCTCAGCGGCTATAACTGGCCATGGGTCATTTAATAAACACCTCATTGTCATAGGAGTCACAGACAGTCCGCTGTGCAGGGCCTGCATGGAGGACGACGAGACAGCAGCTCATGTGCTTGTCCACGGCTCGGTGGTCGGCGCATACAGGGCAAAGTACTTCGGTAACCCAGGTACCCTCCGTGAGGTTGTCAGTATCTTTGAGCAGCTGGGGTGGCTCAAATAATCGATTTTCCCACCCATACGCAAAATACGCGCATTGTCATGGAGTTGCGGATACCAGCCCGTATTACCTATCACCTAAAGATTTTTAACCTGGCCCGCCGGGGTCAAGGTATTGTGTGAAGAACTTAGGATTTCCTAGATGGACAGAATCGTTTCAAAAGCAGTCAAGGTCAAGTAGCCTTGTCACCATTAATCCAAAATCATATATTGCTCAAAATGGTACAGCTAATACTATCAAAAAAACTACTTTGAAACACGGGCTAATTAGCTGTAGTGTCTTACCAAATAATAATAAAAATAATGAACTGTGTATATTATATAACATTGGTAGGGAGGAGCTCGTGGCTACGTAATAACAGCCGCACGGGTCGATCTGTCAGGTTAAGCTACGCTTGCCGGGGTTGGTCAGTGGATGGGTGACCATCTTTACATACCGAGATTCCTCCGTGCCTCGGAAAGCACGTTAAGCCGTTGGTCCCGGCTGTTATTCGAGGATCTTTGACAGTCGTTACGGGTCGTCAGAAGCCCGAAAGTCTGACAACCAGTCTTACCAAGGGGTATCGTATTACCCAGTAACTGGGTTATGGAGGTCAGATAGGCAGTCGCTCCATGTAAAATACTTGTATTCAGCTGCATCCGGTTAGACTGGAAGCCGACCCCAACATAGTTGGGAAAAGGCTAGGCAGATGATGATGGTAAGGCAGGGGACATAGTTCTTCCATAGTTTAAGGTAACCGATCCATTATAGCCACCCAAACCCATAGCCCAATATGTTTTGTTTCCATATTCTGCAATAGTCCTGCACCAACCGGGGGTTGTCCTTTGGTGCACTTGCATGGTGCATACAGTTATAATCGTCGGCTGGTGCCGCCTCGTCATTTAAAATTGTCTAAGGGGCCTCTGCGAGTTGGCTTCGGCCTCTCGTACGCCTTCCAAAAATACGGGACCCCCAGGATCCCGAGTTAAGTCAAAGACATAAAAATAAATAAAATAAAAAATTAAAAGCATCTTTCACTCACATGTAATTTATTCTTGCACTGCACGACCGTGTGTCGGGAGTACACGGCTAGGTCGACGTCCTTGCACGTGCTGGACAGTCGCAGGCGCAGCGAGAGCTCCGCGCCGCCCTCCACCGGCTCCGACCACTCGGCCGGCGAGTCGCGACCGCTCGCCTCCTTCACCATGTTTATAGGGGGCGATAGGCAGTATATTGGGACCTGGGGACACAAATGCTGTTTAAAGAAGTTTGTTCTGATAAAGAACACAAACAGTTATATTTGAAATAAATTATTTGACTTTGAGTTTACTTAATACAGGGTTATTAATATAACACCAGCAATCTCTTAAGGGGTCATTGTACTCATCATTATGAACAACTTTTACCATGGGATCAAACCTGAAATCGCGAAAAAAATTCAGCTGCTCCCTACATTTTGACGATTTTGATGTAGAATGTAGATAAATGTACTGAACAGCAGATTTTTTTTCTGAAATTTCAGGTTTGGTCCCATAGTAAAAGTTGTTCATAATGATGAGCACAATGACCCCTTAAGAGGTTGCTGGTGTTTTACCAATAACCCTGTATATGACATAATAATATACAAATAAGTCATGCATTTAAAATAACATAATAACTGTGAGTCGCTAAAAAGGAAATTATTGACGTTTTGGAATGGGCAACTGGCTTCAACTTTCTGACTTACCTACTAACCGACTCTTTGACAATTCAAAAGTGCCTGTAATTGGTTTAATTGAAATAAATGCTTTGAGTTTGAGTTTGATTGAAAAGTTTTGTAATGAGTTTCAAAAGGTTATATAGCATACAATGGCAATTTTTTTTTTCTGGCAATAAAAAGTTCAAACATTTTTCTTTTTCCTAAACTTTTTAAAAAAATTAAAGAATTAAACCTAGGGAGTTTAAAGTAAAAAAATTAGAAGAGAGTTATTGTATTGTATATTAGGCTGGTGTAACTCCATGTCAAAGCACAAAAATTGCTTATGGGTGAGAAAATTGTTTATTCAATCCACCCTTACTCTTCAAAAAAGGCCAGCAACGCCTAGTGAGCAGAAGAAAGTTATATAAGAAGAAGGAAGAAGACACTATTACTTTAAATAAGTATTATTTTAAATGGCATTCTGTACTGTCTGCCTGACCCCATGGCAAAAAGGTGTCTGTTTATGTATTTCTTATTAGAAATTCCAGTCTGATTCTTGATTTTGAGATTTATTCTGATGTATTTAAACAAATGTAAATTAAATTAAATAAGTAATAACTAGGCAAATTACATCAAGGCTTTGTTTATCCTATAAACTGTAACAATTATTATTTTGGTGATCCCAAAATCAAAGTTTTTAATTCAATACAATGATGCTTGAGGATAATGTCACATTGTTTATTGCGTCCAAACTTGATAAGGGACCAAATATAAACAGCATCAAAAAGGCACAACAGGAAACAAAGATACATACATTAATAACAATTAGGATACACAATTCTTACATTTATATTCTGATTTTATAAGTGTAAAGATTATGAGGAAAAAACCGGTCAAGAGCGAGTCGGACTTGCGCACCGAGGGTTCCGTTCCGGATTTTTCCTGTAATCTTTACATAAACTTCTATCACATAGAATCATTTCAGATTTTTCCCTTTGCAAACTTCGGAGATAAGGGGGGGAACGGTATTTTTTTTTACAGTTTTCATAAGGGGATGGCGAAGTAGACCGAGACGTAACACACCGGATCAACTCAGGATGGATGAAATGGCGACAGGTTACAGGAACAACTTGCGACCCACGGATGCCCCTCAAGTTAAAGGGGAAAATTTACAAGTCCGTGATAAGGCCTGTCGTACTGTATGGATCGGAATGCTGGGCAGTGAAGAAGACGGATGAAAAAAGATTGCATGCAGCGGAGATGAGAATGTTGAGATGGATGTGTGGAGTGACGAGAATGGATAAAGTGAGAAATGAGTATATAAGAGGAAGTTTGAAAGTGGCGCCAGTGACAGAAAAGTTGAAAGGAAATCGTTTGGGTTGGTATGGGCATGTGATGAGGAGAGACGAAACGCATGTGACTAAAAGAGTGATGAATATACAAGTTGATGGATGGAGAGGCAGAGGAAGGCCAAAGAAAAGATGGATGGATTGTGTGAGGAATGATATGAAAGAGAAGGGAGTGAATGAGAGCGTGACGGTTGACAGAGGAGAATGGAAGAAGAAAACGTGTTGCGCCGGCCCCAAGTAACATGGGATAAGGGCAGGAAGATGATGATCTAGTTGAAAACTATGCGGCCAAAAAAAAATCAATTTTTTTTAAGAATGTGCAAACAGCGCTCTTTCATATGATACTCTACATGCCCTAGTAGCCCCACTTTGAATTTTTAAGACCCCCTTTCAGCACCTGTTACAAAAAAAATATAAATATTTTTATTTCTTTCTTATTTGGAAAATAGTTGGGTAAACATTATCTAAAACTGTTCTAAATTTCAAGTTGATAGCATTGGTAGTTCTTGAGATATCCAGCTGTGACAGACAGACAGACTGAGTGACACCATAAGGGTTCCTTTTGTATCATTTTGGTACGGAACCCTAAAAAGGCATTGTTTGTTGTTAATTATGGGCAAGACAAACATCAGGAAATTAATATTTTTCTTCATCAATTAAACAAGATTTCATACTTGATGTTCAGGATGTAGGGCACTGCAAAGCATTGTCTAACAATAATAAAAGAACACAGTCAACACATGCCATGCTAGTAAAGTGCTGAAGGTCATCCAAACAAATACAAAATTGTAATGAGGCTGAGAAGCAAGCACTCACAGACATGGGTGGGTAGCTAAATGTAAAACACAGTGTGTACCTGATATCTTGTGCCCCATTCATCATAGCACTCAGTGAGGTAGCCGTTGGGCACCGACACACTGGCGCCGTCCAGTATCGCCTGCGCCAGCTGGAAGTCCATCGCCTCAGCGGCGACGGCAGCCGCCCGCAGCGCGTCCCAGATCTCCTTGCGTCCCTCGAACGCCGGTGCTGTGTCCCAAAACTCATCCCTTTTGCTACGTAACTGTCCCTCCGTCAATGGCACGTCTGATTTCCATCGTATGGTCTCGTGGCACAGCGACTGGTTCTTCCTCAGCCCGCCTACAACAAAGAGCTATGAGAACACGCACTCGACGTCTCTACGGAGACAGATGATCGCTTACCCACCTGAATTAGGCCGAGACACGGTAGCAGAAGATTCCTCTATGGGCCCGCTACCACTTCTAGTTATTCCTATGCAACCGCCCATTATGATCACATTCTACAATTGCTCATTTAACAAATATTTACAAAAAAATTATTAACAAATAACATTTTTATCTTCTGTACGCTTCTGTCAAAAAAGATTAGCTGTATATGTTTTGTTACTGCTTTCAAAGGTCGCGTGTAAATTAAACACGTTCCTAACAAAGTCTTAAAAATTGTTCAATTTTTATCAAATTTTAGTGCATATAAAATATTGTATTTTTGATAAAGCTATAAAAAGTATGTTATGGGATTTTAAATAATTTTATCTTCTATAAAAACGTGAAATATCATTGTACGCTGTAGTAAACGAAACGCATCAAACTTCATAAAACATCAACGCACTATTTTTAGTAGTGGTAACCTCTACACCTTGACGTTTTATTTCTTTTCATGATCTTTCAAACGTTATCCGAATTTATCAAAGTGAAGCACTAATGAAAACCAATACTGTATATTGTTATCAGCTTATCTTTGATAGACTGTCCAATATTTTTTAACTTCAATTTAAATCCACAATATATGAAATAGTTTGATATCTTTTCCGAACAATCGTAGGTTGGCCTAGCAGTAACAATACGTTAAAACTCTGTCTGTCTGACTGACATTTATTTGTGTTTCTAATGTTTACATTACATGAAAAACGTCAAATTACATGTCTCCAAAACAAACCATTCTATTCCAGCACAAGAAATAAAAATACAATTTATTCGCAAAATGAAATCTTTGGACTCTAATTTAGAAGACTACAGAGTCATTACTGTAAGTATTCATATAAAGAAGTTATTAATAAAAAATACGCACTGGCAACGTTATCTTATCGTAATCTTTGAAGCGATTATTTCAGTTTTAAGCGCTATTTTATCTACAGGCTCCGGAGACTGCCTACTACATATCAGAGTTTATAACGACAAATGAAGAAAAGGGAATTTTGTCAAATATTTACGCAGTACCAAAGCCAAAATGGACACAACTTTCAAACAGAAGATTACAGAACTGGGGTGGAGTACCTCACAGCAAAGGCATGATAGCCGAGTCAATACCGCAGTGGCTGGATAAATACCTGGAGAAAATACATGGTCTCAATGTCATGGATGGTAAAAGGCCCAACCATGTGTTAGTGAATGAGTACCTCCCGGGGCAGGGCATCATGCCACATGTAGACGGATCATTATTCTATCCAACTATCACCACAATATCAGCTGGATCTCACATAGTTTTAAATTTCCTAGAACCAACTGAAGATAACACTATCAATACCAAGCCTGTGTTCTCATTTTTACTTGAGCCGAGAAGTTTATTAATTTTACAAGACAAGCTTTATACTCGTTATTTGCATTGTATAGAAGAAGTGAAGGAGGACTTGCTGGATGCGTCAATAGTAAACATAAATATGTGCTCAGATAAATATGTGAGGCATATCACAGTGCCTAGAGAAACTAGACTATCAATGACAATAAGACATGTGCCCAAAACAACTTCTTTTAAATTTTTTGCTGGTTTTAAGAGATAGAAAAGTAGCTAACAATTAATTTTGCTAACTACAATATTTAGAGAATTTCTAATGATGTAATACTTGCATAATCAATCAATCAATCTGCCTGCCTTTTCCCAACTATGTTGGGGTCGGCTTCCAGTGTAACTGGATGCAGCTGAATACCAGTATTTTACATGGAGCGACTGCCTGTCTGACCTCCACAACCCAGTAACTGAATAATATGATAACCCTTGGTAAGACTGGTTGTCAGAGTTTCGGGCTTCTGACGACCCGTGACAACTGTCAAAGATCCACGAATGACAGCCGGGACCAACGGCTTAACATGCTTTCCGAGGCACGGAGGAGTAAATGTAAATATGGTCACCCATCCACTGCCCAACCCCGGCAAGCGTAGCTTAACCCGATGGATCGACCAGTGCGGCTGTAATTACTTAGCCACGAGCTCCTCTCTATTATGCATATTCTATACTATTATGCATTATCATATTGCATAATATATGAGTTTCATCCATAAGTATTGTACCAGAAATCCTTGGACAGTTGGGGTCAATGAAGTCAAACTTTGATCCTACTCTAGTATATATCTAAGTACTAAATGGTGCCCCAACAAGAATCGTAGCCATCTGTAGCTGAAAATCATTTGGCAGAATAATTTATTAGAAGGCTTTTCTTGAATTTGTATTGCAAGTACTATGTATCTTGGTCTTATGTGTCTCGGCGTTATATTTTTAACTTGCCTTATACATTATGAAGTAATGAAATTCAATATTCAAACAAAATTTTATACAAATCTAGATGGTTTATATTTTTACAGAAATTAAAGAATGAAATTACAGAGAGTTTTTTAATTTTTTGATCAAAATGAGGTTTACAAAATTATTTCCGAGTGTTCGATTTTTAGATAGAAGACTAAATTATGGTAGGGTTGCTACAAGAACTTACTGTGCAGAGTTGGGGTCTGGAGGAGCAGAAAAGGTACAAATCATTTTATTTTTGATCAATTCTACAAGCTATTGTTATTAGAAGGCATGATCATTTTGAATATTGTAATATATTCAAGAAAACTGGTACCTTTGTAGCTTTGTTTTGCTGCCAAGTGCCAACTAAGGGTTTGATTATTATGATAATACATGGGTGAATCCAT
Source organism: Cosmia trapezina (assembly GCA_905163495.3). NCBI lineage: Eukaryota > Metazoa > Arthropoda > Insecta > Lepidoptera > Noctuidae > Cosmia > Cosmia trapezina. The sequence goes on from LR991033.1 coordinate 26,888,714, forward strand.
GGCCGCTTGTGACACTTTTCACTTGATTAAATTAACTTTACTACTTAGTTGCTAGGCAAAAGATTTTTTTTTTTATGTAACCCACACTGATAAGTGTAATAAAAATAGCGAGATAATTTTATAAATAATATGATTTCTCAAACATCGGACACTAAGTACTTACCTATAAAAAGTAGGTAATGCATTCTTTAAGAATAAAATTTATTTTACAGAAAGGTGCTGTTGTGTGCGTTTATGAGAAAAATAAGAAGTTAGAACTAACGCCTATAGGACAAGAAGTGGACGAGAAGTGTGGCGGCAAGATATCACAACAATTAAATACGTAAGTTTCTCATTTAAAAACCGGCAAAGTGCGCGTCGGACTACGCACAATGAAAGGTTCCGTAGTTGGGATGAATTTATCCCAAGAACAAACTTAACACTGTAGTTGAAAAACATGCATTCCAACTGCAAATGTAAGTTGGTTGACTATTACTCGTAAACTTGAAAAGCCTAGGTACTTAGCTGTGATAGTTTTCTTTTTAACTTCGTTATAATTATACAGGGTGTAAGGGACAGCCCTCCGCAAACTAACAGGGTGCATTCAGCTCCTTATTTTGAATCATATTCCATCGGAAATTTTCTCAGAAAAAATTTCATTTTTTCAATTTTTTTTTCAGTTACATTTTCATTATTTCAACGTAAAATTGCATTGTCTGTTCGCAGCACTCCATTTATGTAAAAAAAACTGCAAAAAAAACCAGCAATGGATGTTGAAATACTCTAACCAACGACGCGTGAAATCAGCTGTTCACTTTCTGTCTAGCTACAGAGTTCATGGAACTCACCGCATCCCTATTACCTACCCCTCCCAACCAGTAATAGACGCTCCGATTTGTGCACAAAAACACAAACAAATCAGGTTTATTGGATTCCCTTAACGTTCCTGAAAAAAATTAATGTACCGGTCATCTTAGTATGACATACTGAATTCACCCTATCAGTTTGCGGAGGGCTGTCCCATACACCCTGTATACTACTACCGTGAATTTTTTCACCCATCCAAAACTAACCGTTTAGCTTTAGGTAGGACGACACTTGACTCTAACAAAATAATTAATACTTCAGAAACGGTCCGTTTCTGGGGGTCTACTCCCTAAGCACGAAGTCCGTAGTTTCGGCCTTCGTTACGGGCGTTTCCATCTCCGTATCACGGGGCCTACTCCCTAAGTCCGTCCGTCTTCCCGTCCGTCCGTTCATCCGTCCGTCTGACATTACGATCCATCAAAACAAGTGTAAAAGTTAAATTTTTCGGACGGGCAAAAACACATCGCGAGTAGGGACAACTGGCAAATCATGTTGTCATTCATACTTCGTTCGGGCCCCGACCAATCATCCATCCGTAGGTGATACAGAGTAAGAAACGCCCGTAACGAAGGCCGAAACTACGGGCTTCGTACTTAGGGAGTAGGCCCCCACCTACGGACGTATGATTGGTTTGGGCCCCGAACGAAGTATGAATGGAAACACGATACGACAGTCGTCCCTACTCCCGATGTGTTTTAGCCCGTCCGAAAAATTTAAGTTTTACACTTGTTTTGATGGATCGTTAAGTCAGACGGACGGATAAACGGACGGACGGACTAAGGAAGTAGGCCCGTACTGGGTCTACTGCCTAAGCACGAAGTCCGTAGCTTCGGCCTTCGTTACGGGCGTTTCCTACTCCGTATCACCTACGGACGTATGATTGGTTCGGGGACGGACTTAGGGAGTAGGCCCGCTGATATACTCGTAGCTTTATAGTCCTAAATCAAAAAATTGTTTAAACACACCGACAATGTTTTTGAAATACCTATCAAACAATACCCCACACCATGTGGGGTAGACGAGAAAAAAAAACATCCCCACTTAGCTTAATATTTCAGAAACTACCCTAAAAATTTTTTTTTTTCATGAGATTGTTTTACCACTTTGTCGGCGTGATGAATATGTATATCCATGCCAAATTATAGCTTTCTAGTACTAAGAGTCTCTGAGCTAAGCTGCGGACGGACAAACGCACGGACATAGCGAAACTATAACGGTCAGATCACACCGAGACGCGACGCGGCGCGCACTTTTATACAAAATATAACTTTATTTACTACACAAAAAGATACATATTGAAATGCCGCTCGCGGCGCGCGGCGCCTCGCTGCGTGGCGCGGCGCAGTTTGTAAAAAAGTGCTCAGTGGTGTAACGGGTAAAGTTGTATTTTGTATAAAAGTGCGCGCAGCGTCGCGTCGCGTCGTGTCGCGTCTCGTCGCGTTCCTTGTTGACTACGGAACCCTAAACAGTTGTTAACATTACCTCTTCTTATGCAATATTTTCTTTCCTAAATTACCTACAACTAGCAATAGCAAATCAATGTTATTCCTGTACCTTTTGCAACTAACAATCAATATTGTTGTAGGTAGGTACTTACTTGGTACTTACTACATATTTATAGGTACAAGTTACAGTATTTTTTTTTTTTCATTTATATGCAGGTTTATTACAGGTTCACGTTTGTATTATACCATTAAACCAGAAATAGTTTGTATTGGTACTCAATACAAATACAACGGGTAAGTTTCAACCATAGACTTATAGAAAAAGATGGACTCCGCGCCACGCATATCGAAAGTGAAGCACAGTAAGTATAAACTGTTTGTACAAACACGCCTCGCGCACACATTTACATCATAGTATGCCGACCGGCCGCCATTACGTGACACGAGCGACGCCGTCTTTGCAGGTACTCAAATCATGCACACATAGATCGGTACGGTGCTTCACTTTCGATATTCGTGGCGCGGAGACCATCTTTTTTTATAAGTCTATGGTTTCAACCTACTGACCTTTGTCCCAGCATTATCAGCGGGGCTGTTATTTTATTGCCGCCAATCGATCTTATGGGGAGGGAGCAATCGTCTACGTAAAGCCTTTGGGGATACAGAGAATTTCTCCAAAAAGGCAGAACCTGGCCACTTTTCCCTGCCATAGAAATATCAACATTACTGTTATTGAAATAAATACGAAAACTCCGCTTTGATGGTCTCGCGGACTAAAGTTTCAGCCCTTGCTGCTTGATGTACCTACTTGCACACCATGTTGACTTAACAATATAGATCTGGTTTTTATTTTTACTTTTCTTTCTTTGTAACAATTAGTCATTCAATGTTGCAGGCTGTCCAGTGAGCTGAAACTAGGCAAGGCCTTCGCTATAACCGACATAATGGAGTACTCCGCAGTAGCCATCACCTCCATAGGCCCAAAGGAGGCTTGTTACGATGTGCTGGAGTCGCTCGATGAAGCAAGGGTGAGTACAGTCTAACTTTATTATTATTGTTTACTAGCCGTTGCGCGCGTGGTAATCCTGTGTTAATCCGGGTTATAAACTATCTGTGTGCCCATCCAAATCCGTTAGTCGTTTTTGCATGATTGAGTAGGTAACAAACTTTCACATTTATAATATTAGTAGGATTGTACCCGAATAGTCCCAATCGCCCCCACATGGATTGCCCCCTGGGGGCAATTGGGAAAAAAATCCCAGTCGCTATCTGTCTTACGGCCGCGATGACGGGGTTGGCGGTCACATTTCCAATAAAAGTAAAAAAGCACTCGGTGTTGAGCCTAGCTTCGAGAATCCAACCTGACAACAACAGAGTGCATCCCAGCGCGCCGAAAAAATCACTCTGTTGGATTTTCTCTCTTGGCGCTAAGTAGAGCGCTGAATTTGAGCGTTCTGTACCTATTTTATTACAGTTTTTGTATAACTGTTGGAAAAAAAACTATAACACTGTTGTTGCAACAATAAATTTGTATGAAACTCACACTCAAAGCATTTATTTAAATTAAATCTAAGTAAATAAATTACCTACAGTCACTTTTGAACTGTCAAAGAAAGATGAAGCTAGTTTCCCATTCCAAAACGTTAAGCAAAAAAACTCCATGAACATTTTTAAATCAAATTATTATTGTGAACGGTCAGGAGAACATCCGCTGGGGCGTGGGCGCGGGCGTGGCGCTGCTGAAGGAGCGTGGCTGCGGCAGCGTGCAGGTGGACCCGGCCAGCGCGCCCGACGCCGCCGCTGAGGCCGCGGAGCTGGCCGCCTGGAAGTACGCCCTCCATTCTGCTTATTTGTGGATGTTAGTGGCTGCGGCCGCGACCTAATCCTAACCGAAAGCGACCGTCGCGCTCTTTATATGAATACCTACTAGCTGTTGCCCGCGACTTCCGCGATCCAGGATTGTTGATTTATTTGATTTACTTTTTACAAAAATCAATCTTTAGTCGATTCTGTAATAATCGATATATAGTAGGTACCTATTATATAAATCCTACGCCCTACAACTTAGGTACTTCACTTCACGTTTGCGCCTTGAGAAAGACGGACGTATAAACTTCCTAGTGACTTTTAATTGGTTAATAATAATTTATACATTTTCAAAAGCCCATAACTCGTTTTATTAAAGTGTTAGAACCTAGATTTCCTACAAAGATGAAAATATGTAGCTTATGTCCTTCTCCATGTCATGGTCTAGCCGTGTGCCAAATTTCATTAAAATCCGTTCAGCCGTTTTAACGTGAAAGTGCAACAAATAAACTCACTTTCGCATTTATAATACTAGTTAGGATGACATACTCGCGGTCACGTATCGTCATTATTATAATACTAGTTAGGATGACATACTCGCGGTCACGTATCGTCATTATTATAATACTAGTTAGGATGACATACTCGCGGTCACGTATCGTCATTATTATTATACTAGTTAGGATGACATACTCGCGGTCACGTATCGTCATTATTATAATACTAGTTAGGATGACATACTCGCGGTCACGTATCGTCATTATTATAATACTAGTTAGGATGACATACTCGCGGTCACGTATCGTCATTATTATAATACTAGTTAGGATGACATACTCGCGGTCACGTATCGTCATTATTATAATACTAGTTAGGATGACATACTCGCGGTCACGTATCGTCATTATTATAATACTAGTTAGGATGACATACTCGCGGTCACGTATCGTCATTATTATAATACTAGTTAGGATGACATACTCGCGGTCACGTATCGTCATTATTATAATACTAGTTAGGATGACATACTCGCGGTCACGTATCGTCATTATTATAATACTAGTTAGGATGACATACTCGCGGTCACGTATCGTCATTATTATAATACTAGTTAGGATGACATACTCGCGGTCACGTATCGTCATTATTCGCGCGACAGTCGCTTTCGTTCCTGACGCAGTGTATGCATTGGTCTTGACCAATGAGGTACCTACACTACCCGACCTGCCATGGATCCCAAGTCGGGTAGTGTTTTCGGGTTTTTCCGTAAGGAATTTTCGGATGGGACGAAGATTCCTAACTTTATATTACATTAGTTACGTACCTAACTTATACACACTACCTCGCTTATGCACACTACCTCGCTTATGCACACTACCTCGCTTATACACACTACCTCGCTTATGCACACTACCTCGCTTATACACACTACCTCGCTTATACACACTACCTCGCTTATGCACATAGAAGATCTTGTTGTCTGCAAATAGAACCGCTAACATTATGCCAATTTATTTGTATAAGTTTTAATTTAGTTTTTTAATACTCATTGTTAATTTGTAACATTACGTAGGTACTCATGCACTTCCTATAGCCTGAAGCACAAATTCAACTTAGTTCAGGCAAATAAGCGACTGTGTGCTCTATTTTAATTGTTTTGTTTTATTTGTTGTACATATTAAATGTGTGTGTTAAAAATAAACGACTATTATTTTTATTATATTCTAGATTCGAAGTATTCAAATCGAACATCAAAGAAGCGAGCGAGTCCCCGTGCCAAGTGAGCGCGTGGGGCAGCGCGAGCGCCGGCTCGGCGCCCGCGCAGTGGCACGAGGGCGCGGTGCGCGGGCGCGCGCAGAACTGGGCGCGCTGGCTGTCCGACATGCCTGCTAACAAGATGACGCCTGTGGATCTGGCGCAGGTATCAGCGCAGCCGCCATCTTGTTTTTTCAATAATTTCTGTGACAATTTCATGAATGTTTACCATCAACGCCCCCTCTGTAAATGTCATTTCGGCGCTATAGAATCCTGTAGCACTCTAACATGATTATTTTTATTTTTTTATTAGCCTACGTTCTGTCCCACTGCTGATGGGTCCCTCTAACATAAAATTAAAGTGAAATTCCCGCTTCAAACACCATTGAACTCGAGCTTTGATTGACAGCACGTTTGGCATAGTGCGCAGTGGCTGAGCGATTGCCTGCTGCGCTGCGTGTCGCGGCGCGCGGGTTCGATTCCTGAATAAGATATTTGTATGGCCTACAGGGGGCTTACTATCAGTCTCGGCCGCGGCGGGGCATTATAGGGGTGTTTGATACGACCTGTACGACTGACGTTGACGTCTTACGAGTTTTCATCAGTTTCTAACAATTTCACAAAATTCTTATTTATTTGGTACCTACACGAACAGGAGTACATAATTATGTACAAAGAGTTAAAACAGCACAATAATATAATAGAAGTATGTCCTCCTCCTTAGTCGTTCACTCTTGACAGAGTGGTCGTGGTTGATGACTCTGCATTTTCTTTGGCCAAAGCAGCCCTCGCGATGCTCCTCCACTTATTCCGGTCTGCCGCGTCTCGAAAGTTCTGAACTATGGAGGTTTGTGTTGACGCTTTGATAAGGTCTGTCCAACGCGTAGGTGACCGACCGCCTGACCGCTTGCCCTCCACTTGTCCCTGGACAATGAGTCGTTCCATGGAGTGTTCGTTACGAACCACGTGGCCGAAATATTTGATAATTCGTGTTTGCACAGTCAACGATAATCTCTCTTTGACTTTTAGTTCCTTCAGGATCGAAACATTGGTCCGAAACTCTGTCCAGGGAATCCGCACCAGTCGCCGCCAGCACCACATCTCCAGTGCATCGATTTTGCGTCGGTCTTTGACGCGAACCGTCCCCGTTTCTGCGCCGTATAGGAAAATCGGGAAGACTAGGCTTCTCATTAGGCGGACTTTTGTGGCTTTGGTGATATTACGGTTGCACCAGACTCTTTTAAGCTTGTCAACGGCAGATCGTGTGATAGCACATCTCCTTCGAAGAAGAAGGTAGAAGAGAAGTAGGTAGGTATGCCTATTATAAACTCAGCATTAACTATGGAGTTAACATATTTAAGAAAACTTAAGAAAATTCTTCTAAACTTTTTGATCAAAATGATCCCCGTTCCAAAACTCATATACATATAGCAACCAGTTAATGTTCCTTCCTCCTCCTTTGTGGTGGCCCAGTGGTAACGGCTGCGACTTAGCTACGAGTTGTAGGTCGTAGGTTCGAACCCCGGCAGGCGCTTTACTTTATGTAAAATTATTTCATCACCACTGCTCTCAAAACGGTGAAGGAAAACATCGTGAGGAAACCGGCATGTCCTAGAACCAAAATTCAAAGACATGTGACATCTGCCAACCCGCACTGGGCCCGGATGGTGGATTCTACGGCCCACTCCCTCTCGAAGAGAGGAGGCCTGTGTCCCCGCATCGGGAACATGATAGGCTGATTATGCTAATGTTCCTTCCAGGCTGCCCTCGACGTGCTGTGTCCCTTAGGCGTGGCGGTGGAGGCCCGCGACCGCGAGTGGATCGAGGCTCAGCGCATGAACGCGTTCCTAGCCGTGGCTAAGGGCTCGTGCGACACGCCCATGTTCCTGGAGTGCTCGTACCAGGGAGCCGGGCCCGACGTGCCGCCCGTGCTGCTGGCGGCTAAAGGAGTCACCTTCGACAGGTATCACTGCAGCTGCCTAAGGGTGACGTGGAGCGGAGACGTGCAGGAATCGACCAATCATAATGGTTGAAATCCTCATCGCGTCTCTCGTCTCGTCTCTGATTGGACGATCCCTGCACGTCACCGCTCGCTCCGCCCAGCTCCGCGTCAGTGGGAACGCACTCTTATTGTAGAACAAGCCATGCGCTCGATGGGATTTCCCATTGGGAAAAATGATGAACTTCCAAACAAACTTTTACCCCTTTAGGGGTCATCTTTCACATTCACCCCTAGAGGGGTTAAATAGGATATGACTTTCACATTCACCCCTAGAGGGGTTAAATAGGATATGACTTTCACATTCACCCCTAGAGGATAAAAAAAAAGGAGGAGGAAGATAAAATAGGATATGAAAAATGTCTGAAAATTTAAATTTTCAAACATCAATACTAGAACCACGACTGTATTATAAAAAAATATTGTATGACGTGTACAGCGGAGGACTGTGCCTGAAGGAGTGCCACTCCATGACAGAGAACCGCGGCAGCATGGCGGGCGCCGCCGTCGTGCTGGCCGCCTTCAAGGTTATAGCCAAACTTAAGGTAGGCCGCATTTCATGTATGGTCGGACTTAAAATTAGCTGCAGTAAACTGACACTTCTAAATGTCATTTTTACTGTCATTTCGCTGTCAAATGGGAACATTTTTTACCGGAAATGACGGATAAGAAGTGTCATTTTACTGGAGCTAGTTAAAAGTCCGAGCGTAGGTACTATGCGTGCCAAATAAGAATAGTCCTGTCAAGACGCCATTGTGTTTCGCAATACTGTGGCAATACTCGCGAACTTCACTACCAATGCGTACTAATTTGACAGCTATCGTGTTATCGTGTATAAGTTGAAGCAAGCGCGATCCTATTGTTATTTGGCACGCATAGGTATATTGCCTTGTGCACAATATACCTGCAATAAACGACTGAGTACCTAGATTATTGACTTCTGTAATACGGTACTTTGAATCGCAGTATACATACGTTCCCGTGGGATATTTTCCAACGTCCACGCGGGCGAAGCCGCGGGCAAAAGCTAGTAATATACAAGGTCCCAAAACAGATGGACAAATTTTCACATTTTCTACCCATGAATATGAACAACTTTTACTATGGGACCAAACCTGAAATCGCGAAAAAAAATCTGCTGCTCCTTACCCATATTGACGAGTAGATGTCATAGTCAAAGGTCAATATGCAGTTGATATGCAGTCTCTTCGCGGAATGACTGGTTTATGCTGGGTTTGCCAAAGCCTTCGGGCAATCCCCGAAATAAATTCCAATTTCGGCATTTGACTAAAGTATAATATTTTTGGTCAAACCTAGTCAAACGTGGAAAGTAAAATAATCTGTTGCGGGCTTTGCCTAGTCGATCTTAAAAGCGACTGGCAGACTCGGTCAAACGTCGACGTCAGGGGCACCCCGAGGTTCGGTTTTGTTAGGTTCCTTTAAAAGTTTAAACCCTGCAGACAGGAATAGGAGCCCCGCGCAACGGGGCTCCGTAGACCTGCTGACGAAAACCCTAACCCAAGCCTAACCTAGGTGTTTCGAGGTAAGATAGTTTGACTGGTCAAACCCCGATTTCATTAAATTGAGTTTTGACGTTTGCCTGACCCAATTAGTTTCTCCTAGGTTTGACTGAAATTCTTTAGTCAGAGGCCGAAAAACTTCATTTGTTTGGTCTTTGACTGAGACTTCACGTCAGAGCTGACGATTGACTAGTCAAACCTAGGAGCGCCGGAGCTTCGAGGTTTGACTATAACATAGATAAATGTACTGAACAGCTGATTTTTTTTTTTTGCGATTTCAGAGTTAGTCCCATAGTGAAAGTTGTTCATATTCATAGGTAGAACATCCTGTGAAAATTTGTCCATCTATTTTAATGGGACCATATTATGAAGCGAAATCATAAGCTCCGGGCCTTTTAAAACTGTACGTAAATTATAATTTGATTACAGATGCCCATAAATGTAGTGGGGGTGATTCCGATCTGTGAGAACATGGTGAGCGGTCAGTGCATGAAGGTCGGCGATGTCGTGCACGCGCTCAACGGAGTGTCTATTCAAGTGAGCGATGCATCTCAATACATTTCTTTCTCACATGTTTTTAGGGTTCCGTACCAAAATGGTAAAAAGGAACCCTTATGGTGCGACTCAATCGATCTGTACTAATGCTATCAACTTGAAATTTGAAACAGTTGTAAATGACGTTTGCCCAACTATTTTGCAATTAAGAAAGAAATAAAAATATATAGGTATTTTATTTTGCAACAGGGACCGAAAGGGAGTCTCAAAAATTCGAAGTGGCATGTGGGGTATCATTCCGTATCATATATGAAAGAGCGCTGTTTGCACATCCTCAAACATTTTTTTATTTTTTTTAGGCCGCATAGTTTTCAACTTTTGATAAAAATTGTTGATTTATTTGATTTAATTATTTACAAAAATCAATCTTTAGTCGATTCTGTAATAATCGATATGTCGTAGGTACTTACTTATTAAATAAATACTACCCACCATTATTATTACTTCACTTCATGTTTGAGCCTTGATAAAGACGGACGTATAACCTTCCTAGTGACTTATAATTGGCTAATAATAATCTATACATTTTAAAAAGCCAGTAACTCGTTTTATTGAAGTGTTAGAACCTAGATTTCCAACAAAAATTAAGAAAAAAATATCGTTCTTTCTTTTCGTTCGTTCTACCTTATCTCCGAAGTTTGCATAGAGAAACATCTGAAATTATTCTGTGATAGAAGTTTATGTAAAGATTACAGGAAATTAAAAAAAAAAAAAAAAAACTAAAAAACCCGACTGCGGTAAAAGTTAAGTTAAAAAAAACTGAAAAGCTAAAAACAAGCCCATTTTAAATTTAATTAAATTTGGAAGGAGACGGGACCCGTTTGTGTTTGAAAATATAAAAAAATGGAAGGGACCCATTCCAATTCTTTATATTTTCAAACTTGGCTTGTTTTTTTTCGTAAACAGAGCTAGATTTTATCGTAAACTCTTCAATCTAGCTCTTGAACTGTACTTAAAAATTGAACTCATTATATCTTCTAAACTAAGACCCGACTAAAGCTGAGCGTCCACTGCTCCGCGCCGGCCGCACCGCCCGCACGGCACGCAACGGATTGAACGGATTTGCCGATGGCATGCGTCCACTGTCCACCTGGTCCGCCCCGGCCGGCCGGAACGGATTTGCCGGTGTCATGCGTCCACCATTTTTATTTATTCTGAGTGTTTTTGTTGTTGTCAGTAGACGTCGCGCGTTGTCATGGAGATTGACGAAGATTATCAGTGTTGCTTGTTCGCAAAAGATGACTGCAGTTGCCAGGGGGGTGAAACCATCATACATCTGACAGTAAATATTAAATGTATGGAAGGTGGCGACATCCATAGTTCACGTTTTGAAAACTTTTAATAAAAAGTATACTATTGCTTGATAGATGGAGCTTTTAATAATAATAACTTGCAATAACAAGATGACAGATTGGCACTTGACACAATTCAAATTTCAAAGTTTTTTGAAGTTTCCGTGCTGTCGTTCGTTCGTTACTGCTTATAACTATTTTCGGATTTCTCGAGAGATTTGCATTGATTGTTGAATTTTGTGAGACCTGGCTTTACTGTTAACTCTGTTGTCGACCCTGATACTTTGTTCACCGATTGACCCATAGGCTGCTTCCGTACATATAATCATTCTTCAATACAATGTTTAGGGATTTAATACTAGAAACAAAAACTCCTAAAAGCGCCATCTAGTGAGCTAGCGAAGGAGTCATTAGGACATGCAGCGCTATCTCTAGGCTTGGGTACTCACTTTTTACAAAACGAAAACCTCAGTGGCCCATCTATATTACTTTATAATTATAGTGTATTATCTATGGCTTGTTGGCAGAAGATGACTGCAGTTGCCTCTGCCGTTGACACGTGCCGCTCATATCGATGAGCACGAGTCTAAACATTATTATCATTTTTGAATTTTGATAATAAAGCCTTCGATCAATATTGATCGAAGAATAAAGCACAACAGAAATGCAGTCAGAAACCAGAAACTCAATTTTGTTTTTAATTTGTTAATACAACATTAGTTTTTGTTTATACTAAACCTGAAAAGAGGTCATTGTACTCATCATTGAAAAAAAAATCAGCTGTTCAGTACATTTTGACGAGTTTGATGTAGATAAATGTACTGGACAGCAGATTTTTTTTTCGCGATTTCAAGGTTGATCCCGTAGAAAAAATTGTTCAAAATGATGAGTACAATGACCCATTTCGGGTTTAGTATAAACAAAAACTAATGTTGTATAGACTAGTCTTTATGCATATAAGGACTAGTCTAGAAAAAAAAACATTGTCTTCGTCAATCCCTGGAATCGGATGGAATCAGTAGGATGACACTGACAGATGAGATGAGTTCAAAAATGCGTTCCGTGCCGATGACGTCACCGGCATTCCTTATGACGTCACCGGCACGCATCGCCTTTTTTGCTCATATATGCCGGCGGTCGGTGCGGCCGGTATCGATAGTGGACGCAGTTCTATATGAATTCATACAGAGCAAACCAAAATCCGTTGCGTGCCGTGCGTGCGGTGCGGCCGGCGCGGACCAATGGACGCTCACCTTAAATCTGTGACTTGGCGAAAACTTGCGACTAAGTAATTAGCGACTAAATTATGGAGAAAACAGATCTTCGCTAGGTGGCCTAGTTTTTGAGATATAAATGTGGCCAAGCTGGGGAGTCGCTCTCCAGATCGGCCACCTATGAACCCTTATAAACTTTTGAACCAGTGACCGACAAATTCTGATATTTGGCGGCAAATTCCCACTAATTAGCGACAAATTTTTTGTGTTATCAAAATTAAAATCCCTGATGGTGGCCATGCCAGTGTCAGTCACACGATAAATTGTTCTGAGTAGCTTTACCTACTAAGTATTTGTTTGCAGATAGAGAACACAGACATGGAGGGTCGTCTGATGATGGCGGACGCGCTGGTTTACGGCCAGTCGATATACAAACCCTCGCTGGTCATAGACGTCGCTACGTTTACTCGTACGTATGTTGTATCTTGTGATTTCCGCACATCATTTTCTACTAATACTCGAAGATCTTTTACCAGCGGATGTTACAAAATCTATACGGGCGTGTAAAGCAACGGTTTCTTCACAGAGCGGTGGCCGCACTTAACGGCTGTCATGAAAATTATGACAGTGGCTAAGATTTAAATTGTTAGATTCGCCACCTCTGACACAGTGGCAGTGGCAGTGCACAGTGACACCATGGCAATCAAGTCAAATGACTTGATTGCCATGGAAACGCTATTTAATAATGTGTGAGCTCAATCTTCTCAGTATGGACACCTTTTCGCCTGACTACGGTGAGGGCAAATCTAGCGATTTAAATATTTGTGCAGTGGGGTTTGACTTTACGGTGTCAAAAACGCTCTCAACGAAAACACAAATTTACTTTCGTAAATAAAGTTATAGTGACGTCATTCGCCCGTAAACTGCGGACACCATGTGGCGGCCACCGCTCTTCTAGGCTACGATAGTGTGGCTCTGTGGTCTCTAAACCTTTGGAATATATTGTCGAATTCCCACACGAACGAAACGTGTTCAGAGTTCTGCTAGTTCAAGATTGATCGCTCGTTACTTTTTCAGCAATACTTTCAATAAAAAAAAACCTTTAATATTATAAATGGGAAAGTATCGCCCGTCTGTTACCTTTCCACACCTAAACCACACTAACAGATCGTTAGAAATTTGACAGATAGGTAGGCAGCCTGGGACCTGGATAAGGACTGACTACTTTCCATCCTGGATATTTGTTATTGTCACGAATCATACTTTCGAGACTACGATTTTAATTCGGCAGGATTGTATTTTTCGGAGGGACCACGGGCACAAAAATAAACGGATATTTGTAAAAATATGAAATACAAAATCAACACCAAGGCAACGCGGGCAACAGCTAGTGTTTACATAAACCCCAATAAATCTAGATATTCAGGTATTAGACAAAAATAGGTGCACGTCTTTCTACACCATTCTTGCATGTATAATTTCAACATGAATGATGTAACCAATAGTTTGATTTAAAAGAGTGTCCATGGAGTTTCTTCTCTGTTGTTCTTCTCCATAGGAACCTAGGTTACTACGCTTTCGATTGGGCAGCTTTATCTTTTGACTGACCGACTCCTATAGTATAGTTAAAATCTTGCTGCAGACTTGGTCATAAATCATAATCGGAGTAGGGATGTGCGCTAGTTGCGCGCGCTCAAGGCCATTATCGATAACAGATGATGACGATGACTCAGACGAAGAATTTTAATTTTCTATTTTTAGTTTTATACAACGTGTAACGTTAAATGCGCAAAACCTCTTAAGGGGTCATTGTACTCATCATTATGAACAACTTTTACTATGGGACCAAACGTAAAATCGCGAAAAAAAAATCAGCTGTTCAGTACATTTATGTTCGCATAATTCGTCAAAATGTACTGAACAGCTGATTTTTTTTTCGCGATTTCAGGTTTGGTCCCATAGTAAAAGTTGTTCATAATGATGAGTACAATGACGCCTTAAGAGGTTTTGCGCATTTAACGTTACACGTTGTATATACGTTCTTTTGTTTATATATTTAATATGCTTTGTAGTAAATTTGGTAATAAATTTAAAAAAATGTGTATTTATTTCTATCACCCATTTATAAATATATAAAACTATCGATATCACTCATCGACTGCAGTAATGCACAGGACTACGTGTGGGCGTGGCCTGCCCATAAGGCCCGTGAGTGGGAAAGAGAGCGAATCACTCGAATGATTTATGACCGAGTCTGCAGCGAGATTTTAACTATACTATAGACTAATTCAAGTGCCTGTAAGAGCGAGCGCGCACTGCGGTGCGTTTCCGTTAGTTCTGCCGCACTGGGCGGGGCCTACAGTAACAAAACGCATGACCGCAGTGCGCGCACTTCAAAGACATTCCATACTTCACAGATTATGCGGTAGAAAAACGCACCGCAATGCGCGCTCGCCCTAAGGCTGAAGCCTCATTATTCCGTTGCGTCGTCGCATTAATGACGCTTGCTCGTTCTAAAGGCCATGAGGATTTAATGTACTTTAGAACCGAGCAAGCTTCATTGAAATGCGACGACGCAACGCACTAATGAGGCCTCAGCCTAATGGGGAAGAAAACTGTCAAATTAGTTCAGCGTAGAACTAATTTGACAGTTTTCTGTTTGTTACTTTCATTCAGCTATCAATGGAGTATCAATGGAGATGGTGCTGTCTTTTCTTGTCAGCGAAGCTTCCGGGAAACAACCCCATTGGTTTAATTAAAACTAGCGGACCCGTGTGCGTACGCGCAGCGGAATGTTGTTGAATTTAAAGATTTTAATTATGCAGATATTTAGTGTATGACGTCGTATAATTGTGTATGGTAAAAAAAAATTTGTGCACGCACAACCATTGTGGAGAAATTCACCAAAAACTGATTCCGCTGGGCGAACGTTGTCCTGGCGGAACTTTTTTTAATCCATAGACTTTAGAAGAAAAGAGATGTGTCCAAAAATTAGTGTGTATTTGTGTGTAATTGTGTATGTATGAATAAAACTAGTGCATGCATAAACTTCGGAGAAATTCAAGTTTCCGCTACGCGAACGTTTGGCCATTAGCTAGTTTTCATATAAAGCGCTTACATAGAGAACTGTAGATTTTTACATACGTTGTTTTGAATTTGTTTATATTTGTTTAAAAAACAGATTTAGAAAAAGTCGTAGGTAGGGCTTAAAAGATAAAAATATAAACGTAAAATACGCTTATTAGGTCTTAGTTCTTAAAGTATGCACTTTGGGGTCTAGATTTTCACGTTTATACAAACCTTGTAAGTGTCTGCAACATGTTGCCAAGTATCAATGATGTTCCGTTAGTAACTAAAGAGTTATAGGACAAATTTACCATGAACAGATCACTGTTTACAAAGCAGTCAAATATCACGACGTTCTGAAGGAATTGCATGGTAATATGTATGTCAATAATTAGTGTATTCATTCAACTATTCTTATGCAAAATTTCATGTCATTAAATTCAGTAATTAAAGAAAAACAATTATAATACTGACGAAGCATCGAAAACCTACATAACCCGACCAAGTTCGGATGGCTACCAAAAAGCGGCCGTGCCATATATCTTAGAAACGTTCTTAACCTTCCAATATAGTATTTATTAATATGGTACAGTTGCGTACACAAGCGTTAGGAAAAAATAAAACAATTGCATTTCTTGAATGAAAAACGAAAATGATGATGGAATTACGATTATATTACAATATATGTCTAGTATAATTTATTATTATAAATTTAAGTAAATAGATATAGAATTAGATCAATCAGTAGATATTAACTTGGGTTTATGGTGTCTGTCCAATGTTAACATAACGCAATTATTATAATTTATCTGCCTAATAAACTACCTACGTAAATGAATAAGTCTATAGCTATTAATTTATTATAAAATCTTACCTTGTATCTGTTATCAGCTTCTCACTATCATTCACTCAATATTCCTACTACATAATTATGTTATGCTTCACTGTTACACCATAACATTAATAACACACTTTGTCAATATTATTATTACAGAGAATTGGCGATGCATAGCAAAACAACAGCGCATACGCACATTGTCCTTGACTGCACATTTATTTGTTTGTGACTGGGGATGAAACAAAATCAGGTTCAAGTTCAACAGCAAACGAATACGCGCGAAAACATATTGCCCTCTCTTTTCTTCAAGGATGACAGTACCGTTTCAAGCGGGAAGCCGCCTATCGCTCGTTGCGCGCAGCGCGTTGTCTATTTTTTCTCACAAGAATATTTTTGATTAATCCATAACTACAATACTTAGACTATTTAAGTAAAGGATTAAGCGTACCGAACTTCGAACAAAATAATTCTGCATATTTTGGTGGGGTGCGGGGGAACACGCTCACATACATAAGAAAAAAAAATCGATACAAGAATTAGTTTTTTTTAAGTTATTAGATTGTTTGATCCACTAAAGTTGCAAAGGGGAACGCTCGTGCATGCCTAGTCTATTGGTTAAATAGTGTAATAAGCTACAATATGATAAATATTTACCTAAACAGTAACTAGTACATACTTACATGTGGTAAATATTTAATTTCCCTAAGGGGTCTATAGTTAGAATCCTGATCCGTGAAATCTTCAATAGAAATTAGCTGTATGAATTTTATTTGTCTTAAATAATATATTTAGATTATATCTCAAGTCTCAAGCGCATACTTAAATAAAGTAACTACCTACGTAAATAGTACCTACTTTCTGTCATAGTCAAATACATTTAAAAAAGTAGGTGTACAAAAATAAATGACCTATAAATTATATCGAAACAACAATTGTGTTATCACCTATACCAATTCAATACCGGCTTTTTGGTAGCCATCCGAACTTGGTCGGGTTATGTAGGTTTTCGATGCTTCGTCAGTATTATAATTGTTTTTCTTTAATTACTGAATTTAATGACATGAAATTTTGCATAAGAATAGTTGAATGAATACACTAATTATTGACATACATATTACCATGCAATTCCTTCAGAACGTCGTGATATTTAACTGCTTTGTAAACAGTGATCTGTTCATGGTAAATTTGTCCTATAACTCTTTAGTTACTAACGGAACATCATTGATACTTGGCAACATGTTGCAGACACTTACAAGGTTTGTATAAACGTGAAAATCTAGACCCCAAAGTGCATACCTACTTTAAGAACTAAGACCTAATAAGCGTATTTTACGTTTATATTTTTATCTTTTAAGCCCTACGATTTTTTCTAAATCTGTTTTTTAAACAAATATAAACAAATTCAAAACAACGTATGTAAAAATCTACAGCTCTCTATGTAAGCGCTTTATATGAAAACTAGCTAAAGGCCAAACGTTCGCGTAGCGGAAACTTGAATTTCTCCGAAGTTTATGCATGCACTAGTTTTATTCATACATACACAATTATACACAAATACACACTAATTTTTGGACACATCTCTTTTCTTCTAAAGTCTATGGATTAAAAAAAGTTCCGCCAGGACAACGTTCGCCCAGCGGAATCAGTTTTTGGTGAATTTCTCCACAATGGTTGCGTGCACAAATTTTTTTTTACCATACACAATTATACGACGTCATACACTAAATATCTGCATAATTAAAATCTTTAAATTCAACAACATTCCGCTGCGCGTACGCACACAGCGGACCCGATAGACGTCCTGTCTAAACGATCCTAGAATTG
Source organism: Cosmia trapezina (assembly GCA_905163495.3). NCBI lineage: Eukaryota > Metazoa > Arthropoda > Insecta > Lepidoptera > Noctuidae > Cosmia > Cosmia trapezina. The sequence goes on from LR991033.1 coordinate 26,906,874, forward strand.
GACCCGGTAGGTGGCGCTGCAGTCGGGGCAGCGCCACCTACCGGGTCCAATTGTGTTTACAAACCATCCAGGAACCCATTCAAATATACTTATACTCAAAATTTCATTCAAATCGGTCCAGCCGTTGTTATACCGCGTTTTTTTTTAAATATCCTATGTCCGTCTCCTGGTTCGAAGCTACCTCCCCACCAATTTTCAGCCAAATCGGTTCAGCTGTTCTTGAGTTATAAATAGTGTAACTAACCCGACTTTCTTTTACATAGATAACATAAATGCTTTGAGTTTGAATCCCGTCTCCAGATGGTGTGCTGATGGCGACGGGAGGCGGAGCGTTCGGCTGCTTCAGTAACTGCGACGCGGCGTGGCACGCGGTGAAGTGCGCCGGCGCCTCCAGCGGCGACAGGCCCTGGCGCTTCCCGCTGTGGCAGTACTTCCACAACCAGCTCACCAGTGAGTCACATCGTGTCTCGTGATCATTCCGTCCTTGTCTCTTTCGGGGTCGTCGCAGCACGTCTTTTTCTTTTATAGTTCTCTATTAGCCGTGTGGCTGACACTGGCTTGGCCACCATCAGGGATTTTAATTTTGATAACACAAAAAATTTGTCGCTAATTAGTCGGAATTTGTCGCCAAATATCAGAATTTGTCGGTCACTGGTTCAAAAGTTATAAGGGGTCATTGGTGGCCGATCTGGAGTCTCCCCAGCTTGGCCACATTTATATCTCAAAACTAGGCCGCCTAGCGAAGATCTGTTTTCTCCCAAATTTAGTCGCAAGTTTTCGCCAAGTCACAGATTTAGTCGGGTCTTAGTTTAGAAGATATAATGAGTTAAATTTTTAAGTATAGTTCAAGAGCTAGATTGAAGAGTTTACGATAAAATCTTTGATCTAAGCTCTTGCACTGTACTTAAAAATTGAACTCATTATATCTTCTAAACTAAGACCCGACTAAATCTGTGATTTGGCGAAAACTTGCGTCTAATTAGCGACTAAATTTGGGAGAAAACAGATCTTCGCTAGGTGGCCTAGTTTTTGAGATATAAATGTGGCCAAGCTGGGGATACTCTCTCCAGATCGGCCACCAATGACCCCTTATAACTTTTGAACCAGTGACCGACAAATTCTGATATTTGGCGACAAATTTCGACTAATTAACGACTAAATCTTTGTGTTATCAAAAGTAAAATCCCTGATGGTGGCCAAGCCAGGGTCAGCCACACGATGGCGGCCATGTCAGTGTCAGCCACACCACAACACTGTGTGGTTGTGTCTATAACTTTCCGTGTGGCTGACACTGGCTTGGCCACCATCAGGGATTTTACTTTTGATAACACAAAGATTTAGTCGTTAATTAGTCGAAATTTGTCGCCAAATATCAGAATTTGTCGGTCACTGGTTCAAAAGTTATAAGGGGTCATTGGTGGCCGATCTGGAGAGAGTCTCCCCAGCTTGGCCACCTTTATATCTCAAAAACTAGGGCACCTAGCGAAGATCTGTTTTCTCCCAGATTTAGTCGGGTCTTAGTTTAGAAGATATAATGAGTTCAATTTTTAAGTATAGACCAAGAGCTAGATTGAAGAGTTTACGATAAAATCTTTGATCTAGCTCTTGGTCTATACTTAAAAATTGAACTCATTGTATTTTCTAAACTAAGATCCGACTAAATCTGTGACTTGGCGACTAATTAGCGACTAAATCTGGGAGAAAACAGATCTTCGCTAGGTGCACTAGTTTTTGAGATATAAAGGTGGCCAAGCTGGGGACTCTCTCCAGATCGGCCACCAATGACCAGTGGCGTGCACAGAGATTTCAGACAGGGTATGCACGGTTAAAATAAAATAAAAAACTTAAGGTACCTACCAGTTTCAGCTTCTTTCGGTCGGAGTCCCACCGACTAGATACCCTACCCAGTACCTAGTTACCTACATACCCGACTCTTACCACACGGAGCCAGTGGCTTCGCATGGCGTTTCTTTGCGACCACCAAAAATATCTAAATTATTTAACTGAACATCCGTTGTATGTAGATCCAAATATATAATTTTTATGTTGATTTGTAAATAAAATGCAATGTAAAAAATATAATATGTTTGTGTGTACACAACCTGTAGCTGTTAGCCAGTAACAACTATCATAATACTTTTTATGTAAATAACGAGTAATTAGCATTACCTTTTTTTGTGTTAAATCAAACCCCGGGTACACACGGACCCCTTTGCAATCAATTTAACTTCTTCCTCAAAAGATGACGTCAAAAACCGGCAGATTTTAATTTATTTGAACACACTTGGCCAGCACATGTCTCACGGGTATAATTTTTCGTTTTTACAATAAACTTTACTTAGACAATCAATCATTCCGCCCAGAAATACAACCGAACAATGATATTAAATCAATCGAAACAATAAATATGGCGAAAAACATAACAATTACGAACTACAACTAATACGAACAAATAAATTGTTTAATCCGACTAAAAAAAGTAGATTCTCTACAATCAACAAATAAGCGGTGCTTTTACGGCTTCTCAATTTGGACGGTTTGCAATGTAAGCTCTGCTTCTAAAACTCCAACACGCGCACACATTTTCACGCACACAGTCACACTTTTGCTGTATACTACACGAGAATTCACGAGATGCGTAGTATGAAAAATAAGCAAGACGTAGTAGTGCTTTTGCTCACACGGGAGCGCTGCTTGCGCGGTGAATCGGTGGCGCGTGTTCGCCGCTCCAACTAGTTAGTTCCATAAAAAAGTAATAGATGGCGCGGAATCGCATTATCAACACGGGAATTCAAATGACGGATTTTAATTTTTAATTTTTCATTTAATACCTACCATCCTACCATGTTTTTTTTTTAATTTAAATGGTTATTTATCATTTAGAGGGGCATGTATGTATGGGACTACAGGGTATGCAGAGCTTATTTGCATGTATGGAGTGCACGCCACTGCCAATGACCCCTTATAACTTTTTAACCAGTGACCGACAAATTCTGATATTTGGCGACTTTCGACTAATTAACGACTAAATCTTTGTGTTATCAAAAGTAAAATCCCTGATGGCGGCCAAGCCAGTGTCAGCCACACTAACTTTACTTGTGCATTAAGATTACATTTGCAACTCAAGCTTTGCCGTTGTCAAATAGTTGCAGTAGTTTTTATGTTGCAGACGACCCATCTGTTGATTTGAGGAACAGGGGCTGTGGACAAGCGACCCCTTGTCTTGGAGCTGCTTTTCTGAAGGTCAGTAGCTTATGATATTGTCGGGGATAGTGCAAATCCGCGAATCTACGATAATTAGAGTGCGCGTATCTGCACTACGGCTACGTTCAGTTCATATTTGTTCGGCCGTACACATGCGGATGTAGCTGACACTGGTATGGCCACCATCAGGGATTTTTAATTTTGATAACACAAAAAAATTAGTCGCCAATTAGTCGGAATTTGCCGCCAAATATCAGAATTTGTTGGTACTTGGTTCAAAAGTTACAAGTTTTCATAGGTGGCCGGTCTGGAGAGCGACTCCCGAGCTTGGCCACATTTATATCTCAAAAACTAGGCCACCTAGTGAAGATCTATTTTCTTCCAGATTTAGTCGCTAATTAGTCGATAGTTTTCGCCAAGTCACAGATTTAGTCGGGTCTTAGTTTAGAAGATATAATGAGTTCAATTTTTAAGTCTAGTCCTAGACCTAGATCGAAGTGTTTCTTTGCTGACTTTTGGGAGAAAACAGATCTTTCCCTAGGTGGCCTGGTTTTTGAGATATAAATGTGACCAAGCTGCGGAGACGCTCCCCAGATCGGCCACCTATGAATCCTTATAAATAAATAACTTTTGAACCAGTGACCGACAATTTTTTTGTTATTAAAATTAAAATCTTTGATGGTGTCCATGCCAGTGTCAGCCACACCACAAGCGGTATTGTTATTCGGCGATTCCTTGCATTATACAGGGTGGCCGGAACATTGACGTCCAAAAATAAAATTTCGGTCCCTCGTATCGTGGGGTATTCGAATCACCCCCATGTATGTTCCGCGACTTTTCATAGTTTTCGAGTTATGAATTTTTTTCTGAATGTTTGAAAATTTTCGACCTGACCAACCTAAAAAAATTCTAAAAAAAAAAGCAGAGGGTTTTATCGAGTTTCTTTTTTTGCAACTGAATTTTCATAAGTAGTACTTTTATGCATAAAATAATCAGCTTCGTAACTGTGATGAAAGTTATGAAAATGTTGATCTAAAGTGAAAAATTTACGTTCGGTAAATTATGACTGAAATTTTCAACTTTAAATTAAAAATCTTAACAGGTGACTTCATAATTCCTAAGTAGGCTTCAAGAATGCGCCAGACTCTCAGCTTTCATAATCATAAAAAAAATTAAGTACTTAATAGGGCTACTTTGTTTAAAATCGGGTGTGGCTGACACTGGCTTGGCCACCATCAGGGATTTTACTTTTGATAACACAAAGATTTAGTCGTTAATTAGTCGAAATTTGTCGCCAAATATCAGAATTTGTCGGTCACTGGTTCAAAAGTTATAAGGGGTCATTGGTGGCCGATCTGGAGAGAGTCTCCCCAGCTTGGCCACCTTTATATCTCAAAAACTAGGGCACCTAGCGAAGATCTGTTTTCTCCCAGATTTAGTCGCTAATTAGTCGAAATTAGTCGCCAAGTCACAGATTTAGTCGGGTCTTAGTTTAGAAGATATAATGAGTTCAATTTTTAAGTATAGACCAAGAGCTAGATCAAAGATTTTATCGTAAACTCTTCAATCTAGCTCTTGAACTATACTTAAAAATTGAACTTATTATATCTTCTAAACTAAGACCCGACTAAATCTGTGACTTGGCGACAAATTTCGACTAATTAGCGACTAAATCTGGGAGAAAACAGATCTTCGCTAGGTGCCCTAGTTTTTGAGATATAAAGGTGGCCAAGCTGGGGAGACTCTCTCCAGATCGGCCACCAATGACCCCTTATAACTTTTGAACCAGTGACCGACAAATTCTGATATTTGGCGACAAATTTCGACTAATTAACGACTAAATCTTCGTGTTATCAAAAGTAAAATCCCTGATGGTGGCCAAGCCAGTGTCAGCCACACTAAAATCGGCCTTCAAAGACAGCGAGGTGGAAAAATTCTTAAAATTACCCATCTGAGTAATTATTTTTTTTTGGCTATTTTCTCGTTCCTAAGGTTAATTAATGATAAGAATACTGAAAACTAACCACATTATATTCAATATTCATAATTACCACACGTGGGCGAATGAAAATCCACTCGAAGTGAGAGCTTCGACATTTCAACATCGCTTCAGCGTTAACTTGTGGTCTGGTATCCTCAATGGCGAACTACACTCCTTTGCAAAAAAAACGGGCAGTTTGGATTTTTCTACATTATTGGTAATCATTTAGTTCTAATGAGGTTTTAATAGGCAAACTATGTTCCTGGCACATAATAATGAGTCTGGGTATGAAAAAAAGTTAATTTCAAATTCAGAACTGTTGTTTTTAGAAATAATAATCCCTTTTTCAGTTTATGACTTTTTACTTACTATTCGCGGGTTTGCGGTTAAAGGTTATCAGGCAGCTAAAACTAACTTGTCGTTATTTTTATTAGAATAATTTATGTTTGTCGCATAATCCTGCCTCATTGTGACTTCAAACAGATATCTTTGTGTCGATTATAATAGCAGAAAAAGCAATAAGAGCTAGTAAAATTATAGAGCCGCTGGAAGTGGGGTGTAGCCAATGTTACGGCTACCGCGGTTAAACGTGAGTCGTTCCACCGTCCAAAGAACCTGGACTCGATACCAAGAGATAGGTTCCGTTCAAAGAAGGCAAGGTTGTGGGAGAAAACGTTGCACACAACCACGAGACGACCGCTTTTTAGTGACTCAGGCATTGAGTAATCGCAGATGCAGTTACATAGACCTCAAAAGAAACCTTGAAGAGGTACGAGGAGCAGAAGTTAGCCTATGGACAGTGAGGAGGAGGCTTTTAGCGGTTGATATACGCAGTCGACGACCAGCGCGGGCCCCCAATTTACTCCGTGAGTACCGGATTGCTCGACCGAGGTTCACTAAAAATTGTCTATCTTGGACACTAGGTAACTGGAGTAGCGTTCTCTTCTCCGATGAGGCTCGAATTTATCTGAATGGTGAGGACCGACGACGGCGAGTGTTACGAAGACCAGGGGAACGCTATGCCGACGTGTGTTTTGAAGAAATCACCCCTTATGGTGGAAGGTCCATTATGTTTTGGGGGGACGTAACTTCCAGCTATCGTACCGAGATAGTGTTCATTGCAAATGGCTCACTAAATGCGCAAAGGTACATAACAGGAATAATTTGTCAACATGCACAGCCCGCACTGACTGTAATTGGTGAAGATGCTATTTCATGGACGATAATGCTCGGGACCACCGTTCTGGCGACGTAGATGCTTATATGCAAGAGGTCGGTATTCGTCGTCTGGATTGGCTAGCGCGGAGCCCCGACCTTAACCCCATTGAGCACGTCTGGGACCTCCTAAAAAGGCGAGTACGACCTGTCCAACGACCTTCGCCAAACATCAGGGAGCTTAAACGTGTGATTTCGGCTGAGTGGGAACACATTCCACAGGACACCATCAAAAGCCTGGTGGAAAGCATGCCAAGACGATTACATGCCGTAATCGCTGCAAGGAGAGGTCATACTCGTTATTAATTTTTATTTTTTAATGTCTTTTTTTATTAAAATACCATAAAAATACTCGTAGTCTTAATTTAATTATACCCTAAAAATTTCCATTTTAACACGACTTTCTGTTTACATTGACTAAAACACCGATTCCAGGATTTAAGGGTTAAAAACTGTATTCTCAATGATAATAAGAAATTTCTAGCCATTTATGCTAACGACATACTAAAAATATTAATATTATCCATAGAAAAGCCAATGACTGTAAGGTGCCCGTTTTTTTTGCAAAGGAGTTTAATTGGTCCGTTTGAACTGCCGTCCAGACTTGATGGAGAAACATACAAAAACTTTTTGGAAAAAAGTGTCGTTTTATGACGTGCAGTGTCATTCAAAGGTGGTAAAGCAATTAGGTACAATTTTGAATATGTATTCAAAGTGTCGAATATGACCGCAACCTTTTTAAAATTCCATATTCAAACTACAAATTGATTTATATCAACACATCAAAATCAATTTTGCGGTTTAAAAAAAAACAACAACTTCCATTGTTGCTGGCAGATGTGAATCTCGAACTCAGACGAACCATGGTGTTGCAAAATGACGGCGCCCGTGTCACTATGCAACCCAGGTCCGAAATTACTTAGATGAAACATACCCCAACAGATGGATCGGACGCAGCGGACCAATTAGGTGGCCTCCACGCTCACCTGATCTCAACCCCATCGATTTCTTTATTTGGGGCTATTACAAGGAAATAGCATACGCCCGAGACTGTTCAAGTGAACAAGAGCTGAGGCAGTTGATTGCAGAAGCTGAACGTGTTGTGAGAGAGAACAGAGACGCTTTTAGACGATTGCCAGACAATTTCTTACGTAGGTGTAGAATGTGTATTGCTGCTGGTAGTGGCCACTTTGAAAACCTTTTGTAAATGTTAAAAATAAATTAAGTACTTTTTTCACATTATCATCTGTGTTTTATTCAAAACCACTTTTTACGTAAAACTTTTCTTACCCTACTCTGAAACTATTTGTTGGTTAGTTTTCAGTATTCTTATCATTAATTAACCTTAGGAACGAGAAAATAGCCAAAAAAAAATGATTACTCAGATGGGTAATTTTAAGAATTTTTCCACCTCGCTGTCTTTGAAGGCCGATTTTAAACAAAGTAGCCCTATTAAGTACTTCATTTTTTTATGATTATGAAAGCTGAGAGTCTGGCGCATTCTTGAAGCCTACTTAGGAATTATGAAGTCACCTGTTAAGATTTTTAATTTAAAGTTGAAAATTTGAGTCATAATTTACCGAACGTAAATTTTTCACTTTAGATCAACATTTTCATAACTTTACGAAGCTGATTATTTTATGCATAAAAGTACTACTTATGAAAATTCAGTTGCAAAAAAAGAAACTCGATAAAACCCTCTACTTTTTTTTTTAGAATTTTTTTAGGTTGGTCAGGTCGAAAATTTTCAAACATTCAGAAAAAAATTCATAACTCGAAAACTATGAAAAGTCGCGGAACATACATGGGGGTGATTCGAATACCCCACGATACGAGGGACCGAAATTTTATTTTTGGACGTCAATGTTCCGGCCACCCTGTATACGGCGTCGGACGAAAATCACGTCAAGAGGTATCTGCCAACTAGGATCTTGCATGCACTGCTCGCGAAATTTTAATTTGGCTACATTTGTCAGATACGCGGAATTGTACAATGCTAATTCCGCGGATTTGCACTCCCTGAAGATATCATGTGGTAAGGGGTGGATAATTTTTTTTTTTTTTTTTGGGGGTGGTGGGGTGGTGACTGGCATGTGTTGAGTCCTCCTTAGTCGTTCACTCTTGACAGAGTGGTCGTGGTTGATGACTCTGCATTTTCTTTGGCCAAAGCAGCCCTCGCGATGCTCCTCCACTTATTCCGGTCTGCCGCGTCTCGAAAGTTCTGAACGATGGAGGTTTGTGTTGACGCTTTGATAAGGTCTGTCCAACGCGTAGGTGACCGACCGCGTGACCGCTTGCCCTCCACTTGTCCCTGGACAATGTGTTGAATAGAATATTTCAATTAAAATCAACGTTAATATTTCAATGATAATTGCCTGTTCGTAGGTAATTATCGTATGTATATTGTTATCGTAACCGTTGTATTATTATTACAGTGAAAAACTAGTTTTTCTGCTGTCTGTTGCATCATTTTTATGTTCCAGAACTTCATCTGCGGCGACTGGGTGCACATGGACATCACCGGCGTGGGCAAGGTGGCGCACTCGGGCGCGCCGCCCTACCTCGACACGCGCCGCATGACGGGCCGGCCCACCCGCACACTCGCCGTTCTGCTCCAGCAGATAGCAGTAGCCAGCAGGCCTGAACAGCCAAGTACACGTGCTAGTGAGATATGTGCTCCTTCACCACAGACTTGTCAGTCTTCGCCGAAGGGTAGCCAGTCTTGTGCACCGTCTTCGCCGCAGCGTAGCCAACCGCGTGCAAATTGTCCGCCACAGGGTAGCCAACTTAGTGCACCGTCTTCGCCGCAGCGTAGCCAACCTAGTGCACCGTCTTCGCCGCAGCGTAGACAACCGTGTGCAAAGTGTCCGACGCAGGGTAGCCAACCTAGTGCACAGTCTTCGCCGCAGGGTAGTGGACCAAAATCGCTAAGTACGCCTTCATAGAGTTGGCAGTCTTCGCCACAGATAGTCAGCCATGTACCCCGTCACCACATGTCCGACTTTGCCGCAGGGTTGTGGGACCAGACCACAGACGCCTTCAACCCAGACTTGTGCACCTAAACCGCGGACTTGCGCGCCTACTATTGTAAGCACAAGTGCAGTTAAAGAAACCGTAGCCTTCACATTATTGTGATTATTTTGACTAACAATAGCTTAAGTTTTTTATCTTCAAATTGTATCGGTGAAATCGTATTTTTGATAATTGTTAGGTAAACTAGACCGTCATGTTGTGTATTTCCAATTGTGTAAAAAAATATATAGATTTGAAGACACATTCGAGATGTATTTGGGCAACTTAATTTAAAGGACTATCTCTTCAAATACACAAAATTCCATGTCAATGAGATCTTTATCGTTATAAGCTACACACAAAACATACATTAAGATAATCGACTGTTCCACAACAAGCAAGTAGGAGTTTCTGAACACACAAACATTCAGTGTGATCCCAGTGTGGCTGACACTGGCTTGGCCACCATCAGGGATTTTACTTTTGATAACACAAAGATTTAGTCGTTAATTAGTCGAAATTTGTCGCCAAATATCAGAATTTGTCGGTCACTGGTTCAAAAGTTATAAGGGGTCATTGGTAGCCGATCTGGAGAGAGTCTCCCCAGCTTGGCCACCTTTATATCTCAAAAACTAGGGCACCTAGCGAAGATCTGTTTTCTCCCAGATTTAGTCGCTAATTAGTCGAAATTAGTCGCCAAGTTACAGATTTAGTCGGGTCTTGGTTTAGAAAATACAATGAGTTCAATTTTTAAGTATAGACCAAGAGCTAGATCAAAGATTTTATCGTAAACTCTTCAATCTAGCTCTTGGTCTATACTTAAAAATTGAACTCATTATATCTTCTAAACTAAGACCCGACTAAATCTGTGACTTGGCGACTAATTTCGACTAATTAGCGACTAAATCTGGGAGAAAACAGATCTTCGCTAAGTGCCCTAGTTTTTGAGATATAAAGGTGGCCAAGCTGGGGAGACTCTCCAGATCGGCCACCAATGACCCCTTATAACTTTTGAACCAGTGACCGACAAATTCTGATATTTGGCGACAAATTTCGACTAATTAACGACTAAATCTTTGTGTTATCAAAAGTAAAATCCCTGATGGTGGCCAAGCCAGTGTCAGCCACACGTGATCCCACTAGTGTACACAATCAACAGAACATTAATGGCTAACAAAAAGAAACGCGTTATCACACCAACGGGAGCGAAATGAAACACCGATGCTTATTGACCTAAAAATGAAGAAACATTTATTTTCAGTATGTCTTTTGTAAAATTTAATAACAGAATGAATCAAATTTCAGAGAATAACAGAGCGGATTACTTTCCATTTCGATAGAATTAGTTTCATCAACAATAGAAATATAATATTTATCAAGTCATTTACAGATACAATTAATGCAGTACCAATAAATCTAATTTATTCGTTTACTGAGTTAGTTAAATTTAAACATTTATTACGATCATAATGTACACGGAGTGGAGCGGGCGGTCGGGACCGTCCGCCGGGTACACTAGATTTTTTTGGGATTTTTTAAATTTTTATTCCTCACGTACTTTATAAATATCTCATACTTGAAAAAAATTTACATTAAAATGTATCGGAAAGGTGCGGGACACTAGCACCGCAGACACTAGGGCGCGACGCAAACAGAGGCACGCACGCACACACACAGGACGGCGGGCGCCCGAAATATACACAAATATAAATATGAGCCGACACGAACCCGAGACTTATACCATCACATTGCGACGCACACCTATTCGTTTTCCCTTTGTACCGCTACAGTTAAAATTTTTCTTACATAGTAAAATTAACGGAATACTTTAAAATCTAAATAAAAAGAGAAGGCGGAGGCGACGGACAGCCGACACAGCGCCCTCTGTCCGTCACCTGCGCCCGTACGTACTAATACATCATTAAACTGAAACGATGACAATATTTAATTTATCGCAAACACTAGAGAAATGCAGGTCCAATACGATGGTAATATTGTGTGTCATGAAACAAAATGTATATTTAAATTCTCTGCTTTTTACACACACACTAGCCGACGGCTCACTTCGACGTCATCATGGTGACGAATTCTGAAAAGAAACACAACACAGCATTAGTGAGCTGCCAGGGTAGAGTGCCGAGGGTTACAGGAAAAGTCTCACATAAACCCTTGCGCAACATGTCTAAGATAAAATGTTAACACAAACATCATTAACACAACGAAAGTAACCAACAGAGATAGAGATGCACTAAACATGTAACCGCTATTAGACAGATAACCACTAGATTTAGAGTCAACACCAAACATATGCCTCCGTGGTAACAATGAATATATACAAAGCAAGGCATGTACTTGATGGAGTGACGAACAACATAAATAAACCGTATTTTACCTCGTCATGCCACTACAAGGGGATTATGTGAAATACCACCCTCTGGATATATTCACAAAAATATGTTATATTGATGATAAAGTAATAATAAATGTTGGGCGGAAGCACTCGATTAGATACTAGTGCTGCATATCCCAATGTGTTGTGCGAAGCCTATAATATCGATCGCATATCGGCGCGTCAACGTTTGCTGCTCGTTCGTAAGGCACAGTGTGGTGTGTGTGTGTGAGTGGGGTGTGTTCGTGGGTCACGCAAGTGTGGTCGAGAGAGCAAAGGACACACGGCACGCGACAAGCGGAGGAGCAAGCTATCGCCTCCGCGAAACAACGGGGCTGATCACAAGGTGGTATTTCTATAGGAAGAGTTCTATACAGGTATTAGACACATGCACCAATCAACAGGAAAACAATATTCAACATGTCCCTGTGAAGCGGACGCGTGTAATTTTGTCGCCTTTGTGTGGAAGGTAAGAACAAAATTGCAGACGATCCGCCACGCCAGTAGTGAGTAAATAGACACAATCGATAGTGAAGTGTGAGATCCCAACGAGAGAGTGAGAGGGCAGGGGAGGGCGGGACGGCGCGGGAGTGGCGGGAGCAGCTAACATATCCAAGGGAAGGAACAGTTAATAACGAGCAGCAAACCATTCAGATTAACACTGGGATATACCTATTGTCGTACCGCACTCGACGCAGGCCGTTGGGCTCATTGAATTGCATCATCACTACACACTACTAAGGGGAATCGTTTCGAGATCACAGCTTTATCGTAGAGTCTTTTCTTATGGTTAGTTACGGTACTAATATCACAAGTGTGGCAGCGGGCCGAGCGCTAACGGCTGCCGTCGCCGCGATCGAAAATGATTTTGGCGAATGCATGGAAGTCTGCAAGAGAGAGAACGCTCGGTCGGATGATGGAATACAAACTGCACATACAGGGGACGCCGGGACACGCATCGAGAGCGTGCGGCGAGCGCGCACCGGGCATGCTCGCCACACGCGGGGTGCCGGCGGTCCAGCCCTATCTTCCCATACTCGGTAACACTGAATCCATGCACAACGGGACAACAAGCGATACTATCTAACTAGTAAATACCACTGTCCGAGGTGTTGGAACAGATTCAAACCAGAATATCAGAGATCCACAATCTTGAGACTGCAGATCATGTGACCCTCCAGTATGCTTACTACTCGACTACAGTACAATGATATTGCAGGGATTCAATCAACGTTACGCGTGACATTATTGGTGTAGTAAATCAAGACTCAAAAATATATGGGATTTCAGAGTGAACATCTTGTAAGGAACATTTTATAAGGAAATAACTTTATTGTGAGTCAATTTATAAATAAAGTGGACCTTTTTGGAAACAAGCAAACCCAACTGTTAGTGTGAACACGTACTATATACTACATGCTGGATGTCTCGTGTATGAGTATCGTTTTATTATAATACTGGGTAGTAGTACAAAATCACATCGAGTGTGTAACATTAATACGTCGACGGTATGTTTTTTGTGGATCTGTCATGCGTGATAGTGACTGCAAATTCTTTGCGGTTACAACGTTATAAAAACTACACGTGAATAAAGTGATAATATTGCATAATAAAGATCCACCTAATCCGACGCTCAAGGAACAAGTAAAGTTCAGCTAATCGCTCGACCTAAAACTATATGACGTCACAATAGACCCTTGTTCCTGGAGCATCGCGTGGTGTAGCGGTGTCGTGTGCAGCCGAAGCGTGTGGTGCGGTTGTACTGACCCTCGTAATTGACTTGTCCGTCTCCATCGATGTCGGCTTCGCGGATCATCTCGTCGACTTCCTCGTCGGTGAGCTTCTCGCCGAGGTTGGTCATGACGTGGCGAAGCTCGGCCGCGGATATGAAACCGTTGCCGTCCTTGTCGAAGACGCGGAACGCTTCGCGGATTTCTTCCTCACTATCCGTGTCCTTCATTTTGCGGGCCATCATCGTCAAGAATTCGGGGAAATCTATCGTGCCGTTGCCTGAAATTTGAAAAGGGTGGTGGTTAGTTTTGATATTCGTTTTTCACATTGTTGTCGAAACATGGCTTTAAGAGCCGATTGTACATCTTTCTGTGGTATTACTAAAATGCTTGATTGCCTGTCTAACGTAAGTCCGATATCCTGGAGCAGTTTCCAAACCTAAACACGGTCGGTATGTTAATGTAAGGGATTCTTTATGAGTTTAGTAATTAATCTAGTTTTTTTTTAGATGCGAACCAGAGCGCAATTCACGCGGCTGCTGTCTACTCTACATAACATGAGCTCATGTCGATAAGAACAAGTGCATATTGTTAGCTATTTTGATTTTGTTCTAAAAAGAAATCGAACACTAAAAAACATAAAACGAGTACAATATCGACTCGGATAGACGAGTAGCAAAAAATGTGAAGCATTTTATCTCTAAAATAAACAAGGAATCGTTTGGAACAGGTGCGCCCTACGGATAAATAGATTAAGATTAAACAATCAATGGAAATTTTCGCATCAGAAGAAGATCAAGGGGCCGCTGAATAGATTTACGATGTATAAAAAGTACATAATGAACAGTATAATTGTTATTAGTCGTTAATGCGCAAAGACGCGAGAAGTATGCGCGCAGGCATCAGCGTTAGCGACGAGGCTTGTTTGTTTTGCTTGACGGCAAGTGTTGGCGTTTCCACGAACACGGCGACTTATAAACACATAGATTTATCATCTGACTGGATCTGTGTATTGTCTGACCTCGCGGTACAAGCCACGATGTGCTTGTGATACGTCATGTATTTAAAAACATGATTAATGAATGATATGATCTCACAACAAATGTAGGTATCTGCAATAGCCTGGGAATTTATTAAAGACACATTCATTGCCAGCTAATCACAGAAGTTGCACATCGATTCTCTATTTCACTCGTATTTATTACAGCTTAGTTAATCAGTAGGAACCAAGTTCTAATTATTATACTTTTATGTAGTCGTTAAAATAATTAATCACAAATAAATACATATTTTCGATGACAACATTGACATTATGAACGCTGCGAAAGCCAAGTGTAACGCACCCAGTCCACGTGATTCCCATCACTTAATAAATATCCCAGCTTAATACAAATACCTACTACACGACATTTTTTTTGGTTTCAGGATTGAAGATCTTTAAAACTTTCACGATTCTCTGGTAAGTAGGTACTCGTAACATCAAGTGCTTATTACAGCTATTAAATTACCTGTGTTAAAAGCGTAGGATTTACTAATTGATACTTAGCTACATCGAACAACATTTTATGTTTGAGTATTCCGGGCTGTCGTAGAATTTCGAGTAGCTCGGCTAAAGTTCGCTACGATGCTATGAATCAATAAAGTCGGGCACGCGCGACGAACATTTTTTCCTGTCATTACTTCAGTCAATGTTTTGACTTCAAGCTTCTAAATAACGTGAATATCTTTGACTTCATATCGGTTAGTTATAGTGGGATTAAATGGGTCTGCAGCCACGTGATGACGTGACATGACGTCGGTTTCCACGAAGTATTTAACAATAAAATACTATTTTAATTATTGTAGATGATGAAACATTCTTCCTGCTTTTTAATTACAGCTACTTATGAAGAATTATTATCGTGTTGTTTTTAACCATCAATTATTGCTGAATTATTAGTCATGATACGTGTAGCTTTAGGAACATCGCTACATTGTTTGACCATCATGTTTTGTTAAAGTATTTCCGTCAGTATCTCACGAACGTGTGAATCGAACTTTATTTATACTTCAAACTGTTATTACTATGGTAAACGTAATAAAAATAGTATGTTATAGCAAAAAGTAATTATTGCCGTTTCACACGTGGCGTGGTTCCAGCGAGAGACGAAACAAACGCTCGGTTTTGATCGACGTTATCAACAAACGGACGGGAATACGTAAAGTTGGATAATTTATAGTTGAATCAAGGATTTGCAGAACGATCATTAAAATTCTACTTCATACAGAATGTGGTATTTATATTTTCACTATATATAAATTACAGAACCGTTCGAGTAGTTTCGTTGATCACGATCATTCTTGTTAATTCGGAAGACTGATGTCTCGAGCCGGTTCCAAATTAAAATGATTGAAGTCACGAATCCAACCTTTCCTTAGTACACGAAGCTAACTTCAGATTAAACTAAATCTAAACAGAACGATACTACCACACACGAACGAACGACAGTTCCTGAATTCTAAACGAATCTAGATCTAGATGCAATCAGTTCCTTCCGCGCTCGAACAGCCGGCCCGAGGCGTTGCAAAAATAAGTTCGAGTTAAGTTTGGACCGTCTAATTCTGGGTTTAACCTTTCCGAGGTGGTTCGCGGCCTAATAATAGAAGTGCGAGCGAAACGGTGAGCTTCGGAAAATGCACGCCGTATACTCGCTACAACCGTTACTGAAAGAGTACAGAAGGCGCACTTGGATTGCGTGAAAAGGAACACACACCTGAAAAGCAGTATTTCTTCACTTAGGCTTTCTAAAAACCACTTTTTGGCAGATTTCTCTTGTCAGCTAAACACAATCAATAGAACTAGTGCAATTTAGGATTCTTTCTTTTTCCAGTTTTTCTGTCGACAATATCTAAGAAAGTCTCGTTTTTGTGATATTCGTCGTTTCATTTTATATCACGAGCGAGATCTATCTGCGCATTGTACGTATCTTCTGCAACTGTTTACTCTGTGGTTGATGCGCACAGCACACCTGGACCACTCCCGTTAATTGTCGGCTGTAAATCTGTCACGCTCGTGTACCTATGCTTTAGTCAGTACTATAATCACTTTTTAGATAATCTGTTATTCCTTACGCTTTTAAATCTTAGAATTATAACTTAACTGTCTCTAGGTGTCGTAGTAGGCGTTAGCAAATCATAAAAGATGGTTACCATTATTCATCTGCTGAATTTGGCAACGCCCTGATTATTTGCTGTAAGTCTGTGAGGAACTCGCGTGTTAGCGGTTTAGACCCACTTCTGGGCCGAAGTAACAGTGGACCAGATTAGCTAGCGTGTTTGTGTGCCAAAGACAACCCGGATCCTTTGGTATTTAAAAGTGTGCCCTCGACAAAACTATGGAGTGTTGTGGGAGACGCCTTGAAGAATCACTCGTGAAATTATTGTGGTTTTTATGTTGAAAATTAATCAAAGCAGTGAGGACTACTTCAAACGTTAACATACAGTTCACATCTATACACTCAAATACGCAGTTCCGTGTACAATTCCGCGCATAGTAATTAACAAACGACTCATAAAACTGTGAGGCAACCTGCGAACCTAACAGCACCCACCCATCTACTGACATGGTATTTTATCATCTCCACTTGTAACCTTGTCTCACTCAACTCACGTCCTATGATGCCAGATATCACATCATCGTGTACAGCGGAATGATTAATTCATGAGCTCATTTCATGTGATAAGGCAACAATTTTCCACTAAATTGTGATTCAGGATAAGTATCGTTGTTGCCGAATTTTTCCTTTATTTACTGCTTGAAGGCAACGTGTGGTAATGGACAGAAGTTGTCAAACAAAGTTACTATACATACAGGAAAAAAAACTTCTGAGATATTAGCGGAGCGTCCAAATTAGAGTTGTTATGTTCGAGGTCTAATTTGCAAATGAATTAACGGCCTCTCGAATGTCTAGATACATTGTTCGTAAACGTTATGTTACTAGCTATACATGTTCGAGTGTTCGAGGTCGGGCAACGCGCTGCGGTTGCCCCGGCTGGCACCACGAGACGACGGAAACACGATCAATATCCACCACGCCAGCCCTGGAACGCGAACACTTGGCATGTTTTCCCAGACGTTTGAATTCGATCAAAACCAGAACTGTTACAAATTGAAACGAGTTGCAATATACATAAGAAGCTATGATCTATGTTTGTTATTTCAATATGTCGTACTTTATACAAATATTTGGACATGGTCAAACACGTGTAATGGGGTTTAATGGGAACAATCGAGTATTTACTTGCTTAAATATGTTTAAAATCGTTTTTAGGGCCCGTGTGGTTTCAGCGCATTATAATTTATAATGTGTTTATTCGATATTTCTGTTCCATCTGCGCGCATTAATCAATGTTGCAGTTTAGTGTCCGCAGTTTTATTATTATTCCGGTAAACATCAAACAAATTTGTTACTTGCTGTCAACGTTATATTGGACTTAATGGATTGGTTCGGTGTGGTCTGAAGTCGCCACGAAGGCGGTGAAGCGCGGAGCAGGCGGACCAACAATCTAAAATCAATCGTACAAACATCGGTTGTTTCGGCGAAAGTTCGATTAAGCCGTTTTAGATTGGCGTGCATAGTCCATAAACACATTCGCGCCCACGCCGCCCCACGTTCACTCTATTATCACGGCTATATCCGCTGATGAACTCAACCGGCCTATTGTCTTATATCAACCAGCCACTGGAAGAATTGAATCACAACTTTATAGCTGCCACATGAATGTGACAATCTGCAGAAGTGAGTAATTCGGCTTTATTTGATTATCCAGACTACACGCGATGTTCTAGCGTATTATCTTTTAATCAAAGTTGTCGCCTGTGTAATCAGTAATTACGAAATCCTTCTTGATCAAACAGTAGTTACCTATATTTGCGGTGGTGCGTCATGAAAGTAGTTAATTTGAAATATCACTAAGACGAACGCATTATTCTGCTGGTTTTGTGCGTGTAAATGTAACAATGACAAAGCTCAATAATTCAAACTTTAGCTCAACGTCGGGTAAAATTAGGCGTAACTAACATGAGCGACGGCTGCGAAGCCTTACAAACGAGCCGGCAAGGACGCCTGACTCAACATGGCGTCAGCATTGAACACTCGATTAGCGAACCGCAGACACATTCCTTATACGATACGCTATCTACGTAGGCTCATTTATTTATTGATAAACTTGGGCAACTAAAGCAGTCTCAGACTTTGTCACAGAGCAATCATCCGGAACACAAAATGTAAATGTCAAGAAATGTAGCTCGATGGTATGTAAACGATTGTAGATTTCAGTGTAACAATAGAATTGGCTAGAGAAACATGCGGAAGAAGTTACTACGACTACAGAGAAATGGCGGATGGCTCATGAAGTCATGCACGGGTTACTGCTCGCGTTATGACGAGGTATTTATGAAGAGCGGAGCAAGCATGCAGTCTTGAGATCAAAAGCATACGCAGTGATGCATCAGCGAACGGAACTTGGAAACATGAACCTCTAAAGCTTCGAAGTTTTCAGTGACTCGTAAAATATAATTAATTTTTAATCTTCCTAGTCCCTCGGTAAACTTTGGGAGGAGTCCGGAATAGCCATAAACGAAAGGGAGCTAAGGGGCATACAGAACTATTAAATTAGTATGGAAACAGAAACCGACGGTTAGGTTAGCCATTCAGTCACGATTTCACGAACTTTTCGCAACATGGTTGTAAACGTTTTCTCTATAATAAACAAGGTAAACGAGAGGTAAGTTAGGGCGATGCTCCGGGCCGACGCACACGCTTGACCACGCGAGTAAATCGCGACAAACACGCTGGCACGGAGCCAGCAGAATATGCAAATTCATTTGCAATTTCACACCGATTCCAGACAAGTTTGAGTGGGTATGCGGGATGTCAACACTGTTTATCCTTTGCTTTGTATAGGGATAGTTCAAAGTACTTTTGAAGTGCAGCCTTTTTACAGTTCGTTTGTAGTCTGTTCATAATTGTAAACGATCGAACTGCTGTAGTATGTCTGGGCGTTTTATTGCTCCAAGTTTATTCCTCAAATAAACTGGTCTCTGGACATCTGCTGGGCTACAGTTTTTAGCTCCAAAGAGTTAAATCGGCCTGTGATTCAGAATTTGAAAGGGCAGTGAGCGTGCAATTAGGTCTACAGTGGGTCAGTGATGTAGACAATGTACGGGGGAGGTATTCCTGGTGTAAGAGTGAGGTGTCTTGATCGATACGTGGCTTGGCGCGCGACCAATGACTAAACCTCGTACTATTTCACGGTGTACGTTACAACAACAATACAAACGGCTTTTTTTCTTTTATGTAATGACACTTTCTTGTTTCTAAATATGAGACTTTAGGTGTCACATAGACATTAGCAAGATTGTAGTTTTTATTTAGTCAATCGTTTGATAGCAGGTGCTTCCGGATATACAAAGTATCTGAATACAAAGCCCGACTAGTTTAAAATGTCACAATTGATTGCAGCTATAACTTCCGTGAAGCTATTGGCTCAGTAGGTTGCGGTTGCGCCTAATACCAGTCTATTCAATACTGCTGCGGTCTGTCATGCAACACTGTCTGCTAAATACGCACAATATGTAAATATCATCACCGAACTGATGGACAGCATCCCTCAATTAAACGAGATTAGATGCAAGATGCGATGCGTCGACATTGATGCATGAAATAATGACATACCCACCGTTTAAATAGCTGTGACGGTTGAATTAACTATGGGACAACCATTGTTCGCGGCAAGGTTTTATGATAATTACAATGAAATATAAGTAAAGCTAATTTATATAGAATAACTCGAGTGCTAGTAAAACTGGTGTCTACACCCAGAAGTTAATATTTCAATGCAGCGAAGCCAAATGTCCAATTGTCCACTACATCACCAAAACATAACGTAACACGTCACCGGGAATTAGTGCGTTCATCAGTTATCCGCCATCTTGGTTGATTTAGGTATATCACAGTTGCAATTACCCGACACAAACCAGAAGCTGGGCGAGAATTTCTGCGGGACAGAACATTCACGCGCCGTTAGCTCGAAACATCCACTTTAAACCTCCGACTAGTTACAAAACAGCGGTAGGTACGTGTTAGATAAAACGAGGAAACAAGCTAAATTATAACAGTGCGGTGCTAATTGGCGTGTTGAAAATAAAATTAACCGCAAAGACACGAGCAAAACAAATGATCCTGTGTGGATATGCCCGGGAATGAGGAGCACAACAAATGGCGGAACGAAATTCATAACAATGGGACGAGAGATTTCGACCACTGATGCATTGATTGCCTCATCAATTTCATGTCTCCCATTCGCTTTGGCTTTTGTACTACAAGTAGCTATTTTTCATCCTAACTCCATAATTCTTTATGTGGCGAATAATGCGGCATTATCGTGGCTGCTGTGGTTAGAAATGTGACAGTTGGATTAGATAGTTATCGAGTTTTTGTGCGTGTAGCAGTCCTGGGCGGTTCCCAAGTTCTGTTTCATTAAATTCTGAAAATACTGGTTTAATTTCTTGTGCTTTGTTGAGGAAAAGATAAGACTTTTAAAAAAGATTACGTTTCTCGCACCGGGCTTTAGTTTTATTTGAGTAGCCTTCCGCAAATAATAATATTACGTTCGTTGATGATGACATCATTGCTAAATGCTACCTTAACTAAACGCCAATTATTTTACCATCATTAGTTTTGATCAAATATAGCATTGAAGCTGTATAAATATGTATGTATGTATGAATGACCCACTAATTTAAATGGAGACAATAGGTCATTTATGTCTGACGTCCTCTTCTGATGTCAATGTCAGGGCAGTATTAAGAACATAATAATCAAACTCAAAGCATTTAGGTATTTTAAATGACCAATTACAGGCACTTTTGAATTGTCAAGGTCATAAAAGTAGTAGACCCCTCCGCAACCCTTCGGGGAAACAAGGCGTTACGTTATGTGTACTAGACACATACCTGTATAAAATTAAATCACGTTATATCCAAAACTCAATCAGCATTCGTTTCACTCGTCAAGTGTTATGAACATACGTGAGCAGTTTTCACAACGTCACATTTCGTGTTTAAAAACTCGGCCGGTCCGTAACATGAGAAAGTGTTCTGTGTGACGAGATACGATGTAAAATGTTCGCAGCGACCGTTCTCAGTACAATCGATGGCAGAGTTGCTTGACCGGCCCCTAACCTATTTTTATTGTGAACTCGGATTAGATGGGTAAACAGGCGCATGCGCTGTAAGCAGTCTTTTATCTTTTACGAGACGTACATCAAAGGTAGGCCGAGTGGCCGACGAGGCTAGTACAGATGTCATTGTCAAGTTAAACTCGCAAAAGTGCAGTGATTGCTAATAAAGATAGGTCACGACGGAGACATGCGAGCCGGTTTGATTGAAAGCGAACCAACGAGCTGACGACCGCGGTTATAAATAATGAATCAGTTCTCATGACACAGCTTTCTAGGGAACATTATGTGACAGACAGTCAATAGAATCAAAAGTTTAATGGCCGAGGTATCGGGTCAATCCAAGCGAGACGCTCCGTATGGACACAATACAATCGAGCTAATTGGTAGTTAGCCTCCATGATGATAGGCTATGGAGTGGGACTCTGAGGTCGAGCCCACCTATGATTATATTGCAAATTAGCATTTTTATAGTCTTTACATAACAAGAGGACACGATCAGTTTACAGAACGTTGTTGGTACGAGAACCGAGGTCGTAACGTGGAAAATCCAGGTTGCAAACACGGACGACGATAATCCAAACATTGAGCGCAAATACCGACGGATTACCGACGGACGACGGGATATTTTCCGACATTTCAGCGGCCGGGCGCCGGGTGGGGCGTAAAGTTTGTCGCACAATTACCCCCGACACGTGTGACTATCGATCGCAACCGCCTCTCCCAGCTGACTACTCAAAAACCTCCTACCACATTGACACAGTAGGAATGGGATCTTATCAAGTGTATTGACCAGAGCCAACAAGAGAAATTGGTAATTAATATAGAGCACTCACGAGGTCTGTGCTCATTTATATTCAGTTGGACTATCGTCTGCTTTTCATTTGCAGAAGACATCTGCTTGCAAAGGTTAAGCATACCCAAAAGTTTCTATGATTTTGTAATCATGTTTACAGACAGCAATTTATCACCGCATGGGCGCCAATTAAATTAAGCGTTCTTGCGCAGATTATAATAAGTGCGTAGATGAGAAGCGTATGCACCACAAGCCGTGGTCAGCTGTCGATGAATCTTCAGCGTCGGTTAGATTCGAGTTTGATGCTCGCTAGCATTGTTCCACAAATAGCGCGTGTGCGCTGTGGAAGCGCTCGGCGGCGGCTATCTCTGTCTGACGAGTGAACGACTCCTTATCGCGACGTCCGTGACATCACCAACAAACCTCATGCCAACTAGAGAACTGTTACTCCGATTTGCTGTCTTTTCGTATATGAACTATAAATATTCATCCGGCAATGTGTGCTAGTAACATCGTCCTACTATCGATGAACTGATGGACATACACGATGTTTGGCTGCTAAGTTGTGGGCGTAATTTTGCATTCATTTCTTGTGCACTCGTCATCGCAACGTGCAGGAGAGTGCACTTGAAATCCTATAAAACGTCCTTTCAACATTACTTATTCCCGACTGAGGTCGTTGAAACTTGTTGGACGACGCGGCGTCTTTGTGGATATCATTGCAAACACTCACGCTGGCGCCCACGTGTGATTCTACCAATAGAAAAAAAACTCACCGCCAATACGAGGTGTTCTTGTTGTTAGTAACACCGAAAATATATAGTGTAACGAGCTGTTGTCAAGCTGCGCCGAGCAGCATTTTGTTTTCCGGAAGACACCGCATCCGCGCATCCTGGTGAATAGCGCGATACGCGTCATGGAACCAATGCAAATTATCCACTTGACATTGGTCTTCATACACTTCTATCAGACGTAAATAATTCATTGTATAGTTCCAATTGATTGCTGCATAAAAGCGGTCAAGTGCAAGGTAGGTATTTGCGATATTTCACAATTCGCAGATAAATTACACAAAAATATCAGTTTGTGTGGTCTCATTACAGTGGGCGTATGAAAAGCGGAGTCTGCTAAGAACTGGTATCGTTCTGGTCATGTGGTCTAAAAGTACGAGTGGTTTGATCTCTATGTAAGGTGTCCCCACATTGGCGTGTCCGCAATGCTGTGGTAGTACGTAAGTCGATTTGCCCAGAGCAAATGTGGTGGTGTTGTAAACAATCACCACTAGTACGGAGGGGCATTAAAATAATTATTGCAGAACGGTCAGACAACGTTCATTACGGATGGAAGCTTGCCCAAAATAATATTTATTGATCTAAATCAAATGGGACTACTTAAATAGAAACTTGAGAGCTATCGAGAATAAGTAGGTAATTCATGTTACCAATCACAATGTCATTGCCACATTTTTTTTAATTTCATTATTTTAAGAGACTGTTTTAAAGCCATTTATGTCTCGGTCGTTCGTCAAAAGCTATTTCCAGCTATTCTAGGAAAGCAGCCATGTTAAATTTCAAGGAAAACCAGAGTTCCTGACATTATTCTTTCGTAATCTTTTCTTTACCTCTAGCAAGCATTATGTAGCATTAATTTACAGTGTAGATTAGAAGCAGAGTTGTTCTCGCTGCGGTGAGGTGAAACTGGAATCGGTCTACAGCGTAAGTGATATCTCGGCTACTCGAATTTATTGCCAGCCCGCGTTTTATATTAGCTAAATTACAGGCTTGTTGGAACAAGCCTAGTTTATGGTAGGTATTGCCAGAGCTAAATCAGCGTAAACTGTTTGTTTGAGGATTTTCATCGATACAGTGTTTTTTTTTTCTGGATTTTAATTTTGGATGCTTCGATATCAAGCGCTTCCACTTTTATTTTCAGACTAGCGACTAGTGAATGAAATTGTAATAATATACAAGACGATGTAACGCCGCATTTTTCACCGAGTTTTTTAAGCTTCATCTGGGAGTGAAAAAATACACGAAACTAAATGTACCACTTACATAATTAACTGGGGCAATTTATATGAGTCCACGCGACATGTGGGTACGAGATCGGTGAGGGGGTGTTGCTATAGAACGTAGAAGTAAAGCTAACTTTGATATAATCTAACAGCGAAGTTCCTATGAAAATACTCGTGTCTTTTGGCACAAATTGCAACTATTTGATCTATGGAGCATCATAAGCTCAATATAACGCTTGTATTTACTTAGCCAGCCGGTAGTCGGATGTTTAGGCTCTGGCTAACTGTTCGGGTGACTGAACGCCACAAAATAACTCTTATTTGTCCAGTTGCCTCATGTTCGGAGCATCAATGGCTCATTCCATATTGTATGTTTGATGAATAATGCTTTTATATCGCAGGAACACGCCACGTTTATCGGGCTTCCGTTTGTTGGCGGCGAATTAATTTGCTGGTCTCCCGGATGTGCCGTATTGAATTGTTGGGCTGGAAACTTAATATGGCCACCACCATCTACGTCATCCGAGCATGTGTACCCGGTCCTTTCCATTGTAGATAATATAAGGATTGCCTTGGTGCTTGCACATGTCTGAATGTTCTATCGTTATTGTTTCGATCTTATAACCTGCCAGGCAATTGATGTACGTGACTAGCTTGAGTGGTCAAAATCTTTTTCGATTCGTCCATCACGCTTTTATTACTAGGTGTACAGATAGGCGCATATTGTCGGATGTATAAACTTCAGGACATAGGACTTTATAGAACACCCACACCCACAGAAATTATGACTTCATATGATACTAAATCATATTGTGTAAAAGTCGTTAAGTTTATCGTTGCAGGTTCACAGCTATCAGTTTCCTTGAAAAACAGCATTAATATCCTTGATAATGAATGAGCCATATTATATCATATATTTGTTGAAAATGATAACAATCAACAGCTATAAAATCATGTCTACGTGTATGTACGATGTTTTACTATCGGATTTAAATTGAGCCGATCACTAATTTATACAGTGCGTATTAAACACGTCTATCATTTAAATTATTCATTGGAAATTTCTACTTTATTATTGCTTTGATATCAGTATCAGTACAATTTTTTTGCTATCGAAATGGGCGATGTTTGAGCGATTCGGTTCCGCTGTACCTAATCATCGAGGCATGTCGTGCAGCCAATGCCGATGGCTTTACGTCTGACAGTAACGAGGGTGAGACAATATAACACAAAATAACGATGAAAGAATACGTGCATGAAACAAGGGTTGGATTTTCTATTTTCCCATTTATTTAGCTGGGTTGGATTGTTAACCATAACTTGGTAATAAACTAGTTGTACATCTAAATTGGGTATCAGCTCAATGTCAAACAAGTCACATTGCGTATGAATGCCTACACAGACCTCTACTCTTCAGTTCTTCAACGTCGCACTTTGTGTGAATAGATACACTGAACAATTACCAGTCTTGTTGCAAAACGAGGTATTGTGTTACAAGTGTAAAGAGATGGCAATTGTAGTGTTAATTAGAGTTCGCATCTCGCCCTTTTGTCATGCTAACTGTGCCCCAGCACAGCACGACGTACTTGTAAACAGGTTCTCCAAGTCTGGCCTTTGCCCGTCTGTATTATTATGTAACACGAATAATTTATACAAAATCTGATGAGACGATGTTGAGTTGAGGTTGATCTTCTTGAAGCGCCAAATGGTTATTACGTGGCGGCATAAAACATTTTACGAGTTTAAATATTTAAATCCAATCACGCATAAAATTATATGTTTAGAAACGAAACGTTTTGAGGTAAAACTAGTCGTTCAACATGTTGAAAATATTGATTCGTTTTTGCTTTCATATCGTAGAGATGGGATGCGACGGACGGTTGATCGACAAACCATTAGTATCTATTAATACTATGGGCGACATCGGCTTGATAAGGGAAATGTCAGGGCCGGCCGATGTGCACCGAGCTTGTAAACACAAACAATCACCATGTGACGTGCATAGCTCGAAATAGGGTGCCGCCCACTTTTTACATACTGCAGGTCAGTCGAGCAAAACCTACGACGAGGCCAGAGAGCAATCCATAAACATCTCGTGCTATTGTTTGTCTAGTTACTTTTATTTTTAGCTGTTTCATTCTGTAAGCTAGTCTGGTAACAGAATCGTTTTTTTCTTCAATCTCGACAAATACATATTAACGTTCTAGTCGCAAAAACTACACCAAAGATGAATGTGTGGGTTCAAAATGACAGTTGATTCACGAACAGTTACAAAACTCATCTTTCCACTGCATCCGAATATGCGGAGTGAAACTTTCACAACAAAAAGTCAATTTCTAGTATGTAATGTACCGGTGAGTCCGTTTCTAATCGCCTGAGCTGATGACGTCACCGCATTGTACTCCGACAGCCAAATTAAGGCACCCACTAAAGAGGTTTACGACTAATGCCTTTTAAATTGTAGTTCAGATTACAGTGACGAACATTTATGGGGGTTATTTCTATTTTAGGTAGCTCTCAGAAGTGAGCCAGATTTATTGGTTTTTATGCGTTTGTTTGGTTATGACTTGCTCCAAAAATTTTCATTAGGTTTCCCCACGGAAGTTCGTTAGTATTTCCCAAGCAAAGTAGGCGAGTTCCGAATAGGATTCTATATGGGTAAGTAGCTGCCTGAATCACAAAGGAGCTCGTCTTGCATACTAATGAGGGTTATGTCAATTTTTTTGCGCGATGGAACCCTGACAATAGGCTAAGGAATCGTTGAGATGAATAGTACCGTACATTCACAGAAGAGTGCATACTCAATTTCTCACGATACTTGCAGACTTCGCTGGGGACACGTCAAACTGTTTTTTATTTCATTCAAATCTGTTCAAACATTATTAGATACCGCGTGCGTGACTCCTCGTTAGATAGACAATGCTCCCATCCTTATCATTTCACTGTGTACGTTAGATAGCGGATTTTTCGGCTCATTTCAAATAAGTTGAATAAACTCACATGATTCGCATGTTAGTTTGATCAGGTATGTTTGTTTAGGCGTTGTCTCATGTTGAAATGTAAACATTTCTAGTTTCAACTGCTGACATCATCCCCGTCTTACTCGCATGTGTAATACTTATTATGATCATGTATTTTTAATTAATACAGGGCTCGGTACTTGTCCTTTTGGTGTACAATACCGAAACCCTGTTTTTCTGCTGTTACCGCAGCGTAAATTTTCGAGCTCCTTATGATTATAGAATCTCTGGAATTGGGTTGCAGATAGTCAGATGTAAATGACATCTGCTCAGACAAAAAGCCAACCCCGTTGAGGTTTTTACCTCAACGGGGTTGGCTTTTTGTTGGCTAGGGTGATGGTGTTTTCTCAGAGTAGCCACACCCTTTCGTTTTATTAGTGTTGTGGGACGACCAAGGGATTGTATCATAAAGAGGTATTGGCAGCGTCTATAGACAACATCGGATGACATTCCCTTCGTGTGCCAAGCGCCAGTGCGCTCGATCTTGCTATAACGATCCAAGGTGGGCTCATGGGTGTCTTTTGACGACTGAACCAATTTAGAAGTAATCCTTGATTTAATACTCTCAAGAGAACCTAAGATGAGAATGGGAATTTGGTAACGTGGGTAAACGGTCTCTTCCAGTAAACCTTTTGTTTGAAAATATACACAAATAGAATGTAGGAAGTTAAAAATAAAGGACATTCTCAATCAACATTTACAGCACTGTAAATTGTACAATATTTTGGCGACACAATTAAACACATATCACGTGTTTGTTCAGCGTTGTGTACTTGTGTGCTAAACAGTGCTACCCACACATGAACACTGATAAAATGCTGTTTAAACGTAGCCTACGTGGTGATAATGTTTTCATGGCGCGCGCGCAGTATGGAGGATTAACTTATAACTCTTATAAGTAACTAATGTACTGAAATGTAAACACCTGAGTTGCGTGGAAGCTTGTTTTTTGAGTTCTACAGAACGAGATCATTACTGTTGAAGTAGAACAGACACAGAGAGACTTAATTTAATTCAAAAGAGGACCGATGCAGTCATACATTTTATGGGACATGCTCAAGTCCTATTTGATGTCGAAAGGGTGGGGCTATGAAGATGTGCAGTTTAGTTAGGTAGATAAAAGAACTTATATGGGAAAGAGAGACTCCGAAGCTTTCGGCAATAATTATGTTTACGATAAACCTTTCTCAATATCGTGGCCCCAAAGTCCAAGTGCCAATATCAACAACCAATATGTTATCAAAACACAACTCGCCACTGAAACTTATCGTGGCAGGGAGTAAAAATATTTACTGGAAACTACTACCATAAAAAATTGTTTTCATAAACGGATCAGTTGGCGTGACCCCTTACATTTTTATGTGCCTTTACTCGGTCAATTAACGTTATGAGCACCATAAAAGGCTTAAAATCGACAGCTAGGGACATAGCTGACATAGCACATTCCAAAGGACTTTATTCAAGCATGGCTCTTATCGACACTTTAATACCTTAGACGATAATAATATCGATTACAAGTGCGATATGAAATTTATTACATTTGTAATGAATCACAATAAGTATCGACGACCTTAATTTAAGTACGTGCCTGCCTACATTGAATTGATAGCGAATTAATTGTATCATACTTTTTGCTTTTATCGTTGCTATGAGAGGAAAACCGACTACCTATTTATGGCATTATGTTAACAGGTAAGTACCTATTTAGTAAAAATAAAAAATACTGATGCCATATTTCGTGTTCGGTACGTCCTCTCCCAAAATGACGACCTTCATCATGAACTACCTATTAGGGTAAATTGAACACGAAACTTCCAATGTGTGTGTGACTTCAGATTAAGTAACAGTTTTTTTATGCATGATTTTCGCACATCTGGATAATACTGAATAGGAAAAATCGTTTTTAAACGGCTTTTAGCGATAAACAGGTGTGTTCTTGCAAATATTAATACTTAATTAGCGTATCTGCGTAGGTATCAAGTTGAAAACACGTTATTTTTAACGTGACATGCGAGTGAGTCTGATACACAGGTAGACAAATAAAACATGTTTTATAGGAATATTTGAAAATGAAACGGCGACACAGTTGTTGTTCTAACAAAAGGTCGTAAAGAAGTTACTGATTATGTTATAAATTTACGATTCCTGTTCGATACGTATTTAATATGGGGATGGATGGCAGTTCTATTCTTCAATCAAATACCTAGGTATATCCTTGAATAAAGTGGACTGCAGTTGAGAATCAAATTCAAATCGCTAGACCAAGACTGCAGTTGTAATTTCGATCCAATGAAATACATGTCCGAATCTAATCGTCTTGTTTTTTCTTATATCTGATTACTTTGGGATAGTTATCGATACTTTATCTTGTCATCAGCAATTATGTATTTTTTTCTATACATCAAGTAATTTCCTCCCCAATCATTTTGCCGTTCGGTTTTTTTTCTGTTAGTTATCTAATCTTATCGTACCTATTATGTAGGTATTTTTTACGTTTCAATTTCAATTAAGGTAAACGGAAACGAAATTCATACTTTCGCTGCAAAGTTTCACGTATTTTTGTAATAACTGCTGTATAATTTCAATCATCATTTACGGTTTAGGCAAAAATATGTAACTACTTCGACGGAAAACACAATTGGCCACAAGGAATGCGAAGAATTGTCGCGATTACGGTGCGCAAAGATAAGGGTGTGGACTCACCGTCTGCGTCAACTTCGTTGATCATGTCTTGAAGCTCGGCTTCTGTGGGGTTCTGTCCTAAGGATCTCATCACGGTTCCCAACTCTTTGGTTGTGATGGTGCCATCGCCGTCTTTGTCGAACAGTGAGAACGCCTCCTTGAACTCGGCGATCTGTTCTTCTGTCAGTTGATCCGCCTGAAACCAACAAACACGATCGTTAGAAAACCTACCTTAGTTTGAAGAAACTAGAACACATTTTTGTTAGGTAAACGGGAAGTTTATTTTATAAATTTAGGTTTTACAACAATACTTTTTTTTAAATAAATAAATTAGAACATACAGTTTGGTTGACGACCATTGTTAATGAGTGTCAGATATGAAGAGACGGTAGACGAACGCGGGCGTTTATCGGCTATGATAAGATTACACCAGAGATTATGTGTAATTACCGAACCGGCCTCGACGCGTCATACTGCGGTCTTTTACGCCACAGATACAAAATACTGCATTGCCACTTTTATCAATAAATACGATGTTATTGAGATAACATAACAACCACTTTAGAAATACGATTGTTATTTGAAAAGTGGATACGCCGACATACTTAAGCTGTGATGTGATCATGTGACCAATGAGGCAATAAACTCATCACAAAATCAATAAACCCATAAGTGTTTTCAATTGAGTAATTTTTGTTAACTTATAAGTACAGTAGGTATGTAAAGAATGCATTCAGTAGAAGTCCTGTGGTTTTGCAGATGCAAAAATAAATGTAGGTATACAACTAACTGCTTTGTGCAACTACCTACCATATTCAATTTAATTTATTCCTTTACAAGTGGAACGGCTAAAACCTTTACATAAACCAGTCAATGCTCAATGATTAACCTTTTGCGTACATCTAACAAAAAAGGAGGCTTCATAATCATTCAAATATCAGGTTTGGCCTTGAGAAAGAAGTTATAAGTTCAAACTTGTTGAACAACCACTCCGCCCATATTTAAATGAATATGTTTAATTTCTATTATTTTAACTGCCTTGATTAAAACAAATAATTTAACTTTTAACAATAGGCACTGGTCTATAACCACATTCCTGAATATGGCTGGCAATAAGGAAATAGGTACAAATTATCTCATGCCATACATTTTTCCTCAACATTAAAATATATTTTGTAGTATTACAATGGCACTGGTTTTCCTGCTGATACACCCAGTTATGTAGCTGCTAAAAATACTACAGGCCATCTCTTATCAGTACCTTGCCTGTTATTTATGTAGAACCACCATACCAGTGTTCTCTGGAAAAAAATATCACTCGCTAGTTTTTGTAACAAGGTAATCATGATGTTTGAATAATAAAATTGTACCTCGCAAACATAAAAAAGCCAACACTGCATGTAATATCAACTTTAATAATAAAATTGAAGGAACACAGCAACCAGTTTATCAAAATATTCTGATCAACTAGTTTGAAAACAAGATAAATAATCAGAATTATAAATTATGCCAAATGATCAAGGTAAAATGAAGAGGAATCGGTACATAACTGGTTTAGTATGATAAGTCCGAGCAAAAATTAAACTTTTAAAACATTTTGAATTTATTGTGGAACGGGGTCTGTTGAATAGCCTTCTGTTCACCCCCAAGACAACCCACTGAACAATATTGCCCTTTATCTTAGAACTTATTTATATTCAACTACAACATATCACTAATTTTCTGTTATCAACTGCAGGCCAGTCAATATTATATTAATCATAATCATAATCATAAAATCTTTATTTTTCTCATTCAGTATTACAGGCACTAGATATTATATGCACAATCTTATATAGAGAAAGGTGTCTGAAGTAGGAGGGCCCTGAGTTACAGATCACCCGGCAAAATATATTGTACCAACTGCATACAAAAATAGTGCTTTAACAACATCATTCAGTTCATTATCACGCATTTCCTTTACATATAATAAGGAGTTGACATTCATCCTACAACTGACAGGCCTCCAAATAAGAATCAGGTTCAGCTAGCTGTTGCCTTGCTTGCGAATGCTTTTCGAGATAACCGAAATATTGAGAGAAAGCCAATCACGAACACAAGACGGATTTGAGTCAGCTGTGCCAGGTGCAACGATATTTACATACCATAGCGACACTATGTGATCCACGAACTATCTGAGGCGAACGGCCGGCGCACACACGGCCAGTATGTGTCGCCACACAATATTACTGTTGTTTAACACCGCAGCCTCCCAGACCGGCGTAGAAACGCGACCCGTTTAGCGAATTGCGTATGAAAAATATAGAAGCGCGCGTAGCGATGAGTCAACGGGCGTTTGACAGTTGCGCCCGGTCGATCGATCCACCGTCAACAGGGCGCGACTAGGCCTCCCAACATCGAAACAACGCACTAAACCACTTGTTTTCTTTGTACTAAATCCCGAACGCCATATTAGAGTGTCATAGACGGCCGGCTTCAATCAAAACTAACGTCATTTAGCCGGCACCACCTACGAAACTATGGCGACGGATGTTTCTCGAGCCTTTCTAACGGTCGTTTTATAAAGTTTAGAAATCCCGTGGCACTTGCGATCCTTCCTATGTATTTGTGATCATTGGTCCTGCATCCTGATCAAGACATTGGCTTCGTCGCCGATCCGCAATGCGGTAAAAAAACTGCCATCACAATAATATAATGGAGGCCCGTCATCACTATAAACACCGATGCACCACATCCCAGAAATATAGCCTGGAACCAATTCAGGATGATCCCCTGAATGCACTCCCGACACCTTTCAGCAGAAATATCACTCACCATTGTAGATTAACTTGGATTATCAGGAGCTACACTAAAAAAATCACAGACTACGCCGCAAAAGCGACCGCACGGATCGACGGTTGAAACGATACTGCCGCCCTCACTCGCGCGAGCGGCCGCGCCGGGAAACTCGCGACCGCGATTCGCTTCGTGCTCGTTCACGAATCGTTCCGAATCGACTATTCGATTCACCGTATTTTCATATCCGTTTTCCGACGCTCGGAATAGTTTTTAACACTACGCTACAATCGTTTCGTTTTATAAGTTTATCACTCGATCGTCCAAGTCCATGTCTCAGGACGCACGACACGGGATTAAATTTGATCCGCAAAGGATAGTCGGTTTTATATCGGGCTGGTGCGGCGGCGTGGACTGGCGTTCGGCGCGCGCCGATTGGCTGTCGCGCACCTGCAATGCGTCACTGCGGGCGCTAGCGGCGGCCGCGGAGCGAGTGGCGAGCGGCGAGTGACGGCCGGCGGCGGCGTCTCACGCCTCGGGCTGCGGCGCGCGGCGGCTGCTCGGCTGCTCCCGGTCACCCCGATGCCCTAGTTCGCGGTCGAGGCGAGGGCGCGCCGCAGTGGCCGCCCGCAGACGCCGGCCGTGCTAACGAGATAACGCGGGGTGACGGCTGCCGCACGGGCGCAGGCTTCCCACGTCGCACCGCCCATCATACGTGCCACACGCATTCATCACGGTTCAGGCCGCGTCGCATTACTGACGCACTAACAGGCAATATGGATGCTTAAAACTTAATGCAATGCTAACTACAAACCTAACAAAACCTAGAGACACCCAAAACATGCCAACAGTTCACTAATCATGATACACAGACTCGACTGCTATTGATTTATGAATCCAACTGGTTAACTATATATCTTCCACAAAAAGTGAATCTTTAGTTATAGCACCTCATAAAATGGAAAGCGTAACATCATCAATCAAATTAAACTTAAGTCATTTGCATCATTACCTAGCGGAGTAATTTCCGCCAGGAGACAAAAATGTGATATTTATGTCTGTATGTAGGAAATCAATCTACAGAGTCAACTTCTGGACATAAGACAGTCCTTCTACATTTTTACAAGCTGTGAGCCACAAGTGGTCACAGTCACAAACAATCAACTTGGGCAACAGGGCAATTTTTGTTCCGGTCATCAAGAATAATCAGAATAGTTGTTATTAACAGTTTCAAATCTTCTCAGGTGACGGTACATAAAACCAAGCTCTCACCATAACGTATAAAAATATCGATTCTAAAACGAAACTTACTAAAAAAAATTGTTTGCAAGGTCCACTCTATTTTTGGCAACTAAAAATATAATTTGACAAGTTGACAAGTTTTTTAGTAGTTTTTTTAACGCTGATTATTATTTAATTTAAATGGAGACTAATTAAATTTGTTGTAATAATTGTATTTACCTAAGTTTTAGAAATAAAAATTGGTCACTGCGTAAAATATACACCGAAAAAACAAACAGACTTCTAGCGCCATCTATTGTCGAGCAGAAGGAATCAAAACATTTGGAAATGATCTTCATCATCGATCCTAGAACATTGCATCTAGCAAAGACTAAGAATAAGATCTCGATATTTTGTAAAATAGGACACACGCACGTCGCTACTACTAAATATTGGATACACAACACGTTATAATGTGCTCACGACAATTTTAGTCCTTATTGTAGTTTTGTTTAAAGGCACATTCCCCGTGGCTGGGAGACATACCGTTCACTACGTATGAGGCATTTCGTGCCTATATTGAAATTCCTAGCCGCATCTACATACATGGCTGTATAAGTATTAAATTGTGACTAAAGGTCGGTGAGTACAGAAGGCTACATTTATCAAGCTATAATTTCCAGTATAAGCTGATCTTGCATTGTATAAGATTTGAGACAACAATGAGAGGTCAGATTATAATGGATATTATAGCTTGATATGTGTAGCTGTGTGTACCTCATCTTTTTAGGGTTCCGTACCAAAATGGTAAAAAGGAACCCTTATGGTGCGACTCAGTCTGTCTGTCTGTCTGTCACAGCTGGATATCTCAAGAACTACCTACTAATGCGGTTAGTCCCTCTATGCTCTAGTCCCGCTATCAACTTGAAATTTGGAACAGTTTTAGATAACATTTACCCAACTATTTTGCAAATAAGAAAGAAATAAAAATGTTTTTATTTATTTTGGGGGTCTTAAAAATTCAAAGTGGAGCTACTAGGGCATGTGGTATATCATATAAAAGAACGGTGTTTACGCATTCTCAAACATTTTTTTATTTTTTTTAGGTCGCATAGTTTTCGACTTTTGATGAAAAAATGTAAAAAAAATACCGTTCCCGCCCTTATCTCCGAAGTTTGCAAAGATAAAAATCTGAAATTATTCTATGTGATAGAAGTTTATGTAAAGATTACAGGAAAAATAAAACGATGTCTCTAAATAGCACACTTTTTCAGAAATCGGAACGGAACCCTCGGTGCGCGAGTCCGACTCGCTCTTGACCGGTTTTTATTTTATTTTATTTCTTCAAAAGAGTATTGAAAAACGTCGTTTGATACACGTGGACATTTGCTATTGCAGTTCTCGGCTCCAAAACAACGAGGGGGTTTCGGAGCCGAGAACTGCAATACTACATAATACTGCCTACGGCTCGGGTGTTAATTCCACCTCGAATGCAATAACAAACATTCTCCACTTGTATCAAAATGTAGGTACTATTTCCAACTGATACATTAATCCCCATTCATTAATTAATCCTCTCTTTTAATTTTTGCTGTGCCCGACAGGGTCCATATCTGTTCTGTGGTCCATAATGATCACATTATAATTTTAAGTTAGGTACCCCATAAGTAGGTACACATTGTGGAATGCAAATAAAATATTAAGTAGGTATTTAATTTAGCATTCTGCGCATCGACTCGCGCCTACGTTCAACCCGGCCTAAAAGATTGGGGACTACTATACCTAATAATGTGGCGTGTATTTAAAACAAAACTTAAAATAAAAAACCGGTCAAGAACGAGTCGGACTCGCGCACCGAGGCGAGGGTTCCATTCGGATTTCTGAAAAAGTGTGCTATTTAAAGACATCGTTTTATTTTTCCTATAATCTTTACATAAACTTCTATCACATAGAATAATTTCAGATTTTTCTCTTTGCAAACTTCGGAGATAAGGTGGGGGGACGGTATTTTTTTAAACATTTTTATCAAAAGTCGAAAACTATGCGGAATAAAAAAAGAGAAAAAAATGTTTGAAAATGTGCAAACAGCTCTCTTTCATATGATGCCCCACATGCCATAGTCGTCCCAGTTCGAATTTTTAAGACCCCTTTCAATCCCTGTTGCAAAAAACAAAAATACTTTTATTTCTTCCATTGATATTATAAGCCAATGATTTCTTCCTTATTTGCAAAATAGTTGGGTAAAAGTCATCTAAAACTGTTCCAAATTTCAAGTCGATAGCATTAGTAGTTCTTGAAATATCCAGCTGTGACAGACAGATAAACTGAGTCGCACCATAAGGGTTCGTTTTTACCATTTTGGTACGGAACCCTAACAAAACTTAAAATTAAATGATGTGGAATCCAACATAATTTGAGACAACTTAACAGCACGTTATTTTTCTTTCGTCATATTGGAAAATGTGGGAATGTTTTCTCATAAGCAAACGTATTTCCTTAGCCCGACTCCTGCTTGTCGAAAGATAAACATTTTAACGTTACCTTCGGTATGTTCTCAACCCAAGATCGTCCTACATGAGACTTTCTATC
Organism: Cosmia trapezina; assembly: GCA_905163495.3. Taxonomy (NCBI): domain Eukaryota; kingdom Metazoa; phylum Arthropoda; class Insecta; order Lepidoptera; family Noctuidae; genus Cosmia; species Cosmia trapezina. The sequence continues at coordinate 26,943,722 of LR991033.1, forward strand.
GCATGTAAATTCTTCGCAGTTTTGCTACGAATACATCTCAACCGTATGTTTTATTCATAGAACATTCAAAAGAGCGTAGGTACCAACTTATACTTCTTACAAAAGATTGTAGGTACGTACCTAACAAAGTTACCATGCGTCTGATTCGATAACAATGAAATATAGGTACCTAATCAAAGACTTTCAATAAACTTGGAGAATATTTCAAAAGAGTTGGCGAACACTTTTTAAGTCGATGCCTTCTGATTTGAGTATTTTCAAGAGAAAACTGTAACTTGTTCAGACTCCGAAGGGAATACCTACTTTATTTTACTTAACTTTGACGAGTTTCGCGACATAAAATCGAGTTTGCCAGATGATGTTACTTACCGAAGTTAGGAGAAAAAGTTTTGGGTAGGGTACATAACTAAATGGTATTATTCTTCGTTTTATTATTTATGTATTCTGATATCATTTTTCAGCCACTATTTATTTTATCAGCTCGTTAGTGCCCATTGTGCGGCCTTAAAATTTTTAAATAGATACTCATTTATTTTTATCCTTTTCTATCTGAAAAAAAATGACGATAACACGGAAAACTACTAAACTTGTCCAAAACAAAAATATCAATTATTTTTACACACATCAAAAGTGTTTAGGGATCCAGGTATTAAAAACAGAAATCCTTTTTTAAATGATATAAAATGTCTATTTAGGATTTTAGATTGATTAAATAAAATGTTTTCAGAGTAGATCGCCGAATTGCTCTCTGCTTTTGCAGTAATACTTGAAGACTTTTCGCGATTTTTGATTAAACTGAATTTTTTACCTTAGTATGTAATCCTGACTGTAAATGTGAAAAAAGATAAAAATTAAAGTTTTTAAAGATTTTTATTGCGTAAAATGAAAAAAATTGTATGTATTTCCGCCGCGTATAACACAATTGCAGCGATTCGGCGTAGTCAATAATGAGTTCATCCAAATCACCCACTTCCGATGTCAGGCGAAAAAGATTTTTCAATACATTTCCTCGAAAACTTGTACTTATCGCACTACGATTAGGTTCACAGTACAATGTATTTCACACGCGTGCGATTTTTCATTTTCCAACACGTGTGCGGGAATAAAAATTGCTACAGATCATTTTATAAGTACCAACCTATAAATAATCCAAATTGGTTGAATGCCTCTATTCACACCGTCTCGCGCCAGAAACGGTCTTCTCTATTCGGAGGACTTACATGCTCTGTGTTCGGAGGTGAATGTTTTTTTTAAATCTCAGTAAAGAGATATGTCTTTACGGCGTTAATATTTTTGAATATTTAAATTATGTTTATAAATAGAATATCATCAACAACCATAATTATTACAATAAAACAACGTTTATAAACAAACTAGCTTTTGCCCGCGGCTTCGCCCGCGTGGATGTCGGAAAATATCCCATGGAAACGTTCATGTGGAAAACATAGGACATATCCCTAACTTAAGAAATGCTGGGTTTCCCATACAAACTTTCATCCCTTTTATCACACCTTGTAGGATTATGTTTTAAGACAAAAAGTAGCCCATGTCCTTTCCCAGGATGCTATCTATAGCCTTGCCAAATTTTATCGAAATCCGTGCAGTTTTGTAAATTTTAAAATAAACCCCTATTTTACCCACTTAGGGGATGATTTTTAAAAAACACTGACCCGCATATTTCTTAATTTCTTACCAATAGCATAAATTTGTTATCCCTAACTTAAGAAATACTGGGTTTCCCTTACAAACTTTCATCCCCTATATCACCCCCTGTAGTATTATTTTTGAAAAAAATAGTATCCTATGTCCTTTCCCAGGATGCTATATAAAGCTTTGCCAAATTTTGTCGAAATCCTTGCAGTTTTGTAAATTTTAAAATCAACCCCTATTTTACCCCCTTAGGGGATAAACGCTGAACGGCATATTTATTTATTTCCTATTAAGAGCATACATTTTAATTTTCACAACCCTAACTCTAGAAATACTGAGTTTCCCATACAAACTTTCATCCCCTATATCACCCCCTGTAGGATTATTTTTTAAGACCAAAAGTAGCCTGTGTCCTTCCCCAGGATGCTATAGCCTTGCCAAATTTTATCAAAATCCGTGCAGTTTTGTAAATTTTAAAATCAACCCCTATTTTACCCCCTTAGGGGATGATTTTTCAAAAACGCTGAACCGCATATTTCTTTATTTCCTATCAAAAGCATACATTTTAATTTTCACATCCCTAATTTAAGAAATACTGAGTTTCCCATACAAACTTTCATCCCCTATATCACCCCCTGTAGGATTATTTTTGAAAAAAAAAGTAGCCTATGTCCGTCCCCAGGATACCATCTATAGCCTTGCCAAATTTTATCGAAATCCGTTCAGTGGTTTTTTCCTTTTGAGGTACGGAACCCTAAAAACCAGCAATGGATGTTGAAATACTCTAACGACCGACGCGTGCAATCAGCTGTCCACCTTCTACCTACGCTACAGAGTTCATCGAACTCACCGCGTACCTATTACCTACCCCTCTCAACCAATAACAGACGCTTCGATTTGTGCACAAAAACACAAACAAATCAGGTTTATTGGATTCCCATAACTTTCCTGAAATAATTTCATGTACCGGTCATCTTAGTATGATATACTGAATTCACCCCAGCAGTCTGCGGAGGGCTGTCCCTTACACCCTGTAGGTAGATAGATAGATTCATGAGTTTGTTATCTAGACCGATTTCGCGAGTGTAGGTATGTATTCGTAGGCACAGCTACTGTGAACATATCCTACTTATCTACTGCCCACATTCCACCCACAATAGTACACATAGTAAGTCAACAACGTAAACAAATGTCCACAAAAACAAGTAACTAAGTACGTATGGTAAGCGATAAAACTATTAGTTTTGAAGTAATTAGCGAGGCGCGGCCAGGCGGGCCCCATTACCAGGCGGAGTGCGGTCATCACCTAATTGCGTTTACGTTCTAGATTACATTGATAACGCCGATAACTGAATCGGACTTACTGAACGTGTTTTGTACACAAGGTGAAGTGAGCTTCTAGGTTGGCTTAATTTGATTGTGTTGTGTTTCCGTTATTTCGCACTTCGAGGGATTTAAGTTCAGATTGATTGAATTGTCCCGCTGTACGTGATTAGGGGGAGTACCTGATCACGGTTAGCTACAAGAAAAGCAAGTCTAAATGAGCGATTGGGCTGTTGGTTTAGTATTTATTTTATATACATTTTTAGGGTTCCGTACCGAAATGGTAAAAAATAACCCTTATGGTGCGACTCAGTCTGTCTGTCACAGCTTTCGACTTTTGATGAAAAATGTTATAAAATAGTACATTTTGATACAAGTGGAGAACGTTTGTTATTGCATTCGAGGCGGAATTAAAACACCCGCGCTGTAGGCGAGGTTGTTTTTGAGCCGAGAACTGCAATAACAAATGTCCACGTGTATCAAACGACATTTTTCAATACACTTTTGAAGAAATAAAATAACGGAAAATATTTTTGTCATGAATTAATAGGAAACTATGATTTAAATTGTCTTTTTTTCCGCGCTTTGCTTTCGCCAGGTTGAAAGAGAAGCAAAGGTAAAAAAAAAGGTATAAAGCCGATAAACAGCCTAATATGAAAAATAGAAAATTCAAATATTTTTGAGTTACACAAATAAATGTTGTTCATAAACGTTTTTTTATAGTACCGAGTAGTAGTTTTTTGTAGTTGTTTACCGATACCTAAACACATGAATGTGCTCGTGATAACAAACAACTTTTACTATGGGACCAAAACCTAAAATCGCGAAAAAAAAATCTGCTGCTCCCTACATTTTGACGAGTTATGCGAACATGAATGTATGGGGCAGCTGATTTTTTTTTGGCGATTTCATGTTTGGTCCCATAGTAAAAGTTGTTTGTTAACATGAGTATAATCATGTGTTTAAGTATCGGTCACTAATTACCAGCCACCCTATATAGAAACATTATACTTAAAAGTTTGGCGAGTAAAATTGTTTTTAATTAAAAATTTAATGTATGTTGGTAAAATAAATAAAAAAAAAAATAATAAAAAATTGCATTGTGAACCTAATCGTAGTGCGATATGAACCAGTTTTCGAGGAAGTGTATTGAAAAATACCATTCCCCCTTATCTCCGAAGTTTGCATAGAGAAAAATCTGAAATTATTCTATAAGTTTATGTAAAGATTACAGGAAAAATAAAACGATGTCTCTAAATAGCACACTTTTTATCAGAAATCGGAACGGAACCCTCGGTGCGCGAGTCCCACTCGCTCTTGGCCGGCTTTTTATTCTATGTTATTAAAAGGAGTTTTTATTAACACTCAATAACTATCATTAAATAACACATAGTATGTGCGAAAGAGAATCATTGATTAGGCTTGTCCAGGCCACACAACCTCTTTGCAATTGCTGTAGTATTTATGTTGTTCTCGTTAAAACAGGCACCAGCCTTTATCTAGCTGAGGGTGGCATAAGGGACATCCTGAGCAGTTTGGGTGATAAGATCATTCTTTAAGGCGAAAGCGCCAGGGTAGTCCGCGAAATTCAAAATTTCTTACGTTTTTTGCAATTTGTTGGTCAGTGTGAGCTTGTATGTTGATTAAAATATGATTCGCGGCCGTAGCTAATATGGCTTTACAGAATTATAATTATTAGAATCAGCAATACAACTCCATAAGTTAGCATTTACCTCAAACCTTATGATTTCATTAAATCGCTAGATTTGAGATAAATGCTAACTTATGGAGTTGTATTGCTGATTCTAATGATTATAATTCTATAAAGCCGTATTAGCTACGGCCGCGAATCATATTTTAATCAACATACAAGCTCACACTGACCTACAAATTGCAAAAAACGTAAGAAATGTTGAATTTCGCGGGCTACCTTGGCGCATCAACCTTAATGTTATTCCGTCTGACACTTGAATTAATATCATTCATCATTCTCCTGCCCTTAGCCCAATTTATCTGTGGTTCTTTTTTCTCTCCTCCTTCCTAGCTAGGTGTATCATGTTTCACACAGTCCATCCATTGTTTCTTTCCAGATTAATAATTATGATTCGAACTATAAAATAAATCCTAAAATCACTTCCAAAGACTTGAGGAAATGAAATTTATCTTTTCTAATCCCACCTAATATCAATTCATTCAGTTTCTTCTCGAAACTCGTGCGCCTGTAAAAAGTTGCAAATAAACGGTAAAGTAATAACATGCTAAACTTGGGGTCGTGGAATTGATTCGGATGGGTTCCCGCCGAGCTTATAAAACGTTTGATAAGAAAACTTGGCGTACAAAAGTATATAATGATGTAGAAAGTTTTAGAAACGATTATTGTAACACGTAGGTGAGAGCCTACGCTTATGATACTTGGGCTTAGGAGTTAGTTCTTTTAATGTGGTTTATATTCATAAGATTGATTTTTTGATTTTTAAAAGTCTTTAATTAACATAATTTTTACAAAGTGCATACAATAAGATCTTATTCTAATTGTGTACAACCATAAAAATAACAAGTTCTTAGGCTAACTTACCTTTACAAACATTTTACACTGAGTTTAATTATTAATAATCTATAAACATTACACAATAAGTTCATAAGAACACAATGATATTCACAAGCACAAAAGTCTTAGTAACATTGACTCTAAACGTATACCACTATTGTTTACCTACTAAAAGGTAATGCACTCAATATTACAAGGACTATTTGAAGCGCGGGATAAAACATGACAATAGTATACTAATAATATAACTTAGATTTAAACATTATTACTTGATGAGACAAAGAAATTACAATTCTGAACTGTGGGTAAATTATCGTGACTTTTCGCCGTGTCTGCTTACTGCGACTTACATTCATAAGAAGTTCATTTTATTTCAGGAAGAATTAATAATGGTTGCTCTAGTTTGGCGTGGGATCGCGCCAATATTATAATCACCAAAATCGACAGCTTTGAAAACGGTTTTATCCTTTGTTGTTTTATTACTAACTAGCGAACCCGACAGACGTTGTCCTGTCCGAACGATCCTAGAACCCGACTGCAGCGCCACCTACCGGGTCCAATTGTGTTTTCAAACCATCCAGGAACCCATTCAAATATACCTACACACAAAATTTCATCTAAATCGGTCCAGCCATTGTTATACCACGTTTCCGTTTTTTTTTAAAGTATCCTATGTCCGTCTCCTGGTTCTAAGCTACTTCCCCACCAATTTTCAGCCAAATCGGTCCAGCCGTTCTTGAGTTATAAGTAGTGTAACTAACACGACTTTCTTTTATACAAGGTGTAACATAAATAACCCACAACCTCTTAAGGGGTCATTGTACTCATCATTATGAACAACTTTTACTATGGGACCAAACCTGAAATCGCGAAAAAAAAATCAGCTGTTCAGTACATTTTGACGAATTATGCGAACATAAATGTATTGAACAGCTGATTTTTTTTTCGCGATTCCATTCAAATTTTTTTTTGTAATGTGTTTGTTTTTCGATGTCGAGTATGTGGACGAAGTTCTTGCAGTTAATTTTTTTACACCTTATATATTAGATTTCACATCTTGTTTTGCATCCCGCCCTAATGCCCTATCGGCGAACCAACAGGGCCGAACAAACTGAATGCCAAATGACGTGTTATAAGAAGATGAACCATCAGCAATTTTTCCTCGTATTCCTTAGGTTAGTAACTTAGTACCTACCTAAGACTGGGTCCGCACGAAAATACGCCAAATTGAGTACCTATTTCAGCGTTTTCTCTTGGGGTTCTTAGTGTTCAAATTAATTGAACATGGTCCTACGTAGGGCCAACTGTCGCTTGACCTTTAGTAAAACTACGTTTTTGCAATACCAATATGTGGTTACGTATATGTATATGTTTTGCCGTGACCTTTCATAGACGGTGAACTGTTGCTACGATCGTACGAAAGGAATAGGAGATAGCAATTTTACAAGCTAGGGATAGAAGTAATATATAATATGTTATAGTGAAACCTCGAAGCTCCTAGCTTTGACTAGTCAATCCTCAGCCTAGGTCTGACTTGAAGTCTTAGTCAAAGCCCAAATAAATGAAGTTTTTTGGTCTCTGACTAAAGAATTTTCGTCAAACCTAGGAGAAACTATTTTGAAACTGAATTGATTGAAATCGGGGTTTGACCAGTCAAACTACTACTCAAAACACCTAGGTTAGGCTTGGGTTATGGTTGTCGTCAGCAGGTTGAATCTGCAGGGTTTAAAAAGGAACCTAACCAAACCAAACCTCGGGGCGCCCCTGACGTCGACGTTTGACCGAGTCTGCCAGTCACTTCTAGGATCGACTAGGCAAAGCCCGAAACAGATTATTTTTCTTTCGACGTTTGACTGAAAAGTTAAGCACTTCTAGGTTTGACTAAAAATACTTTAGTCAAAGGCCGAAATTGGAATTTATTAAAAGAAAGAAGAAAGAAGAAGAATAAATTGGAATTTCGGGGTTTGCCCGAAGGCTTTGGGCAAACCTAGGATAAACCGGTCATTCCGGGATGAGACTGCGTATCGACCTTTGACTATGACATATATAAGTAGGTACCTTAATATTGTTTTTCAAAGAAGTGGAGACTTGCTCTTAAGCACCCATTTGTTTATTACGAATTCATAATTTAGAACTTTATGAGAAAGATAACAAAGAAACCCGCGGATAATAATTCTTGTTCTAAAAGTTTCTTCTCAATATCTTTACAGTTTTCTTTTAATATTATACGGCAGAGGTAACCTTTCTCCGTAGTACATATAATGTTATTGATGATAGCACATTGTCCGCTGCTGTATTATCATCAATTGTTATTCTTATGAAAACCTCGACTAGTAAAAATAACCGTTCTTTATAAACAATGTTTCTAAAGAAACGCTTCTTCAATTTTTTACTTTGTAAACATTTTTTGAAGAATTTTCTGAATTTTTAAGTAGTTTCTTTTTTAGATGTAACTGTGGAATTATTCTTTCGTGTTTCATAAAATGCGTGCTACTTGGGTGGTGAGGCTCTGTATCTTGGTGCAAGCAGACTCTCTGTATTCTGCTACATTAAGAACGTCCTGAGGTCTCTTCATTAGATAGATAGATAGATAGATAGAATACTCTTTATTATGCACACCATAAAAATTACAGATATAAATGTTGAAATTTTACATAGGGTGACACAATGGGCGGTCTTATCGCTAAGAGCGATCTTTTACAGACAACCTTTGGATGGATTATGGGGAGAAAGGAGAGAATACTGTAGGTAGTCTGTGGTGTACCATATATACATACATAAATACAGATACTTATATAAATTTAGTCACCTTTGCATGACCTACAGGTGAAATGAGACTTATTTTCGGAGACTCCATTGTAAATTACATGAGATCTAATTTAATACCATCATTCGGAAACATAGTCGTTGTTACTTAGTTATTACTTATTGTTAGTTAGCTACTTGGTATCAACTACATATATTTACGAAGTTATGTAACCAAATTCACACATCTCTTTATATGATTCGTATTCAGCTCGTAGCGGCTACGGCGCTACGACGCGGGGGCATAGCGGCGTAGACCGGCTACGGCGTAGGCAATTACGCAAATAGCCGATGGACGGAAATTACGCGTCACTTCCGCCCGCGCTGACCTTGTACATGCGGGAGTGGGCTAAATGATCCGTATGTAAATTATTATATTTATGAGTTGTATGTAAGTAAGAACATTAATTATAAGCGTAGTTACTAAAGTATGTAATGCTTAAAAAGCCTTAAATTAAGCCTATACATTTTGGACTCGGATTCTTTTTGTAATGGGTAATTTATAGTTCTGAAGAATAATTGTCTTTAATACCAAAATTAAATCCTGTCTCCTAAAGTAGGGATGGCCTGCCATGTATATTAGGAGTCAGTGATTCGACCGAGCTGAACTCAACTTAATGAAGAGCCTTAGGAATTGAGTGTCGGTGTTAAGCTACCACAAGACAAAAATATGAGTTTGCTTAGTAACAGAGCAGAATGAGATGTGTCTGGCCGCGAGGAGCCGCTTGGCACCAGCGACGTCGGCGACGCCTCACTCGCGAGGAGCCGCATGGCACCAGCGACGTCGGCGACGCCTCACTCGCGAAGTGACGCCACGCTTAACTTGTGCTTATGTTTTATGAAGTAAGACTTTATTGTAGGTTAAGTATTGTTTGATTATTGGTCACAGTTCCTACGTGGAGTTCATTGTTGGTACATACGACTCTATAATTGCAAAATATAGATAGATAGAATATATTTAATTGTACACTAAATAAAACTTTTATTAAATAATAATATTTTTATCTTTGCCGTGTTTTTCTGTAATTTTTTTAGTATAAAGATATAACATAACAAATGACTAGGAAACGTGTTCAAAATAAATTGAGGTTAATTTCTGGGGTTTTGACTTTAGAGAACAAACTTGTTTTTCAGCTAAATCTATTCTTAGTTACTTCTTAGTGTGTCGGCATGTACTTAGTTCTCTTTCTAGTCCTAATATTGGCGAAGACACCAGCAGCAGCATGTACAATCAAATCAATCTGCCTAGCCTTTTCCCAACTATGTTGGGGTCGGCTTCCAGTCTAACCGGATGCAGCTGAATACCAGTATTTTACATGGAGCGACTGCCTATCTGACCTCCACAACCCAGTAACTGGGTAATACGATACCCCTTGGTAAGACTGGTTGTCAGACTTTCGGGCTTCTGACGACCCGTAACGACTGTCAAAGATCCACGAATTACAGCCGGGACCAACGGCTTAACGTGCTTTCCGAGGCACGGAGGTATCTCGATATGTAAAGATGGTCACCCATCCACTGACCAACCCCGGCAAGCGTAGCTTAACCTGACGGATCGACCCGTGCGGCTGTTATTACTTAGCCACGAGAGCATGTACAAGCACCAAAATAACATAATACAAGCGCATCACGTTTCCTCGCCTAATAAAGATCAATTTATCGGTATTAGCATACACCAATAACGCTTGATTTGGCTATAAAGTATGGCGGCCGTGATCGCAGTACTGAGCGGTTGGGGATAGACAGTAGGTGTAGCTTCAACCAAGCTGCAGAAACGGGATGCATACTGAATATCTTCTGATGGCCTGGATAAGAACATTTAAGCCACTTTGTATAATTTCCCGATTTTTTTACAAGAAACGATAAATTCAATGTATCTTTACTCAGTTGAGACCGCTGATATTTCTTTCGTAAAACTAAAAAAGGAATCGTTCCTTTCCTTGTTAACTGCAGAACCAGCAGTAACTTTTAACAAAAATAAAAGAACAAAGAGAACGAGATAGAATTTATTTTATACCTTCGTTCGTGGCTCGTTTACAGCTTCGAAACGAAGCTTCAAGTCAAGAATAAAGTCAATACTCGAGTCACGAAGACTGCTGCATCGTGTCTCAGATCATTCCAGGTCGAGAGAACGACACACATACTTACCTCCCCCAGCTTTCGACCACTTGTGCCTCTTCCAAACGCTCCCATTTCCTATATCTATTATAAAATCTCCGAAGGCTGAGCTCATATAAATTGTATGAAAAGGTAGAATGCGGTGGAGTAGTTCGGTATGCTTCGGAAAAGCTCGGTCGACTCGGAAAGCATGGGTTATTTCCATAATAAATGACTTATTAAAACGGAATTCATTTTGAGCGGTGCGAAAGAAAAATATGAGAGAAATACTTTGGCGTGGGCCGCTTTTAACGATAGGGTTGTTTCTATATGAAGTGACGAACATTAAGCAAGTCGATATGAAAAGTTTTATTGAAAAATTTAATGTATATATTTTTATTTCATTGAGTGCAGTTTTTACTTTGCAAAGTTAAAAGATTACTTCATATGATCTGCTGATGTTACTCAAAACAACTGTTTCTTCTTCGTTTTCTAGCACTTCTTTATTACTAAGCAGGTTACATTTGCTGGTTCGTTTGATTGTAGAGTTACACTCTTATTCTTTGACGACACGGTTGGCGCAGTGGTTGAGCGATTGACTGCTGCGCAGCATGTCCCGGGTTCGATTCCCGCACGGAACAAATATTTGTACGACCTACAAGTATTTGTTCCGAGTCTGGGTGTTTTTCTATCTATAATATGTATGTATTTACAAAAAAAAAATGTATATATGTAGTTTATCAGCCATCTCGTTACCATAATACAAGCATTAGGTTGCTTAGCTTGGGACTAGATGGCGTTGTGTGAAATGTCCAAGGATATTTATTATTATTTATTTATTATTATTTATTATTATTCTGATGTGAATATTTTTAACATCTTCCGCGTTGCTTCTGATTGCATAGACTCGCAAACTCAAAGCATTTATTTCAATTAAACCAATTACAGGCACTTTTGAACAGTCAAAGAATCGGTCAGTTAGTCAGAAAGTTGAAGCTAGTTGCCCATTCCAAAACTTAGATTTCTATCTCTATCTCTATCTCTCTCTATCTCTATCTCTCTCTACGAGCAAAAAACTCCACGGACACTACTAAAAATTTTAAAACATCCTGGGTAAATTATTCTTGTTGCTTCTAGTGAGAACAATGTAAAAAAATATTTTAAAAACAATTCAAAATATAAGATTAAAAATAAGCCCTGGCAGTTAAGAGATGACCAGTCTCGACTGACGGCGCCCGTTCACGAACTTGACGCGTGGATTTTGTAAGGAACCGAATGATCCAACACACGCGCCACCATCAGAGGAGCATGACATACGAGTACTCTCAAGCCAGCTCTTTCAAGTCAAACTTACCTACATCATAATAAAATATAAACGGCTCCATGATCCTCACATTCACAAAATTGAAATAATGCTTCTAAATTATACAAAAAACCGGTCAAGAGCGAGTCGGACTCGCGCACCGAGGGTTCTGTTCAGATTTCTAAAAAAGTATGCTATTTATAATTCATAATTCTTTATTGACATAATTTTTACATAAACATGTTTGAAGCCTCTGACTCCTGAACTATTTAGAAACATCGTTTTATTTTTACTGTAACCTTTACATACACTTCTATCACATAGAATAATTTCAGATTTTTTTATTTGCAAACTTCAGAGTTAAGGGAGCGGAACGGTATTTTTTTTTACATTTTTCATCGAAAGTCGAAAAATATGCGGTCTAAAAAAAATTTAAAAAAAATTGAGGATTTGCAATCAGCGTTCTGTCATATGATACCTCACATGCCCTAGTAGCCCCACTCTGAATTTTTAAGACCCCCTGGATTGCAGGGGGTCTGTTGCAAAATAAATATTTTTATTTCTTTCTTATTTGCAAAATAGTTGGGTAAACGTCCTCTAAAACTGTTCCAAATTTCAAGTTGATAGCATTAGTAGTTCTTGAGATATCCAGCTGTGACAGACAGACATACAGACCGACTGAGTCGCACCATAAGGGTTCCTTTTTACCATTTTGTTACGGAACCCTAAAAACTATATTTTGCAATGTATTGAGAGATGTTATCATTACTAATCTAGCTCCCATGATTAAATTTTCGACTACTACGTCGTCGCCAGCAACCCTGACTAGGTAGCTGAACGGAGCGGAGACGCAACGCAGCCGCATTAGCATACAGCGCGGTAGCAAGCACGGGGTGTTCGCGGTAATTACGCTAAATACTCGCTCCTCAGAACTCGTACCTATACTCGTATTAGTCGTACTCAGAACTGAGTGTGAGGAACTCAACTGAGCATTGAGTACACAGGACTCAGACTTGTTAATGAGGATTGAGTCGTGGACTGGTGAATATAGACTGGGCATAAATACGGTAGGTAATGGAGGCTCAAATGGTGATTAATTAGAACTGGGTATAAATATGGGAGCTGATGATGATGATGATGATATTAATTTTACAGTACCTACAGTACTTGTTGCACAATAGGGATGATGCCTGGGTAAAAAAAAAGAAATTCTATTTAGTCCGTCAGTCAGATAATAAAAAAAATATTAGACACGTATTTTTTGCTTTATCATATTAATAAAAAAATACTTAGCTATCACGCATTAAAGTTGGGGAGTGGGGGCTCGCTACGTCACTTGTACGTATAAAACCTAGCTACGCGTGACGTCATGCCATATTTTAACTCAATGTATCGCGGTAATTTTTTGATTACGTAAAAAAAGAAAAAATATGTGTCCAATATTTTTTAATAATCTCTATGACGGACAAAAAATAAATTTTTAGTCATCATCCCTATTATTACGCTAATGGGGCATGCAGTGTTAACCTATAAGAAATTGTTATACTAAGATTAAGGAAAAAAATATTTTAAAAATTGTAACGGTATAAACAAATTGTTGGTTGGCCAATATAGAAAAATAAAATAAAAATAACAATGATTCCGATTTTGGCCACAGCGACTGTATTCGATGAATTAGAGTTGAAAACAGTGGCCTTAGTGAGAGTTTTTATAGTTACTCGATCACGTTAACGTAACTTCAATTTGTACTAAAACTGAATAAGCGCCGCCTGGTGACTGTAATGGGAAACACAATTATTCCATACAAATTTACGTACGTCAACGTTAACGTAAACGCGATCGAGTAAGTATAACAACTCGCACTAAGGCCACAGTAAATGTGCTGCTTACATAGATCATGAAAGTGCGGTAATGATAATAGAAAAACAATTCTATGTTTTGTTTCGTGATAGATTGTCTAGATCCTTTAAGCTTCAGATAACGGTAGTTCTGTTAATCAGATAGTTAAATACCTATGCGTAGTAAAACTTTCCGTTTGATAATATTGATGAGATTCATTAATAGGCAGCCATTGTTGAAGTACATTCATTTTGTATCGGAAAAATCTAGATTTTAATGTAGATTCCCTCTCACAGAGAGGAGGCCTGTGTCCCAGCAGTGGGAACATTATAAGATGATTATTGAATGTAGATTTCCATGTAGATAAACATAAACGTCAAAGTACCTATAGACAGAACGACCACAACTTAAATATTAAATGCAATCGTTAAACTTTGTGAATATATAAATTCAATTTACAGACCAAAATACACACGTAACATATTCCCGAAAAAAGGGCCACCTACCCAACACCTACCTCCATTTGAAGGTGCCCGACGATCGTCCAACATTAATACGTTCCGTCGATACGGTAAGGTACGCGCCCCAGTTACTGTCCCCCAAGGAATACACTGCATTAGCGAGGGCAGTAAGCCGACTGTAATGGCCAATCCCATTTTATTGCTAATGAATTGTTAAAACTACTGATCAACTTCGTACAAACATGTTAGAACTTTGTTTGTGTTAGAATCTTGTTATGTACAATGAGGGTCTTGTGGGTTTTTCTCGACTGCGACGACTAGCAGCGGACTAGTCACTATTGTCTTCAGTAGTCGCAGATGGAGTTATCTTGGTTTAGTGCTTATTTTGTGTATCTAAGCTTGGCATCTTTTGTTTAAGATAATTAAGCGCTGAGGAGTTTAACACAATTAACAGATATACCACTTCAACTGTTCATTGTTGTGATAAGATCTAGGATTTGAATTAGAAGGGACCTTCGATTTTAGAATTAAAGTGCCCTCTAGATCGTATCGTATTCGATAATTGGCAATAAGACCGCTCTTTATAAAGCCGACATCGGTTACCATTCGTTACCGCACTTCTACCTTCGTTGCGGTCATTTTATGCAGTTAAAATTAATATGAAAATTTCCTTCTTTGTTTTAATTAATATATTCTAATTAGCGGTTCGCGTTTTAAGCGGTGCTTTATCCGTGAACAGTTAGTTAGTGCCGTAGTGCCGTGCACTAAATAGATGCACTTTAGCTGCCCTTGTCTGCCGCTGTAATTAAAAACTATAAATAAGCAAGCGCGCATTATACTGAGATTAGGCCGTATTTTATGGCATATTTTCCAGGCAGTATTACGGCATATTTTATAACCGTTATGTACTTTTAATGCACTGCAACGCAGCGGGTAAGAAAAGTTCGCGCAATCTCGAGTAAGTGTTCTATGGGCCTGCTGTGTCGCCTGAAATACCTAAATGGTTTATTATATTTATTTTAAAGCCCGTGTTCTTTAACGATGCTCAAGTCTTAATTTCGATAGTAGGAAAGTAAATAGTATTAAATTGTCACTGTCATTTTGTATCCATTCGAAATACAGTCGAGTTGAGTTCATACTGGAACATCGATATAGAATGCGAGTCAATTTATTTGATTTCAGTCTCCCAATCCTCTTTAGGTTGTTTCCCTTTTCACAGCACCTTGGGGTTCTAGATCTATGATGCAGCTCAGTTTGATCTGCAACATGAAGCTGCGATTACCATTCAGATCAATCCTTGCTTCGTAGAGCGTGTTAGTTATTTGTCCCGGTACTCGCACGAGTACTAATAGGAATAGCGATCGTAAGTCAGACAGTACGATCTCCGGTATCATTTTACAACATTACTAACTATTGCTCGGTAACTGGGCTGTGAAAAAATTATAAAAAAAAAACCTGAATGCAAATCACACAACTAAAAGAGACATTATAATCTGTAGAATTGTGGTGTTGTAGGGCCACCAATAAACCTGAAATTATGGTGTACTTAACTTTTGTTTTTTCCGGCTTTTTTTTTTTTTTTGAGGGTGGGAAATCATCAAATAACTTCTCCCGCTCTGGGTGGAGCGGAAGGGCGTGTCAGACTTTTACTGACTAAAACCCACCCGTGTTCCTTCAGTTGCCTATGCCAGGGCCGCGGTATCTTCTTCAAACTACCCGCGACCCCAGCGGCACTACCCGCGACCCCAGCGGCTGTTTTTTCCCGCCTGCGATACCAAAATTCACATCGATCAGAGATTCATGCGATATACGTTTGACGTCAATTCATGTAGGTACAGTAACATCTTACATGAGAGACATGTTATTCTACGAATATTGACGTTATCAATTGATTCGTCGAGTTATCGATGCCCTCGGCCTTTTTATTGTTGTTTGACGTCAATTCAAACAATAACATCTCTTATAAGTGAGATGTTTTTCTGTGAATTGACGTTATCGATTGACTCGTCAGCTTATCGATGCCCTCGGCCTTTTTATTGTTGTTTGACGTCAATTCAAACAATAACATCTCTTATAAGTGAGATGTTTTTCTGTGAATTGACGTTATCGATTGACTCGTCAGCTTATCGATGCCCTCGGCCTTTTTACTGTTGTTTGACGTCAATTCAAACAATAACATCTCTTATAAGTGAGATGTTTTTCTGTGAATTGACGTTATCGATTGACTCGTCAGCTTATCGATGCCCTCGGCCTTTTTATTGTTGTTTGACGTCAATTCATACAATAACATCTCACATAAGTGAGTTATGTTACGTTATCGATTGACTCGTCAGCTTATCGATGCCCTCGGCCTTTTTATTGTTGTTTGACGTCAATTCAAACAATAACATCTCTTATAAGTGAGATGTTTTTCTGTGAATTGACGTTATCGATTGACTCGTCAGCTTATCGATGCCCTCGGCCTTTTTATTGTTGTTTGACGTCAATTCATACAATAACATCTCACATAAGTGAGTTATGTTACGTTATCGATTGACTCGTCGGCTTATCGATGCCCTCGGCCTTTTTACTGTTGTTTCGAAAAATCGATCTAGCTAGGTCTCATATCTGGAAAATTGGTTAACCCTATTTTCACCCGAGCTGAGCTCGGTCAACCAGGTACTATTAGTTAAGTTATTTAAGTGGAGTGTTAGTTCAGGCTTAATACATACATTATCCATTTTAATGATTCGTTCTCCGTTTTAATTAACTATAAATAAATAAATGATCAGAGGAAGTGAATCAGTTGTTCAAAAAGGGCTTTGCAGATGGTGATAAGCATTGGGTGTCTCCACCATAATTTAAATGACACATCAACCAACCACGGAAATACCCTAAAATTTGTGAATTCCTAAATGAACACCGTCCACGTCCAGTGCACGCTTACTGATATGATACGTATGCTAATACTCGCTGTAATTGCAACACAGCGCGGTGAATATTAATTATTTTCATATAACATTTAACTAGATAGCTGGAATGAGTTTTTGGAGGCGCTGCGTTTTTGATTAAAGTGAATAATGTTTAAAATATGGACGTGATTCATTGCTGGAGCTTGTTTTGTAGCGCGATTTTGGAAAATAGAATACTTTTATTAACTGCAAAGCAATGCCTCTGCTTCGCACGTATACGACTCAATTCAATTCAATTCAATCAGTTTATTCGCATAATTTGGGTTAGCAAAGATGTTACACCTACTGGTACGGTTTCACCATATTCTGCTTTTCTTAGCATGCAAATTGTCATGATACGTAAACAATTAAATCTTATCTTAAAAATATGAATATGCATTGATAGTCAATACATTACAAATAGTCATCATGGTATTAAAATAAAAAGTAAAATTTAATAACAATAAAATTATTTAGATTAAATTAAGAATTATACCGGGTAGATTACAATTGCTTCAATTATACCGGGTAGATTACAATTGCTTCAATTATACCGGGTAGATTACAATTGCTTCAATTATACCGGGTAGATTACAATTGCTTCAATTATATCGGGTAGATTACAATTGCTTCAATTAAATTACAAACCCAAACAACACAACAAACTTGACTTGACTTGACAAAATATAAAAATTTGTTTATTATTATGTAAGTTTTTTTTTTTAATATAACTTATAAAATGGACACAAATGTTCCAGAATAAATTGTCTAAATGATGGAGAAAACCGTGTCAAAAACGCTATTATTAATTTATAATCTGTAGGTAGGTGTACAGTTGTTTTATCTCACGAAAGCGGGCGAGCCATACTTGTATGCGTAAATGTTACATGCACATTGTCTTTGTGTGCGTAAGCTCGGGAGCGCGCTACCTGCAGGTACGCACACAAGAGCGCGTGTCTATACGCATTACATCTACAAGTATGGCTCACTCGCTTTCGTGCGATAAAACAACTGTACCTATAGATGAAGAAAGGTTACTGCGAGCGTTTTAATCAATTGGGGTTTCTTATTTAAACGTAATAGCCGTTCTTTTTGGGAGCTTTTTAATTTTCTACGTTGTCTTTGGCTAGGCAACATTACCACGCTAGTCAAGCTCATAGTTTCAACAAAACAGTGTCCACTCGTTCACACACATTCCCCGTGACACTCCCCGCAGCTGCGATGCAACATCAATATGTGCAGTGAGGCAGCATCGATTGCGGCGCGTCTAGACTCGCCTGACACGGTCACGTGCTAGACTTGTGTGTCCGTCACACGCAGACACCATACAGCTACACTTTATAGGTATAGAAAGCCTGGATGGGTCTAGGCATTGTATTTCAGTTTTTAGGGTTCCGTACCAAAATGGTAAAAAGGAACCCTTATGGTGTGACTCAGTCTGTGTGTCTGTCTGTCACAGCTGGATATTTCAAGAACTACTAATGCTATCAACTTGAAATTTAGAACAGTTTCAGTTGACGTTTACTGAACTATTTTGCAATTAAGAAAGTTTTTTTTTTTCTTACTGACTTTTTGGGACTGAAAGGGGTTCTTAAAAATTCAAAGTGGGGCTACTGGGGCATGTGGTGTATCATATGAAAGAGTGCTGTTTGCACATTCTCAAACATTTTTTTATTTTTTTTTAGGCCGCATAGTTTTCGACTTTTGATGAAAAATGTAAAAAAAAAATACCGTTCCTTCCCCTTATCTCCAAAGTTTGCATAGAATAAAAATCTGAAATTATTCTATGTGATAGAAGTTTATGTAAAAATTACAGGAAAAATAAAACGATGTCTCTAAATAGCACACATTTTCAGAAATCGGAACGGAACCCTCGGTGCGCGAGTCCGACTCGCTCTTGACCGGTTTTTTATATTATAATAAAATTAGTTACCTGCCCCCGCTTCGCACGGTTTTTACGACCTAACAACGGATTGAGATTTCTTTATTATATTTAAAATATATACAGGGTGTAAGGGACAGCCCTCCGCAAACTAACAGGGTGCATTCAGCTCCTTATTTCGAATCATATTCCACCGGAAATTTTCTCAGGAAAATTTTAATTTTTTTAATAGTTTTTTCAGTTACATTTTCTTTATTTCATTGTAAAGTTACATTGTAACACACAATGTAACTTCACAATGAAATAAAGAACGCAGCACTCCATTTACGTAAAAAAAACAGCAAAAAAAGCAGTAAAAAAAAAACCATCAATGGATGTTGAAATACTCTAACGAACAACGCGTGAAATCAGCTGTTAACTTTCTGTCTAGCTACAGAGTTCATCGAACTCACCGCATACCTATTACCTACCCCTCCCAACCAGTAACAGACGTTCCGATTTATGCAGAAAAACACAAACAAATCAGTTTATTGGATTCCCATAACGTTCCTGAAATAATTTCATGTTCCGGTAATCTTAGTATGATATACTGAATTCACTCCATCAGTCTGCGGAGGGCTGTCCCTTACACCCTGTATTTATTTAGTATACACATAAACCTTCCGAAATTAATTCTCTAAACGATGTTGAAATCGGCATTCAAATCAAATCCGTTGCGTAAAAGCGACTTCAATTTATAATATGTATAGATTTAGATAATTAGATATATATGAACAACAGCAAGTTATTGTCCCGCTGCATTGACGAGCACGTAAGGTTTCTGCATGGTGATGATTTAGCTCCCTTAAGTTCAGGATTTCAAGCTTTCGCTAACAGATCTCGCATGTCCAACTTATTAATTCCCTATCCCTAGTTCTAAAACGTTACTTAAACGTCTTTCGAGAGAGACCGCATAACGGTAAAAAAACATACCTAGTAAAGAGCATAGTACCTATATTTTGTTTATATGTATGTATCTATACAGGATATTTTTCGAAGCAGTGCGCAAATTTTCACATGAATCTGAACAACTTTCACTATGGGACTAACTCTGAAATCGCGAAAAAAAAATCAGCTGCTCCCTACATTTTGACGAGTTTGGTGTAGAGAAATGTACTGAACAGCTGATTTTTTTTTCGCGATTACAGAGTTAGTCCCATAGTGAATGTTGTTCATATTCATTGGTGGAACACCCTGTGAAAATTTGCGCACTGCTTAAGAAAATATCCTGTATATTAGTAGGTGCATAGAATTAAAGTAGGTGATTATTCTCGTATTTGATTTATAGTTATGTTTACGCTACTATGAACGGCTACAGATCAAGCTATACATTTCCAGTATAAGCTGCCCCCTAATTGCGTAACACATTATCAATCGGAGTTGGTTTCATTTTGACAGTTCAACAACATCCATTGCGTTATTTACGTTGTCGAGCAGACAAATTTTTCGAACATTTATGAAGATTAGCAATTTGTTACAAAATGATTCAAACTCCGATTAATAATGTGTTACGCAATTCAAACTCAAACTCAAACTCAAAACTCAAACTCAAAGCATTTATTTCAATTAAACCAATTACAGGCACTTTTGAATTGTCAAAGAGTCGGTCAGTAGGTAAGTCAGAAAGTTGAAGCTAGTTGCCCATTCCAAAACGTAGATCTATGGAGAAGAACGGGCAAGAAACTCCACGGACACTCTTTAGTTAGTTTAATTAGGGTGCTGATCTCGCATGTGTGTGTATAGAATTTCCTTAAAATGAGAGGTCAGTGTAAACTGGAAATGTATAGCTTGATGTGTAGCCGTGTGTACATTATGTTACACTTGCCATGTTTTGTCTCTGCATCACCCTAAGGTTGTCTTGTATTAAGTCCACCTTAGTAGGTACAGTATTTTTTGACGTGAAAACGACTTTTCCCTCGGTGATAAGTTCAATTTTCTGACCGACAAAAACATGTAAGATTTCAACCGCTGTAATAACTACGAGACTTTAAATGTTGAGCATTCTCAAGACAGGTCATATATAATATATAAAAAAATTGTATGACGTCACACTGTGAGCACGCACATGCGCGCGACCCTCTACTTTTCGATAAGTATGTGTCGAAATATCAATTGGTATAGCGCAAAAATGTCTTTAGCTAGATCAGTTATTCTGGTATCTTTGTCAAGAGTTGACAAGGCACAACCGAGACATACAGAGAAACAACAGAAATAATGGCCAAAATAAGGTTAAAAATTAATATTAAGTTGACAATAGCAAAATAATGTCCTATGTCGTCTCAATATATCGCTCGTAAATCTGCTCAGAAATGAAAAAAAACCCTAATCGAAGAAAGTTTGCATCAAAAGGAATGCAATGAGCCTAAAAGTCTAGAAAAAATAAAATACTACGTATAATATTGATTTCTTTTCTATCTCCCTCTGGGCGTTCCAAATTCTCGGAAAATGTTCCTGTTTCAAGAGCAAGGTTTCCCTTTCACTTTCGTTAGCGTTTCTCAGAATCCTGTGCGGTGCAGTGTCTGGCTGGGAGAGCATAATAATTAATATTTTCTAGAAAAGTCTGACGTTGGACTTGTTCGTGATCGTACGGAGAAACGTAACATAAATTCGACAATCTAAATTCTAAAGTCTTAAAATAATATCTATTTAGTTTTGAAGTTTAAAATAACACAGATTAGTATAATATTCATTTAATATTATATAAGCACATACATGTTATCAAAATACATAAAGAATTACATTTCAAATCTTATTCAGCACATTTCATATTTTTACTTTAATTTACATACATAGCTGCCATAATCAGACTAATTTAGGAATTACAAAATAGTGCCACCATTGAGAAAAAAATCATAAGTCTGGAGCATAGACGTATAAAAAAAGGAGGACTCCGCGCCACGCATATCGAAAGTGAAGCATCGTACCGATTTTTTTTTAGGTCTATGGTCTGGAGATATGGAAAATTTTGTAATTTCCCATGTGTTGTGTTGATTTTTTTGACCTCACCTGATCTACCTCTGACTACAAATGTGAGCAGCATAGGAAATTTCAAAATGTTCCATAACTCCAGACCATGAACGAATTAACCACTGGACCCGACATAAAATACAAATGAATGAAAACTCGTCCAACCACATTACCTTTGATTAAATTTTGTGATAAATAACAATAAATGTTATAAAATAATGTACTTACAAGTGAAAAGAAATAGTGCTGCTTCTGCCGCTATAGATTTTACACCATTTAACTGAACATTTAGTCATTTTTAGGGTTCCGTACCTCAAAAGGAAAAAACGGAACCCTTATAGGATCACTTTGTTGTCCGTCTGTCTGTCTGGCAGTCTGTCAAGACCCTTTTTCTCAGGAACGCGTGAAGATATCAAGTTGAAATTAATATCAAATACGTAAGTATATGGTCCCTTGGAGTTCTAAAAATTTCATGCTTCTTAGTCAATGTGATAAAAAGATACGGCCATTTATGCGACATATTTTGATACTCGCAAGTAAATCAAAACCTATAGGGTACTTCCCGTTGATCTAGAATCATAAAATTTGGCAAGAAGCAAGGTCTCACAGCACAAGTAATGGAAAAAGTCCGAAAATGGATAATTTGTAATTTTATCATAAAAAAAATATGTTCAAGTATGTCAGTCTGTCAAGACCCTTTTTCTCATGATCGCGTGGAGGTATCAAGTTGAAATTAATATAAAATACGTAAGGCTATAAACCCTTAGAGTTCTAAAAAATCAACCTTCTAAGTCAACGCAATAAAAAATACGGCCATTTATGCGATATATTTTGATACTCGCAAGTAAATCAAAACCTGTAGGGTACTTCCCGTTGACCTAGAATCATGAAATTTGGCAAGAAGCAAGGTCTCACAGCACAAGTAAAGGAAAAAGTCAAAAAATTGTTAATTTGTAATTTTATCACGTAAGAAAATATTTTTTTGGGATTACAAAATATTAAGTTTGTTTTTGGGATAAATTCTTTTCAGCTACGGAACCCTTCATTGTGCGTGTTCCGACACGCACTTGGCCGGTTTTTGGGAGATTTTGTGACAAGTAAGTGCTTGAGATTGACGCAAAAACTAAGGCTAGAATTTCCTGGTTACTGACAAGACCGGTAAAGGTACGTCCGCTTATTATGTCGGGTCCAGTGGTCGTTCATGCTCCAGACTTATGATTATTTTGTCAATGGTGTCGCTAGTTGGCGGCACTACTCGCCTTAAAGAAAATATACCAGTTTAATATAAATTTCTAGAAGCTTCTAAGCGTTTCGTGTAGAAACTCAAACATTCATTTATGCCGCAATATTTCATTTTTACCCCTTGAGTACTTCCACCGTGAAGTGCCTACTTTGAATTCCGCTCGAATCCTCAGTCAAGTAAAAGCATTAAATGCACAGATTTAGCCATCATCTCGCTATTTACTTAGCTCCCTGGACCACGGTATCTCTGCAGTACTCGAATATTGGAGATTTACAACTCACTGCTGCATCCATTGACGGTTCTGATAGGAGATGGGTTCTGTTAATGGTTGAAAGCAGCAATGTATGAAAAAGCACGCGAGGTTTCGGACTCAGGGGAGTGAAATGAAAGTGGGGTTTTCGATGGTAAACGATGTAATGGCTTGAGTTAAAAGCGTTGGGTTGTAAGGGGTTGGAGGTATTTTAGATATTAAAACTAAAATATTTTGTGATAATGATTTAAGGAAAATATTTCACACTTTTGTAAAAAATTTCTACCAGAATATTTCATAACAGAGGCGCTTTTAAAACCTTCAAAGTAAATCAGAACGAAAATAAGAACGGTTTGAATTGAACCAGATATAGTCTATGTATATATAGAATAAATGGTTCTTACATGGTTCTTCAAAAGAGTATACATACCATTAGTAGTAAAGCGGATTCACCAGGCGTTATAGAAGTAACATAAAATGTTATTTCAATTCGATAGCACTAACATCGCACCGACCGGAGTACTTACCCATTATATCCCTGAAGCTGGTTCTGATCTGATATTCTTGTAAGATGATGTTGTGTACCGCGCGGTCCCGGGACGACGATTGTTACGTCATATTGGAAATTGTAATATTGTGTGCCACTCTGAATATTTAGGAGGTATCTGTTGCTTTTGGTAGGGGTCATTTTATTTGATATTTTTTTATAATGTGATGATATTTAGAATAGGACTTGACTCATTTTTGCAAGAAGACGAATATGTGGTTTTATTGCTGAGCAGAAACATTCCTTAATCTCCTTAAAACCTCCCTTCTACTGGGTTATATCTTACTTCATACAGCTGGGTAAAATCATAGTACATTATGATATAAGTGCGGTAAGTTGAAAATTACAGCCGAGGCGCTGTTGCTAGCCCGGGCCGTAGGCGAGGGCTACAAGAAAGCAGAGGCTGTAATTATCAAAGCGCACGTATGTCATACGACGTTTCATAACATATTTGCGAGGAAATAAATAAAACTCGGACTTTCTTAAACGAATAAATATTTAAAAACACACTTTCTGAAAATTAATTTGCATCTTTGCTTGTTTTCCATACGATGAAATTTTGATCCGCTTGTAAGTATCTATCGGTCGGTTTTTCGAGCAAGAGGCTTAGTAGCCTTTTTCGCTGCCTCTGGCTCTGACTTCTGGGTCTGGCGGTGTCGAATGAATAAATTCATCATTACTTGACGACATTTTGAAATAAAAACAATACAGCGAAAAGAAAAAGCGCGCGGAATAATTTTTACTTGTTCACAAATTAGCGATGCGGACGCATCAGCGCTTTTTTTTTAAGGCAAAGGCACAAAAACAGCCAGTATTATTAAAGTAAATTAATATTTTTTTGTTTTTGTTACAGATTAATTAATTAAATCAAAGAATTATATGTTTAACATTTAATTCTTTAATTTTATTTTATCCCAAAGTTAATTTTATTTTAACGCACAAGTACGTAATGACATACATTACGAGCAAATGTGTTATAAAAGTTTTTTATAACACATTTGCTCGTAAAGGGTCTCTTATTTCACCAATTTCAATGTCGTAATGTATGTCATTACGTACTTGTGCGTTATTGTAATGTAAAAGGCACGAGTTTCAAGATGCTCCGTCTAAAACGGCCGGTACTTTTTTAAATCTTAGCAAAGAGTTTTTATGTCAGAAAAGTGGTCAACATTTTATGAATAAAATTAACTTTGGGAGATAAAATATAAAAAATAGCCATTTAATTCTTTAATTTAATTAATTTTGACAATAAATTACAATTTATCTGTAACAAAAACAAAAAAAAATATTAATTTACTTTATTAGTAATACTGGCTGTTTTTGTGCCTTTCTTTGCCTTAAAAAAAAAGCACTGATTTGTGAACAAGTAAAAATTATTCCGCGCGCTTTTTCTTTTCGCTGTATTGTTTTTATTTGAAAATGTCGTCAAGTATTGATCAATTTATTAATTCGACACCACCAGAAGTCTCAGAGGCAGCGGAAAGGATACTCTAAGGTGTTCGTTTCGACCGCGCGGCCATGGCGTTAAAAAAAAAAAAAAACTATACCAACATTTTGTAACAATTTGTAAAAGTTGACTCCCAAAACCTCAAATTTGTCAAAGCTATGGTTAAAAAGTTAGAAGGGTTTGAACGTGGCCGCGCCATCGAAACGCGGAGAACCGCGCGGCCACGGAGATCTCAGAAACTAAGCGTTGCACAGACCTGAAATTTTGGTAAATAACAGATTCAATTTGTAAACAATTTGTAAAAATATAGAAAAAAATCCTAGGTTAATATTTTAGGAGCTGTGAGACTAAAACCCCGTGGCCGCGCCATCGAAACGGTGACAAAAACGTGATAGCCGATATCTCGCTGAAAAAGCATCGCAGACGTCTAGAGTTTTTTGTAAAACCCAGATTTGAATTTGTCAAAACTTATAAAAATGCAACAAAAAATACTAGGTTAATATTTTAGGAGCTGTGAGACTAAAACCCCGTGGCCGCGCCATCGAAACGGTGACAAAAACGTTATCACCGATATCTCGCTGAAAAAGCATTGCAGAGGTCTGAAGTTTTTTGTAAAACCTAGATTTGAATTTGTCAAAACTTGTAAAAATACACCAAAAAACCCTAGTTTTATATTTCAGGACCCGCGCCATAGAAACGGTGAAAAACACGTTATCGCCGATATCTCACTGAAAAAGCATCGCAGAGGTCTGAAATTATTTGTAAAACCTAGATTTGAATTTGTCAAAATTTGTAAAAATATAACAAAAAATCCTAGGTTTATATTTCAGGAGCCGCGCCATTGAAACGGTAAAAAACACGTTATCGCCGATATCTCACTAAATAAGCATCGCAAAGGTCTGAAGTTTTTTGTAAAACCTAGATTTGAATTTGTCAAAATTTGTAAAAATACAACCAAAAATCCTAAGTTTATATTTCAGGAGCTGTAAGACTAGAACCCCATGGCCGCGCCATTCAAACGGTGAAAAATATGTTATCGCCGATATCTCGCTGAAAAAGCATCGCAGAGGTCGGAAGTTTTTTGTAAAACCTAGTTTTGAATTTGTCAAAACTTGTAAAAATACAACAAAAAATCCTAGGTTTATATTTCAGGAGCTGTAAGACTAAAACCCCGTGGCCGCGCCATCGAAACGGTGACAAAAACGTAATACCCGATATCTCGCTGAAAAAGCATCGCAGACGTCTAGAGTTTTTTGTAAAACCCAGATTTTTCAGTGAGATATCGGCGATAACGTGTTTTTTACCGTTTCAATGGCGCCACTCCTGAAATATAAACCTAGGATTTTTTGTTATATTTTTACAAATTTTGACAAATTCAAATCTAGGTCTTACAAGAAACTTCAGACCTCTGCGATGCTTTTTCAGTGAGATATCGGCGATAACGTGTTTTTTACCGTTTCAATGGCGCCGCTCCTGAAATATAAACCTAGGATTTTTTGTTGTATTTTTACAAGTTTTGACAAATTCAAATCTAGGTTTTACAAAAAACTTCAGACCTCTGCGATGCTTTTTCAGCGAGATATCGGTGATAACGTATTTCTCACCGTTTCGATGGCGCGGCCATGAGGTTCTAGTCTTACAGCTCTTGAAATATAAACCTAGGATTTTTTGTTGCATTTTTGTAAGTTTTGACAAATTCAAATCTGGGTTTTACAAAAAACTCTAGACGTCTGCGATGCTTTTTCAGCGAGATATCGGGTATTACGTTTTTGTCACCGTTTCGATGGCGCGGCCACGGGGTTTTAGTCTTACAGCTCCTGAAATATAAAACTAGGATTTTTTGTTGTATTTTTACAAGTTTTGACAAATTCAAATCTAGGTTTTACAAAAAACTTCAGACCTCTGCGATGCTTTTTTAGCGAGATATCGGCGATAACATATTTTTCACCGTTTGAATGGCGCGGCCATGGGGTTCTAGTCTTACAGCTCCTGAAATATAAACCTAGGATTTTTGGTTGTATTTTTACAAATTTTGACAAATTCAAATCTAAGTTTTACAAAAAACTTCAGACCTCTGCGATGCATTTTCAGTGAGATATCGGCGATAACGTGTTTTTTACCGTTTCAATGGCGCGGCTCCTGAAATATAAACCTAGGATTTTTGTTATATTTTTACAAATTTTGACAAATTCAAATCTAGGTTTTACAAATAATTTCAGACCTCTGCGATGCTTTTTCAGTGAGATATCGGCGATAACGTGTTTTTCACCGTTTCTATGGCGCGGGTCCTGAAATATAAAACTAGGGTTTTTTGGTGTATTTTTACAAGTTTTGACAAATTCAAATCTAGGTTTTACAAAAAACTTCAGACCTCTGCAATGCTTTTTCAGCGAGATATCGGTGATAACGTTTTTGTCACCGTTTCGATGGCGCGGCCACGGGGTTTTAGTCTCACAGCTCCTAAAATATTAACCTAGTATTTTTTGTTGCATTTTTATAAGTTTTGACAAATTCAAAACTGGGTTTTACAAAAAACTCTAGACGTCTGCGATGCTTTTTCAGCGAGATATCGGCTATCACGTTTTTGTCACCGTTTCGATGGCGCGGCCACGGGGTTTTAGTCTCACAGCTCCTAAAATATTAACCTAGGATTTTTTTCTATATTTTTACAAATTGTTTACAAATTGAATCTGTTATTTACCAAAATTTCAGGTCTGTGCAACGCTTAGTTTCTGAGATCTCCGTGGCCGCGCGGTTCTCCGCGTTTCGATGGCGCGGCCACGTTCAAACCCTTCTAACTTTTTAACCATAGCTTTGACAAATTTGAGGTTTTGGGAGTCAACTTTTACAAATTGTTACAAAATGTTGGTATAGTTTTTTTTTTTTTTTAACGCCATGGCCGCGCGGTCGAAACGAACACACTCTAAGCCTCTTGCCCGAAAAATCGACCGATAGATGAAAACAAGCAAAGATGCAAGTTCATTTTCAGAAAGTGTGTTTTTAAAGATTTATTCGTTTAAGAAAGTCCGAGTTTTATTTATTTCCTCGCAAATATGTTATAAAACGTCGTATGACATACGTGCGCTTTGATAATTACAGCCTCTGCTTTCTTGTAGCCCTCGCCTACGGCTCGGACTAGCAATATCGCCTCGGCTGTAATTTTCAACTTACCGCACTAATATCATAATGTACTATTGCCTACCGGGTTTGTTTCTTATTGCCACCCCTTTTAAAGGTGGTAATCAACAGAGTTCCAAGAACCTGACCCAAATTCTGCTTATAATAAGCCCACTTCCTAAACTTCTACAACCTTTCAGCTCCCCTATTTCCCTGTAATCTTTTGAAGGCTGTTTCCGCGATCAAATAGTCGGTAGAGGGAGGCTTTTCACTCTATTTCTCAACTTCCTCACTTTGCCAACATAAAATTAGTCAAGCGTGTTTCCTGGCCGCCACCGCCATGCCAGGCCGCGCGGCTGTTGAGCTCACTGATGCATCTATCTTGTTTACTTCACCAGTTTTTCATTGAGTTATTTTTTTGTGAAAAACAACGACATTTAGAACGTTTTTTTAGAGTATTTTTTTTTGTGAAATACAACGACATTTAGAACGTTTTTTTAGAGTAATTTTTTTTTGTGAAAAACAACGACATTTAGAACGTTTTTTTAGAGTATTTTTTTTGTGAAAAACAACTACATTTAGAACGTTTTTTTAGAGTAATTTTTTTGTGAAAAACAACGACATTTAGAACGTTTTTTTAGAGTAATTTTATTTGTGAAAAACAACGACATTTAGAACGTTTTTTAAGAGTAATTTTTTTGTGAAAAACAACGACATTTAGAACGTTTTTTTAGAGTAATTTTATTTGTGAAAAACAACGACATTTAGAACGTTTTTGTTGTTCTTTGATAGTTTTATAAGAATTTCATTATCACGCTCAGCCTCCCTTGTGTTGCGTTGCGTTTGTGTTATGTTATGATATGACTGATCTGAATTTGATAGTGATATTCATCGAGTAAAGCTAAACAATAACTGCTATGCAGTTAATCAGCCCCTTCCCTCTCTCAGCTGTCGCGGCCATTTTCGAGATTTCGCGCATATTAGAGCAAGATTCCAGGGCCGCTAGACCTTACTTATTTTCAAATTAACAAAATGTATGTAAATGTATGTGTTACTAGCTTAGTTCTACTTGGCAGATAATTTCATACAAAATCTGTTCCATTTTTGAATTTATTCGGTAAGTAGTGGCTACTCGGACATCGTGAAATAGGCCCAGAGGGCTTATTAATATGGCCTTAATAGGAACTTATTCGTAGGTGGTGAAACAGGCCCTTAGGCTATTCATTTAGCCATCACTTTATTTTGTTTGATTAGGTATATCAATGAGTTCTTACCTCCACAAGAAATACAGACTTCTTGATTATTTTATACTAGCTATTGCCCGCGGCTTCGCCTGCGTGGATGTCGGGAAATATCCCACGGGAACATAGTACCGGGAATTCCTTCCTTATTCCTTGTCTACATTATAAAGGGAACCTCGGTGCAAAATTTCAGCTTTCTAGGTGCAAGGGTTTGAGCTGGGCGTTGATGAGTCAGTCAATCAGTCAGTCAGGACTTCTCTTTTTATTTATACAGATGTTGATGGGGATTTGTAAATACTTTTTTTCCACAAATCCCGATTGACGACTCATAGAGGTCAAAATGGGGACTTGTGGACAAAAAATTCACAAATCCCTCATTGATGGGGATTATCAATGAGGATTTGTAGAATAACCCGTAGCAGATAAATAAGCGGGAGTTAAAATGTACTGTCGCGTTTCAAATGTGGGTATGCGTGTGCGGCCTGCCTTATTAACACCAATGAAATGAATTTCTAAGCTCAAATCCTGCGACTCTTTATTTTGTTATGAAGCTCGTTTTAATATTCTGAGGGAGAGCTGGCAAAGTCCTTGAGGGCTGATGTTGACTTCATAAGAACTTTGCGAAAGAAAACATTTTGTGTCTTTTACTTTCAAAATTCACATAACGTACCTTACGTTATACTTTTCTATTTGATATACCTACCTACGTAGTGTTTCATGTAGCTAGCTCATACATAAATGACTTGCTACTTTACATAAGTAAATAATATTTAATACTGAGCATAGTTCTTTCCGCACAAATTGATCTTGAGGGATCATGTTATCATAATCAATACTCTAATAAGTACATTTGATGCATAATCAGCCTATAATGTTCCCGCTCCTGGGACACAGGCTTCCTCTCTGTGAGAGGGAGTGGGAGTGCGGGTTGGTAGTAGGGTTGCCACCTTTTTTTTTAAAGAAATATAGTATTTTTCTCAGAACCTAAAAAAAATAGTACACATTCATTCATTCATCAAATCATCATTTTTAAACATTATATACAAATTACAATCCTATCACTTCATTGCACACCAGTTTAAGTAGGTACAAAAGAAACACACAAACACAGAATAACATTATTTATTTTTCCAGGTATATTTATTGTTACTCTGCGCTTTGGATAATAACAGTTTATTGTTTTTAAAATAATTATACGAATCACAGCAATTTACTTCCATATTAATAAAAATCAGCAATTTATTTTTAATGAGCTTAATTAAACTTCTGTTTCTTTCTTCCCTCACCTCACCACAGAATAGAAACAGAAATGACGTTTCGTTGCGTAGCCGTAACGAGGCTTCGTGAGTGCGTTTCGTTCTAAAATTCACAACGCGTCACTACAGGTACGTTCCAATTTAGTCCATGTTTATACAAAAAGTGCAGCAGTGGAGTTAACAATGAAAATATAGTATTTTCCGTACTATATTATATTTCTATAATGTATAGTACAATTGACCGCAATATAGTACGATACTATATAATATAGTACAGGTGGCAACCCTAGTTGGTAGATGTCACATATCTTTGTATTTTTGATTAAGAACATGCCGGTTTCGTCACGACGTTTTCCTTCACCGTTTTGAGAGCAGTGGTGATGAAATAATTGACACAAAGGGAGTGAGAGCCGTGGTGGCCCAGTGGTAACTTCCGCGATTTACGAGATGTAAGTCGTAGGTTCGAACCCAGACAGGCGCTTTTCATTTGATGCATATTGTGTTAATTAGAACATAAAATAGTACATTATTGCAAAGGCCGTGAAATAGGCAATTGCAGGTCGAGTATGAGTTTGAAGGCCGAGCCGTAGGCGAGGACTTCACTAATACGAGACAGGCAATTGCTATTTCCGCCGAGGCATATATAGTGCTTTTCTCAAAAGAATGCAGGGAAATAAAAGTAGGTAGTTAAGTTTCCATAATTTTTCAAGTTAGTGCCGTTTTTAATATGAACTGTACATTTCAGCATGGAATAAATTGTCCATAATGTAGATGGGTTTTTAGTTTTAGCAATCTCATTAAAATACGACAAAAATACTGTTTCAGAGAAAATGTTCACTTTTTTCTCGTTTTTCCAAATCATAAAATTATCAAATACTTACCTAGTTTCATGTATTTTTCTTTTGACTTCGCTGGAAGCAGGTTTTCCATTGCCAATTTGGCTTCTGATCTTAAATCTGTGGAGTACCTACAATCAATCTTCATTTCACTTTATATTTATTATGAATGTAAATTTGTTATTTACATACATAATACTTAGATATAAATTTTCAAATCAAGATGAATTTTCAGCTTTGCCGCCAATTTTCTATCTAACATCTGTGCCGAAAGGCATTTGTGGCTATCTATACAGCCACGTGAACGCAATTTATACTAAGCAAAGAGACTGTCATTGGTATGCCAAGAATGATAAAAGAGATCCAATGAAAGAGTATTTAACCCAGCACGCCGTTTCATACAACATTGCTGGAGCGCTCCAGCAATGTTGACATTGCTGGAGCGCTGTAATGTTCCAAATTCAAAAAACGCTCCTGCAATGGATTTGATTTTCTTTGACCGTAAATTCGATACTTCGCGTGTTCTTTATTCGAAAATAATGACAACATTTCCATGCATGTTTGAGAAAAATACTTCCTTCTAAGTTAAGATAATAAAGTCACTATGTACTGATGATATACTCCCACAGCACTACGTGCTAACATAAAATAAAACTCCTGAAAACTCGCTAACAATGAAATGAAATTACGATCCAAAAATTCGCAGTTCCCCGTGTCCGTGTAAGTCCACAACGGATGAGAGAGCCCCTGGCGGGCGTCGCCATCGCAGTGAACAGCAGTAATGAATGCTTCCTTTCGAAGCGGACGTGTTACAATGTAAAATAAATTGAGCCGACACAGAGGCTAAAGGGAGTTAAACGTGCACGTATTTAAAAGTTATTTTTTAATATGATTTTGGGTCGGTCCGTGATTCTGATGAGCTTACTCGGTAATTAGGTCAACGACCTATAATCCCGTTATTACGGGTCGTAGACTATGTTAAGTAGGTTTCCACAAAATATAGGCATACCGTTTTTGTTCTAAGCCGAGTTTAGCAACCCGCGGGGGTTAACACCCCGTCTTCTTTATTGTAAAGCCACCCTAGAGACAATGTAACGATTAAACAATGGAGCCCCGAGCCCGGGAACTCCACGTGGCGGTGGACTCGAAGCCACCCAACTTGCTATCGGCCCTAAATGTTAAAATTACAAGATCCATGATTAGTAAGTCGTGTAGTATCTGATTCAGTGGCACGGGTGTGGCGGAGAGACTAGCGGAGTCGGGGAAGAGACGGAGGGGCACGTGGGGGGCGAGGGGCGCGGGGGGACTGTGGCGGCGGCGACGACGGTGCTCCTTATTTTATTATCGCCTTCCTTCCTACCCCCCGCCCCCCCGGGAGGCCCGCACCGCGCATGCGCGCAGTCCCCGCCCGGCAACTGTAAGCAGACAGTAGGTAGGTACAGTAAATACTCCATCTACGTTTTTCTGACTCATGTTCAGCATTATGAACTACTGATTCTGAGCCAGAGCTAATGTATTCATGTGATCGCGAGGACTTTGGTAGATCATCCTCATAATTCACATGGTAGGAAAGAAATTGGTTGTTCGTAAAAGAAAATGTGATCCTGAGAAAGTTTGGGATAATTCGATCAGTTTCAGCGCCCCTATGCTCAGTGAGTTGAGTGTTGGGTTACCAAACATATTGTGTGCACGTCCCGGCTCTTGTTTCACCCTAATTCGATTTGGACGATTTCTTTTTGCGTCATGCAATTTTCATACCTACTGTCCTGAAATATTTGAATAAAACCTGTTTGACGAGTCACATACATCACATCGCATCGTCCTAAAATGTCAACTACTGCACAACTTTAATTTCAAGCTGACACTACGAACTTATCTGAAGATTAATTAGTACCTACCTATGTTTATTTCCAAGGTTTCAATGTCTAGGGCACACCTAGACTACGAGGATTAATTGAGTAGTGTTAGTTTATCGTCAATATTAGCAGCCGATAGCTGCCAGACGATAAAGACTTTATTTATTGCGCGACATAAAGCGCACCGCCATCGCGCCATGACATTGACAAAAGTTACGTCCGCCTGAATATGACGTGGCTATGTCTACTTCGTGCACACTAATTATAGTAGAGATATTTTCCGCTTTGTCTCTGGCTGGATGGCAACGCACCTGCGATGCCTAGAGATATTTTCCGCTTTGTCTCTGGCTGGGATGGCAAAGCACCTGCGATGCCTATGGTAGGTATTGCAAATTTTTCAGGCGATGTTGACCACGTATGACAAAATTGTTTCTTTGTTTTTTTTCTCACTATTTGTGAACTAGACTTAGCAGTATCATTTAAGAGGTTCTAGTATTTCTTTCCTTATGTATTTGGTTCTTTCAGATGGGCTTCAGATTAATTCAACTGAATAATTACCTACAACCTACTCTCCACCAACCCGCACTGGGTCCGCGTGGTAGATTACAGCCCACTCCCTCTCACAGAGAGGAGGCTTGTGTCCTACCTACTCTACTAAATAAATGTTTTAATAACTTATTTTACCAGTCACGCGACTAACACAATCTAAATACCTTCCAGAACAGTACAATATAATACAATAAAAGGAAAACTCTGCTCATTATTACATAAAGTTTACACTAACATTACTACCTAATTGTGAATGCACCCACGCAATGTAATTATAGAACTTGCCTCTCAATCTATTTTACTAAGACGACCCACGCGTTCGTAAACAGTAAAGACAGTATAGTATTAGTGGGGTTTTAACAATAATTAGCATGAATTATTTCTACTTACTTACTTAAAAAAAAAGTAGAAATACATGTGGAGCTCGTGGATAAGTAATAACAGCCACACGGGATTTTTAATAAGTGCTTCTTGATGACAGGACTGTTGGACATGCTTCTTGACTGGTAGGTGAAAGGTAAATAGAATATAATATGTTTATTTGCTTTATAACATGACCTACATATAACCAATTTTACCAATGGAACTCAACGCGGTCAGCACATAACCGCGTTCAACAGCTGACAGTGTGGGATATTGACACTGTCAGCTCTTGAATGCGGTTTATATGTACTGATCGCGTTCAGTTTCAATGGTGAAATCCGACCTTAGGAGGAAAGCTAGCAGCATCTCCTTTATTCTTCTAACAAAAAACTGCAGCAATCCTGCAAGGTCGATTACCGCATTTTCTCTTTTTGACCATTTATCGTAGCAATCACTGGGAAATAGGAATTAGGCGAATTTAAATGTCTTGAGCAGCAGTGGTGGTCCAGTGGTAACGGCCGCGACTTAAGATTGTAGGTCGTAGGTTCGAACCTCGGTAGGCGCTTTACTTTGTGTAAATTATTTCATCACCACTGCTCTCAAAACTATGAAGGAAAACATCGCGAGGAAACCGGCATGTCCTAGAACCAAAAATTTGAAGACATGTGACATCTACCAACCCGCACTGGGCCCGCGTGGTGGATTACGGCCCACTCCCGCTCACCGATAGGACGCCTGTGGCCCAGCAGTGGGAACATTATAGGCTGATTATGTAAATGCCATGAACATTCTCAATATTCTGTGCCAGTCAACAATAGAGATATCATCAACCCATGTTCAGCAGATCCTTCACAGTTTACACCCTGATAATCGATAACGATAAGGCTTTACACCAAAAAGCTAAAAAGAAATTCCCAAACAAACAAACAACAAACTCAACTGTTATATCTATAGTATTTTACCGGCGATTTCCGCCCGACAGCCTACAGGAAAAGGGCCGAGTTTTGCAGATGCCAGTGTTCGTGGCTAACAGTGACTCTGTTACACAACAGTGGCAAGGTTGGCGCGAGAATAAAATTGCTCGCTTGTGTTACTGGCGGAAAAGAGCGAGAATATCGTAGTCTGTAGCTGTGTGTGTGGGATATGTATGTGTTTGTTGTAACAATGTCTTCTTGCTTATAAGCTGTGACGGGGTCAGTATGTATTGTTAATGATGAGATAGAACTAGGAAGAATTTGACATTGAGTATTATTCCAAGAGGGATTCTAAATCATAGGACACAACACTGGGTCCAGACTTTAGCAAATATTTGGCCACGTGTTTCTAAAATTATGCGGGACTTTATTCAAGAAGTTATTTATTAGAGAAATCTATTTATTACTAGCTTTTGCCCGCGGCTTTGCCCGCGTGGATGTCGGAAATTATCCCACGGGCAGCTACTACCGGGATACAAAGTATTGTATGTGTTAATCCAGGTAATAAACTACCTGTGTGCCAAATTTCATCTAAATCCGTTCTGCCGTTTTTGCGTGATTGTGTAATAAGCATCCAATCATCTAAAAATACAAACTTTCACATTTATAATATTAGATATTTATTTATTAAGTACATCTCCATTTCTCCAGTTATGTTTAAAAGTCACATATCATAGAGGGCGAGACTATTGCCATCAACCGCGCACTAATGCGAACTCCGGGCTACTACTGAGAAATAAATTCAATCAATTTAAAATGGTCTTGTTCTACAAGAAATTGAGTAGGCAAAAGCAAGTTTTTTTTACAACCAAGGCCTCTCGTAAACCTCTTTATCTGTTCTATGTGTAGGACAATTAGGTATTTAATTTTAAGTTACAGTAACTCAATCTCACTTCAAACTAGGTAGATAGGTACTCTCGTGCTATTTGACTGTATAATCTCGTTTCACATATTATTCTAAATAAAGCCAACTCTTAACTTAGCCCATACCTACATTATAAATGGTCCAGAACATGTTGACAAACGGGGAAAATTTTAACTAAATTAAATGTACTGGATTAGACGCCTCACTATGTTAGGTCTTAGCAAGCAGCGCCACTATGAGGGGTCAAGTTTTATTGGTACGTGTTACTGAACATTTCATAGGCTTCATGTCCTCAAACTAGAGTCACACATGCAAATTGTACAATAGGTACAGTAGGTAGCTACTTATATCGTTTCATGCCCTTAGAATATTTCGCTCTTTGTTTTAAACGAGGCAGCTAAATTGCCTTGCTTGCTAAATTATTTAGCTAACGTTAAAAGCTTTATGTTTAGAGCGCTATAATAATATGTACTTGGGTTATTTTTGAAGTAATGGTACCTAAAATAACATTAATTGATCATCTAAAAGCATTTGCAAACGCTCTAACATCGTCGCTAATTTAACTATCTGACGTATCTGACATTTTGCACTAAGCCGATAGCCGACCTAACTGTAGTAATTTGATACATTTTCCAAGTCGAATCGATCTGTCTAATCGGCGCGGCGTATCTGTACGCCTATGCCTTACGGTAAAAATAGAGACCGATATATCTAGTCTACAAAAAAAAAAAAAAAACTTGAGAGGTGTCAAGGGACACCCGGATGGAACGAAGTTCCTTTCGATTAATTAGTGAAGGAATTGTAACAAAATTTTATTTTTATACTTATCACCATCATCATCACCATCATCATCATCATCATCATCATCATCATCATCACCACCACCATCATCATCATCATCATCATCACCATCATCATCATCATCATCATCATCATCATCATCATCATCATCATCATCATCATCGCGACACCACACTGTTCAATGCGAAATAGAAATGAAAATATCTGGCTTGCTTTCTATAAGAGAGAGAGAGAGAGAGAGACAGACAGAGAAACATGCGCACGCCGCACGGCTTACAATAGCTACCTATAGCAAAAAGTGTCGTGACAACTTTTCGTGATACTTTTTTCCGTCTAGCCCCCTTTCACAACGCGCGATAAGGAACTTCGTTCCAAAAACAGCTTGTCCTGTTAAATTTTCTTCGAATCAGTTACGTCACTTTGTTAGAATAGCGACGACATGACTGTTCTAGTGTCAAATCAATATGATTTAATTGATTTGATGCAGGGTAGTCAAACAAATAGCCACAGCAGGTATGCCACGTATCACTAACTCTCTTTACTGTCATGTCATGCGCGGGACCTTTTGAAAGGAAATTACATAAGGTCATGTGTCACCTGTCCAAGTGTCCATTAAATAGATTAATGAAAAATAGACAAACTTGTCACCACATTTATGTAGAATATTGAATTCAAGCTATCAAGAAAATGTATCTGCTCTACTACCTACATAATTGGAAACGCCAGGCAATTGAATTTACCTGCTTGTCAATTTGCACAACACTGATATTTTAATATAATAGGATGACTGGTAATTAATGACTTTCACTATGGGACCAAACCTGAAATCGCGAAAAAAAAACAGTTGTTTCCTACATATTTTGACGAGTTTGGTGCAGATTAATGTACTGAACAGCTGATTTTATTTTCGCGATTTCAGAATTAGTCCCATAGTGAAAGTTGTTCATATTCATGGGTGAAAATTTGTCCACCTATTTTAATGGGACCTTATACATATATTAACTTGCCTATGCCTAATACCCCTTGCTTTGCCTATGTTTTACAATAGATAAATGGTTGGTTGATTGAACTTTTAAATAAATTGCAACTATACGGTAGTTACGTAGAATGCGGGACTATTCACATAACCTACATCTTTAACATAGCCGGAATATCAAGCAGTAACTTTGGCCCCTAAAATAAAGCCAGAATCTGCGTGGTTCTTGGCATAATAGGCCGGTTGGCGAGCGCCCCTGGCAACCTCTGGGCGCCCCTGGCAGCCTCTGAGCGCACATTTGCCAAACAGTTTTTTTCTTAATTGCCAGGCCTTTGTCTGGATGTAGATGTTGTTGGCACCGCGCGTGTGCACTCCGCTTTTTGTTCTGTACTTACAAGCGTGTGTTGCATACTGCTGAGATGTTTCAAACGATTCTGGTGCTTTTGGTTTATTTTTGCAGTAGAATCACAGCTAATGCTTTCCTAACACAGAAAATTTAAACCACAATTTAAGTTTCTTATTAAAGCGATAAACAATTTTAATAAGTACGTACATTTTCACCCAATCTTCTTTCTGAAACGTATGACATAATGACGTTCAAATACCTCAATAAAAACTGAAAGTCAAGAGCAAGTCGGACTCGCGTTGAGGGTTCCATTCCGATTTCTGAAAAAGTGTGCTATTTAGAGACATAATTTTATTTTTCCTGTAATCTTTAATTAAACTTCTATCACATAGAACAATTTCAGATTTTTCTCTATGCAAACTTCGGGGAACATGAACAAAAACCGGCCAAGTGCGTGTCGGACCAAGCACAATGAAGGGTTCCGTAGTTGAAAAGAATTTATCCCAAAAACAAACCTAACATTGGATACCAAAAACAAAAAATTATGTCATAAAATTACAAATTCACAATTTTCGTACTTTTTCCTTTACTTGTGCTGAGAGACCTTGCTTCTTGCCAAATTTCATTATTCTAGGTCAACGGGAAGTACCCTATAGGTTTTGATTTACTTGCGACAGTTGCGAGTATCAAAATGTGTCGCAAAATGGCCGTATTTTTTTATTGCGTTGACTTAGAAGCTTGATTTTATTAGAACTCTAAAGAACTATAGATTTACGTGTTTGATATTAATTTCAACTTGATACCTTCACGCGTCCTTAAGAAAAATGGTCTTGACAGACTGACAGACTTGAACATTTTTTTTATGTGATAGAATTATAAATTAACAATTTTCGGACCTTGCCAAATTTCATGATTCTAGAACAACGGGAAGTACCCTATAGGTTTTGATTTACTTGCGAGTAACAAAATCTGTCGCATAAATGGCCGTATGTTTTATTGCATTGACTTAAAAGCTTGATTTTTTAGGACTTCAAGAGACCACAGACTTACGTATTT
This sequence comes from Cosmia trapezina, assembly GCA_905163495.3. Classification (NCBI taxonomy): domain Eukaryota; kingdom Metazoa; phylum Arthropoda; class Insecta; order Lepidoptera; family Noctuidae; genus Cosmia; species Cosmia trapezina. The sequence goes on from LR991033.1 coordinate 26,983,289, forward strand.
GATATTAATTTCAACTTGATACCTCTACGCGTTCCTGAGAAAAAAGGTCTTGACAGACTGACAGACAGACAGACGGATAACGAAGTGATCCTATAAGGGTTCCGTTTTTTCCTTTTGAGGTACGGAACCCTAAAAATGAACAAAAATTTAATATATTTATAAATAAACTAAAACAATACCTAACCCATAAATGTTATTATAATTTAATGAATATTTCAATGATAAATTAAATGTATAATTAAAAATGAATATCAAAAATAATAAATCAAAGTGGAAGTGAGTAGTAGAAAAACATTTATATTTTACTTTTATGATAATAGCCCTCTTCCTCTATCCTATCTTGCTGTGCCCGACAGGGTCCAAATTCCGACAGGGTCCCGATAGGATCTAAAATGATGTGTATTTTATAATGTACCTATCACCTATGCTAACATTGTGGAATGCAAATAAATATATTGAGTATTGAGTACCTATTGAACGTTTTTTTTAAATTTTTCATCAATCAATAAATCAATCTGCCTAGCCTTTTCTCAAAGTCTATGTTGGGCTCGGCTTCCAGTCTAACCGGATGCAGCTGAATACCAGTATTTTACATGGAGCGACTGCAGATTTTAAAAATTTTTCACCGAAAGTCGAAAACTATGCGGCCTAAAAAAAAGGAAAAAAATTTTGAGAATGTGCCCTAGTAGGGCTACTGCTGCTAGTAAGGACTGAAAGGGCGTCTTAAAAATTTGAAGTGGGGCCACTTCAAATTTTTAAGACGCCCTTTCAGTCCCTGTTGCAAAAAAAATTATATTATATTTTTATTTTTTCTTGTTCGCAAAACAGTTGGGTACCGTAGAATGGGGTTACTTTAAATCGCGGGGCGACATTGATCGAAACTTCTTTTAGAAACTTAAGTGCAAATATTGAGAAAACGGAACCCACTAGCCCCACTTTTTTTTTCGTGTTGGCAACACTGATCGTCAGCCATCTTTCCCTTAGAAGCATATAGTCCAGTAAAAATAGTGTTTGAGATTGCATTAAAGACACTTTAGTAAATTGGTTTTGAAATAATAGTATAGTTATTTACGTATGCATTCGTGGCAATGTTGTGTTCATATGGTCGGAGGAACCTCAGAAATACCTAAAGTTGTGTTTTTACTGTTTAACGTTAAACAAAAAACACACTTTAGGTGAAAAGTGAGATTATCGTCTACAGCCAGCCTAAAATTATAGTACATAAGTAATCCCTCGGTTTGGGTACAAAATTCTTAACATTACGAGATTTTTTCTTTCATGGTGTGATAAATGAGACTTAAAAAATCGCACTTTCGGGGATTTTTCTGTTTATACATTCCAAACGTTAGCCTCGAACCTATGTTCAGTTTTCACCTTGGTGACTTCTCAGGAACATAGTTAAAAAGTGTTTTATCATGTTTTGTATATTGTACATAAAAGACACTTGAAATATTTTTTAGGCTGTGCATTAACATTTTCATTCTTCATATGTAAGTGTCATAATCCCCTGATTAAGTGATAAGGATTCTTCGCAAAATGCATAAAACCTAAATTACCTACACAATATAAAATGCCAACCTTGACCGAGCGCCTTGCATCTCCCGCGTCGGTGTGCGAGAGGGACGAAGTTATCGGATGTGAAAAGATGGAGCTATTGTTTAACTGCTCAAATAATTACTGAAAATTTTCTTCTCATTACGCAATGAGATTGTTTACGATGCGCCCGGATTTTGGTACTTATTTATTATGTCTTGCGTAATATGCGGAAAGTCCTTAGATAATGATTCTGTCACCGTTGGCAGTAAAGGTTTTAAAACTCTATGTTTTAGTGAGCTTCGGAAAGACAATTTATTTCATTTCTCGGATAATGTGCCAATGATTTTACATACAAATTGCCGAAAACAGTAGTATACAAATCAAAAATGCGAAAGGTATAATACCATGGCTACTCTGCCATCTACCCACTCGCGCGACAATTGCACGAAACTGTACCGGAACGAAAAGCCAGGATTGTCCGACTACACGAAACTGACGTTGTTGTTGTTACGTCAGCAAAGAGAAAAATCTGAAATTATTCTATTGTTAGGATTTTAATAAACTCAGTACACAGTTATACCTATGGGATATAATAAATGCGCTTTACATCAGGATAAGCGCATTTTTTCTATCAACTACCGCCTGGTTCCTTCTGGTACCTTCTGGTTCGAATCATGTAAGGTAAACGCGGGTGAAGTCGACAGTGACCCAGTAGTCGTCTAATTATCTAAAAACATCAATATCTTTTTCTACTAAACACAATGATGTTAATAGTACTAGATCAGTAGTGTACGGCGCCGAAGCGTTACTACATCGTATATGTCCGCAGGCATATCCGAGTTCAGTTGTCAGCTTGACGTCAAGTGAGCAATTGCTTAGCGATAAAAATATCAAAATAGTGAAATGTGCGATTAAAATTTGTATGTCACGGTCTGAAAAGATTACTAAGGCAAGTGGTAATACATTTCACAAGTAACTTTGCTGAATTTTGTTCAGATTATCCAAAAATGTATCAAACATTGTTTCTGCCATCAGTGTTCTGATGTTGTGGACTTTTGGGAGTTTAGTGAATGACGAATGTATGTTCCTGTAAGTCTAAATTATTATTGTAGTCTGTTTGGATTAAACATACTGTACAGTACCCAAACACTCACTGAATGGAAAAGTACCCAAACAGTCACTGAATACAAAAGTAACACATGTCACGTGTAAGTATGTCAAAGGTTTTAACCTAATATATCACTACATCGTCCACCAAAATTAATTTTATTAGCAATAAATAATCTTATATGTAATGACTAATGACTATGAGTTTATATTTTTAAATGAAAAATAATAGATTGTTTATGATCACATTGTGTTATATAGTGGTGTGCTGTGCGAAAATAAACCGGTTCATTTTCAATTAAAGTAAACTAGCTGCGCCCTGCGGTTTCACCCGCGTAGACTGGGATAAAAGTAACCTATGTGTTAATCTGGGGTATAAGCTATCTACTTACCAAAATCCCAAATCGGTCCAGCCGTTTGAGCGTGAAGAAGTAACAAACATACAAACAAACAAACAAACAAACACACGCACTTACAAACTTTCGCCTTTATAATATTAGTGTGATGTGATTACTGTGATTAGTAATCGATTATTAAATCGAATTGTTAAACTACGATCAAATACAAGTTAGTTTATAAATCCAAGATAAGTTTCAGAATTTTTAAGATTGACAAACATAACTAACTCAATAGTGAAACCCAGAACAGTCGTCGTAATTTCTTTTAAATGACGTACTTTTTTAGGGTTCCGTACCTTAAAAGGAAAAACGGAACCCTTATAGTATCACTTCGTTGTCCGTCTGTCTGTCTGACTGTCTGTCAAGACCTTTTTTATCAGGAACGCGTGGAGGTATCAAGTTAAAATGAATATCAAATACGTAAGTCGTCTATGATCCTTTGGAGCTCTAAAAAAATCAAGCTTCTAAGTCTACGCCGTAAAAAAATACGGCCATTTATGCAACATATTTTGATACTCGCAAGTAAATCAAAACCTATAGGGTACTTACCGCTGACCTAGAATCATGAAATTTGGCAAGAAGCAAGGTCTTACAGCACAAGTAAAGGAAAGTATTATCAACTGTGCAATGTGAAATCTCATTAGCTTAGAGCTTTAAGCTATTAAATTAAATGACGCATTGATGCCATTAAACTTACTCACAACTGCTGTTAAATCAGAGTTTAAAATATTAAGTTACGAAACAGTCAAAATAACACCCCCTTTTTCATAAAAAAATAAAACCTCTACAAACCTATTTTAGTTAAAAAAATGTTTTGTCTTCTTTTTTCAAACTCAAATCATACTTAATTCGAAAGAAATTGACAAAACAGTTTTTAACTAAAATAGGTTTTTATAGCGTTTTAGTTTTTTTTTTAATGAATAAAGAGAGTTGCAGTTTTAGCTTGTAATAAACTGAGGACTGAGGAATTGATCCATAAGATTTTCAATTGTTATTTAAACAATTGAAAGTCACGGTAACGATAGAATAAATATTTCTCTCAGGACCTTTACGATGTCCACGAGTAGCCACTACTTACCGAATAAATTCAAAAATGGAACAGAATTTGTATGAAAATCGTAGTGGTGAAACAGGGCCTCAGAATAATGAAATATTCTATACAAAATGGACCTTTTGTTAATGATTTGTCTCTTTTTGCATAATCATGAATTGTGCGAAATTCTCGCGTCAAATAGAAAGCCTAGTATATTCTGATAATGAGATTGGAAAGTGAATCGCATTAGTTTATTCACAATTAAATATAAACATAAAATTAATCGCTCCAAGTTTATATAACGATACTAATTAGCATGCGTTTTATTTGCACAATAGTCGGTAAAAGAATATCTTGTGTAATGCACAGATCCACCGAAGACATTATGTCACTAGTTGTGAAAAATATTTCATTATATTTTATATTCTTGCAACATGCTGTTATTCGTTAGTGGTTGAACCAAAAATTCAATTTTGAAATCAATTTTTAATATTGAAGGTTGGTTCTCACTCTTGAGCGCCCACAGTTGCCTCGCCATCAGCCCGTCGACGTACTCCTGCATCTCCGCGCGACACTCCCCACTGATGGTCTTCTGCAGCTCATCCCACTGCTTCACCAGGATATCAGCGTCGAACAGCCGCAGCATGTTCTCAATCCCCATCAGTTCCATCATGGCGACGCTGTCTCTCTTCAGCGCATTCCTGGACTCGTTCACGGCGTTCCTGATCGAATCGTTTAGTTTACTCAACACATCCTTGTTCGGTTTCGAAGTCGTTTTCTGCGTGGGCTTGGTTGTCGTCTTCACAATGTGCTGGACATTGTGGGACTTCTCTGTAGTCGATGGTTTCGCCTCAGTCCTGGACTCACTGAATTCGGCGAACGATAGCCCGTCATCGTCCGCGAACACGTTGAAGGCATCTTCTGTCGTAGATTTATCGTTTCGACTCGAGTTCGGAGGACTAGGCTTGGCGAGGGAACCGATTAGGTCTGAAGCCAGGTCCTCGTCGACGCCGCCCTTAGCGGATCCTTTCTTGATGTTCTGAAAAGCGTCGATCAAAGCACTCCGTAACTTCTCCTCGCGCGCACTCTCTCTGCTGTCGGGTAGTTCAACAGCGTTTACTAAAACTACGGCACTTAACAAAACTATCACTAGAGGAGACATTTTGAAAAAAAAAAAAATTTTTTTTTTTTGAAAGTTTCACTCGCACATGCTTGTTCGTAAGTACGATCACGTAAGCTTCAAAAATCGAAATATATTTTTTGATGGTGTTGAAGGTGCGCACGCGGCGTCATAGTCGGGGCACGACTGCGCAGGCGCGAGGCTGTGACATAACGCCGTTACGAAGTCACTGCGGCACTTTCACTGTCGGCGGCGCGGCGCGGGCGCAGGTGAGCGCCGCATCCTTGTAGGGCGGCCGATGCGTGCCGCTGAGCTACTTTATATTGGCCAACTTATTAGTTAGCTTCATAAAATTAAAATATGTTTAATAACAAATTATAGTTAAACAAGACTGCCCTACTGACCTGATGATCTCAAGGGCGGGTGACAAGGAGATTTTTTAAAGTTTAGCACTAAAATTGTAAAATTGTACTGTAAACCTTAGTGACCAGGAATTAGTACTTGGCGCTTTCGCGAAAACTAGGACTTGACGACAATTAAAACAGAGCAGAGCTTGTAAGCTCACACTGAATTCAGCATTAGTCCAGTAAAAATAGTGTTTGAGATTGCATTAAAGACACTTTAGTAAATTGGTTTTGAAATAATAGTATAGTTATTTACGTATGCATTCGTGGCAATGTTGTGTTCATATGGTCGGAGGAACCTCAGAAATACCTAAAGTTGTGTTTTTACTGTTTAACGTTAAACAAAAAACACACTTTAGGTGAAAAGTGAGATTATCGTCTACAGCCAGCCTAAAATTATAGTACATAAGTAATCCCTCGGTTTGGGTACAAAATTCTTAACATTACGAGATTTTTTCTTTCATGGTGTGATAAATGAGACTTAAAAAATCGCACTTTCGGGGATTTTTCTGTTTATACATTCCAAACGTTAGCCTCGAACCTATGTTCAGTTTTCACCTTGGTGACTTCTCAGGAACATAGTTAAAAAGTGTTTTATCATGTTTTGTATATTGTACATAAAAGACACTTGAAATATTTTTTAGGCTGTGCATTAACATTTTCATTCTTCATATGTAAGTGTCATAATCCCCTGATTAAGTGATAAGGATTCTTCGCAAAATGCATAAAACCTAAATTACCTACACAATATAAAATGCCAACCTTGACCGAGCGCCTTGCATCTCCCGCGTCGGTGTGCGAGAGGGACGAAGTTATCGGATGTGAAAAGATGGAGCTATTGTTTAACTGCTCAAATAATTACTGAAAATTTTCTTCTCATTACGCAATGAGATTGTTTACGATGCGCCCGGATTTTGGTACTTATTTATTATGTCTTGCGTAATATGCGGAAAGTCCTTAGATAATGATTCTGTCACCGTTGGCAGTAAAGGTTTTAAAACTCTATGTTTTAGTGAGCTTCGGAAAGACAATTTATTTCATTTCTCGGATAATGTGCCAATGATTTTACATACAAATTGCCGAAAACAGTAGTATACAAATCAAAAATGCGAAAGGTATAATACCATGGCTACTCTGCCATCTACCCACTCGCGCGACAATTGCACGAAACTGTACCGGAACGAAAAGCCAGGATTGTCCGACTACACGAAACTGACGTTGTTGTTGTTACGTCAGCAAAGAGAAAAATCTGAAATTATTCTATTGTTAGGATTTTAATAAACTCAGTACACAGTTATACCTATGGGATATAATAAATGCGCTTTACATCAGGATAAGCGCATTTTTTCTATCAACTACCGCCTGGTTCCTTCTGGTACCTTCTGGTTCGAATCATGTAAGGTAAACGCGGGTGAAGTCGACAGTGACCCAGTAGTCGTCTAATTATCTAAAAACATCAATATCTTTTTCTACTAAACACAATGATGTTAATAGTACTAGATCAGTAGTGTACGGCGCCGAAGCGTTACTACATCGTATATGTCCGCAGGCATATCCGAGTTCAGTTGTCAGCTTGACGTCAAGTGAGCAATTGCTTAGCGATAAAAATATCAAAATAGTGAAATGTGCGATTAAAATTTGTATGTCACGGTCTGAAAAGATTACTAAGGCAAGTGGTAATACATTTCACAAGTAACTTTGCTGAATTTTGTTCAGATTATCCAAAAATGTATCAAACATTGTTTCTGCCATCAGTGTTCTGATGTTGTGGACTTTTGGGAGTTTAGTGAATGACGAATGTATGTTCCTGTAAGTCTAAATTATTATTGTAGTCTGTTTGGATTAAACATACTGTACAGTACCCAAACACTCACTGAATGGAAAAGTACCCAAACAGTCACTGAATACAAAAGTAACACATGTCACGTGTAAGTATGTCAAAGGTTTTAACCTAATATATCACTACATCGTCCACCAAAATTAATTTTATTAGCAATAAATAATCTTATATGTAATGACTAATGACTATGAGTTTATATTTTTAAATGAAAAATAATAGATTGTTTATGATCACATTGTGTTATATAGTGGTGTGCTGTGCGAAAATAAACCGGTTCATTTTCAATTAAAGTAAACTAGCTGCGCCCTGCGGTTTCACCCGCGTAGACTGGGATAAAAGTAACCTATGTGTTAATCTGGGGTATAAGCTATCTACTTACCAAAATCCCAAATCGGTCCAGCCGTTTGAGCGTGAAGAAGTAACAAACATAAAACAAACAAACAAACAAACACACGCACTTACAAACTTTCGCCTTTATAATATTAGTGTGATGTGATTACTGTGATTAGTAATCGATTATTAAATCGAATTGTTAAACTACGATCAAATACAAGTTAGTTTATAAATCCAAGATACGTTTCAGAATTTTTAAGATTGACAAACATAACTAACTCAATAGTGAAACCCAGAACAGTCGTCGTAATTTCTTTTAAATGACGTACTTTTTTAGGGTTCCGTACCTTAAAAGGAAAAACGGAACCCTTATAGTATCACTTCGTTGTCCGTCTGTCTGTCTGACTGTCTGTCAAGACCTTTTTTATCAGGAACGCGTGGAGGTATCAAGTTAAAATGAATATCAAATACGTAAGTCGTCTATGATCCTTTGGAGCTCTAAAAAAATCAAGCTTCTAAGTCTACGCCGTAAAAAAATACGGCCATTTATGCAACATATTTTGATACTCGCAAGTAAATCAAAACCTATAGGGTACTTACCGCTGACCTAGAATCATGAAATTTGGCAAGAAGCAAGGTCTTACAGCACAAGTAAAGGAAAAAGTCTGAAAACCGTTATTTTGTCATTTTATCGCATAAACATTTTTTTTTTTGGGATTTCTTGTTTTTCAGCTACAAATATTAAGTTTGTTTTTGGATACATTCTTTTCAATTACGGAGACCTTCATTTTGCGTGGCCCACACGCGCTTGGCCGGTTTTTATTACTATTAAAATGGATCGAAACAGATAAACTATAGTAATATTTACGTTATTTAATTTTCATCGCAACGTATGTACATTCATCATAAACGCGTCAATAGGTGCAGTACTAGACAGAGTGATCTCTTATTTGTTTTCCAGGGTACCTAAAGATCAGAAGCACATGGAAATATTCCATATTACAATCTTTCATTATAATTGATTCAATGAAACCCTTCATTAAATTCTTGGGAAATGATGTTGATCGTTGGCAACTCTGGCCGTTTTTCGGGTAACAATGTCTTGTCTCATTTCAACGTAATTAGTTTGACGGTAGAAGAAGTGAGACAAACATAGATTATTTTGACAGATTGACATATTTATGTATCCGTTTCAAAGCTACGTGTTTAAACTCGTACAAGTCGGTAAGTCGGTACGTTTTTCTGAATTATTTTGTAGGACGCTGCGCCTCTAGTATTATAATACCTCATTGACTAAACATTAAACTTGCCGATTTTATGGCAACCTATTCTTGGTAACATATTGCAACGTCAGAAATATTTTACTTGAAAAGTGTGTCCGACAAAAATTTAATTTTTTTGCAAGTTCAGCTGCTAAATGTGAAGTCGGCACGTAGTTTTGTTTTTCGATTTGTGAAACTTCAGTTGGGTCTACGCTAAGTCTGATTATTTGATGAATTACTTAAGTTAATTTGCTAACGATAGGAGTAACTTGAAATTTGGAACACTTTAATCACAAAAGTATTTTTTTTCGAACGTGACATCTATTGGTACCTAAAAATTCCTACTTGACCCAGATCTCGTCATTTAATAGTTGCCTCTAAACCCGCCAAATTCTAGGTATTTTAGTGTTTTATGCCACAAAATGCGAATAATAACTATTATTGTGACCGCAACATAGTTGTTAACGCTTTTGTACACACAACATTAATTAAATTTTTAGAAAATTACATTTTGCAGTAGTAAACTACCGTAAACCGGGGTTACTTTGATACTACGGGTTTACTTTGATAACAGCTTTCGCCTTATGAAAAAATCTCTAGGTAGGTATAGATTTTTGGAGGCATCAAAAGTTTTTCTTGCCTTAAAAATAGTAACCGGTACACAAACAAAACCATAGTCACCGAATAAAATTAGTTTTTTTTAAGACAAAAGTTGTTATCAAAGTAACCCCGTAATGTCAAAGTAACCCCGGGCTACCGTACTTAATACATTTACGGTTTAGTTTAAGTCATAATGAATTTGCTTAGAATATTGAATATTTGAATATTCTAGAAGTAGGTACACGCGGCTACACATCAAGCTATACATTTCCAGTTTACACTGACCACTCATTGTTGGGAAATCCTATACAATGCGAGATCAGCATATACTGGAAATGTATAGCTTGATCTGTAGCCGTGCGTACTATTTCATTTTAAAACACCACATCTTTGTTTACTCATGTGGTCTAATTACACGAATCCAAAATAAAATTTATGTAATAGACGCGGCCGCTTGATGCATCGCGACGCCGCCGCCGCCACCCGCCCGCCGCGCGCCGCCCGCTCGCACCCTCTCGCGAGTGTTTCATTTTCATTTAATTATTAGAAATGCTTTAGAGATATTCAGGGGATTTCTTCCAATTTGAGTAGACAAAAATTGTTGGTAGTAAGATTCATAAAAATATCCTGGGTGTCTTTAATGTACAAGGGTTAAATACAAATTTAACTTCACGAAAAAAAAAGTATAATAGTCACGTTGGTGATAATTTACCTAGTTATTTGTAGTAACTATTTAAATACTTTGACAAAATTTCACTCTCTAGGTAAGTACTGTTTTGAAGTTATCATTTATTTTATATAAAATAGTCAATATGGTACTTAATATGTTGATTTTGACTGGGGATAATTATTTCCATAATTAAAACTTTTGAAAAGGAGCAGCCATGTACAAAATCACCAGTGGTCCATTTTTTGTTCCCACTTAAATTTAATGTTATTGCTATAATTGCTAATAACTCAATATATATAAAAAAAAAAATCGGGGATTACTGTCAATTTATGTATTTCAGCTATTTATATATTTAATTCTGAATTATCACCCAAAGAGCATTTATTGCAATCTACTCCATACAAATCGATCTATTTTTACTGGACTAATAAGCGAGTGCGGCGGCTCGTTTTGCATAAAACAATTGAAAAGGTGAGTAACTACATATTAATATCTTTTTTTAGCCTGCAAAACTTTGTCCGTAACTAATTCGCTTTGTGCATAGGCATAATGCAATTTATATTCGGTTAGTTTAACTTTAATTTGTGAACTATAAAAAAATATTGTGATTTCCTAACCTCAAAATTTGCTTGTGTTATTGGCAAAAAATTAACGCGGGATGACATTGATCAACAGGCTGGGTGAGATTGATCGGTGATCAAAGTAACCCTATACGTTTTAAAGTAAGGGTGTGGTTAACTACTTTTATCCGATTCTTATGATTCTTTATATATTATTATTAATCTATTGCTTCAGAAACATCATGCCGCGAGATTACAAAAAAAAAACCCGGAACGAGAAGATTAATTATATAAACTACAGTGACGAATTATCAAATGAAGCTTTGTCATGTTGATTTATTTGATTTACTTATTTACAAAAAAACTTTTTACAAAAAAAAAACAACCGACTTCCAAAAAAAACACTACAAAGTGAAAAATAACTTTAATTTTGGAAGTCGGTGTCTTTGGATCTGTATTTTAGTTTTTTGCCACCGACTTCCAAAATTAAAGTTATTTTTCACTTTGTAGTGTTTTTTTTGGGAGTCGGTTGTTTTTTTTTTGTAAAAAGTTTTTATTTTTCACTTTTTAAACTGACCCACAGTTTGTAACTTATCTAAGTTACAATAGCCCAATGGCAACTGCTCATCACTTTTTACAAAATATTGCTTTTCCCCATGCAGGGAAGTTAATTGTTGGATAACTGGAGCTCCATGGTGAAGTCATCATCACCATTATGCATTTTGACGAGCATAAATTACTTAGCAACCATATTAAAGTAATCGAATCGCAACCCGTGAAATACTTATAAATTGAGTAGTTCCGATGGCCATCTGTGGTCTTCATCATCAGTTCTACTTCACCAAAGGTGTTTTCCGAGAACAAATGCACGAGTTACTATAAAAAATACCCAAATCGCTATAGGTGTGCCTATAATATTTGAAGAGTTCCTTCGATTTCTCCAGGATCCTATCATCAGAACTGGATTTTGACAAAAATGGGACCATTCGGGAAGTATACCCTTGCCAACAAAAAAAAATTTTTTTAAATCGGTTGGCAAGCGACAGAGTTATGCGCGAACAAACATAAAAAAAAAAAAATACAAACATCCGAATTGAGAACCTCCTCCTTTTTTAGAAGTCGGTTAAAAATCAATCTTTAGTCGATTCTGTACTAATCGATATATTGTAGGTACTTATTTAAAAAGTAAAACGGTAGCCCGCCAGCGCCAATCCTACCCACTAAAACTCACTTCTCGTTAGCGCCTTAAGAAAGACGGACGTATAAACTTCCTAGTGACTTTTAATTGGCTAATAATAATCTTTATATTTTAAAAAGCCCATAACTCGTTTTATTGTAGTGTTAGAACCTAGATTTCCTACAGTCAAGAGAAATGAGAAAAGAAATGATTAGAATGCAATTTTCTATGATTTGATAGTTAAACTATTGCTTATTTCTAAGTAAAAACCAATTATGTTTCCAAGTCGTAAAATAAAGACTGATTAGAGTAAAATCTGTTTTATTTATATGATCAAAGTTACCCTAAAGCATTAAAATGCTTATAAAATGAAAAATTACCGGTCGATTTTTCTCATTATTTTTTTCCGTAGTATCGTTTCGGGTCTACTTTCGAATTCCATAGTAAAAACATGGGTGATCAAAGTATCCCCACTCACGGTTTAACTTTGATCGCTTACTTTTTATTTATTTTTTCTTAAATTATTATAATTTGGCATGTTAAAATTAGCTTATTCAAATCTACACAAAAAACCGATTATTATACTTTAAAATAATAATAATCTCGCTAAAAATGAGAATGCTACAGTCATATAAAGTTAAAAATTGATCAAAGGGTACATAGGTATGTCTCATTTCTGGTCCCTATGACCTGGTCCTCAACTTACGAACCAGACACACCTAAGCACAATCGATTTAATTAATTCCGGATCGGTTCATGAATGATGTAGTTGGTCTCGCGGTATAGGTAGGCTTGTTATTATGCTAATGGATACATTGAACGGGCGATGTATGGGTGGCAGTCGACGAAACCGATTTGAGATGTGACTTTGGATTCGTAGCATTTATTTTATTTATTTATACAACAGAATTTGACTAAACATCAATCAATCAATCAACTCAGCCTATCGCAGTCCACTGCTGGACACAGGCCTCTCCCAGCCGGCACCGCAACACCCTGTCCTCCGCCTTCCACATCCAGTCTGTATCTCACTCCAAACTCCGAGCATAGCCCGCCCCATAGCGCGCTGAGCGACCTTTTTGTGGACCAGCCCGACTGTCAGTGTCCACGTTTCAGCACCGTATGTCATAACGTGCAGGATGCACTGGTTGAAAACCTTGGTTTTCAAACATTGCGGGTTGTTTAACAAAACATAATAAAAAATAAAATAATACTTTTAACAAATAGAACATGAGAAATTAATAAGAAACAATGTAGAGATAAAAAAAGTGCGTGTTGGACCACGCACAATGAAGGGTTCCGTAGTTGAAAAGAGTTTATCCCAAAACAAACTTGACACTCTTTATTAACTATTTTTTTTTAAGTCATGAAATTACAAATTCACAATTTTCGGACTTTTTCCTTTACTTGTGCTGGGAGACCTTGCTTCTTGCCAAATTTCATTATTAAACGTCAACGGGAAGTACCCTATAGGTTTTGATTTACTTGCGAGTATCAAAATATGTCACATAAGTGGCCGTATTTTTTTATTGCGTTGACTAAGAAGCTTGATTTTTTTAAGAACTCTAAGAGACTGTAAACATACGTATTTGATATTAATTTGAACTTGATACCTCCACGCGTTCCTGAGAAAAAGGGCCATGGCAGACGACATACTTAAAAATATTTTTTATGTGATAAAATTATAAATTAACAATTTTCGGACTTTTTCCATTACTTGTGCTATAAGACCTTACTTCTTGCCAAATGTCATGATTCTAGGTCAACGGGAAGTACCCTATAGGTTTTGATTTACTTGCGAGCATCAAAATATGTCGCATAAATGGCCGTATTTTTTTATTGCGTTGACTTAGAAGCTTGATTTTTTTAGAACTCTAAGAAACTGTAAACATTCGTATTTGATATTAATTTCAACTTGATACCTCCACGCGTTCCTGAGAAAAAGGGCCATGACAGACGACATACTTAAAAATATTTTTTTATGTGATAAAATTATAAATTAACAATTTTCGGTCTTTTTCCATTACTTGTGCTATAAGACCTTACTTCTTGTTAAATTTCATGATTCTGGGTCAACGGGAAGTACCCTATAGGTTTTGATTTACTTGCGAGCATCAAAATATGTCACATAAATGGGCGTATTTTTTATTGCGTTGACTTAGAAGCTTGATTTTTTTAGAACTTCAAGGGACCATAGACTTATGTATTTGATATTAATTTCAACTTGTTACCTCTACGCGTTTCTGAGAAAAAGGGTCTTGACAGACAGACAGACAGACAGACGGACAGACAGACAGACAGACAGACAGACAGACAGACGGACAACGAAGTGATCCCATAAGGGTTCCGTTTTTTCCTTTTGAGGTACGGAACCCTAAAAATGCAATCAACAGAAAATAAATAGAAAATTACTACATACCTACTACTTATTCAACTTTCATTCATCATCTCGCAGAATCGTAAACATTCACGACACGACACAGCATTGATGAGGCATTCCTATCGTAATGGGAACGGGAACCGCTGTAATAATTCTCAACTTATATTTGGCAAATACATTATGTTTAGTTTCGTTCCCTTGTTTATGGGAATGGAACATGAGTAATCTAAGTAATTTTAACTCCTCAGTATAGATTTTGTTCCATATTGTACCACTGCACGGCATTGGACTCTTCTCATACATTGTTCTGTATGTAAACATAACATTCAGTACGAAATGTGTAGTATTGCTGTAAAGACTGAGGCGTAATTCACAATGTGCCGATGAGTGATGTTTTTGTCTAGCAACCGTTGGCGTCATAAGAATAAGAGCATTCCGCATGATAAATTAACATTCTAATTTACTCAGACATAACGTACGTATCCAATATAACAATGTTTTTAGGATGCTGTTGAGGCTGCCCCGTTTCTGCAGCGCATCGGAGATGTTTGCTTTGAACCGAACCGGCTTCCATCACTAGTAGAACGCGGGTCAGTGACAATAGCATCCTGAAAACAGTGGTGGAGAGTCCTTACTGCCCTTTCCTGAGGCACTATATGTGGGGAGAATAGTCCGGTAGCTTATTGCTTTCTCGTTCTCTGCACATTCTGCCTCAGTCACCTAGTGTACGTCTCCTTATTTGTGTACTACCAACACTAGTTATGAGATGTTTTGTGTTGTCCGATAAATAAATTAATTAATTAAACATAGAACGACACTAGTCAAACTCTCAGCTAGAAGTTCTCACATCTCACGAGACACCCCGCTAACTTCGGAGTGCTCTGCAGTCTCATAAAGAGTACAATGACATCTGTAATCAGATCCACTTCCGCATCACACACACACACACACAGGAATCTGTTCACAAATCCCTTTCTTGTGTTCCTTTGATACAAATAGATAGGAGTTTCATTAAATTAACTGCTAGTAGGTAAGTAATTCGTCCTTCAAAGGAATGCCGCGGTATTTTGATAATGCCTTCAAGGAGAATTTGCGTAACTACCGAGTTGCGTGCCGGAGTGGATTTGAGAAAATGGCGATGTTGCGACGAAGGCCTGCGATGTACCTAAATATATATGATAGATGAATATATTGCTGCAGTGAGGCACAGGAAGTGCTGGGAGCTACAGGGTGTGCTTCATTGTTTCACATTCATTTACAGCAAGGTTAAGTGTAGCAGCTTTACGAGGAATAATAAAACTCTAGTTTAGGTACATTAATAGGCGTCACCTTGACCGAAATGTAGTGCTATTATAGATATTACAGTACCTACCTACTTAACTATTTGATTTTAGTAATTTTCATAATAGTCTAAGATTACCCCAAATTGATTTAAACTCTACTAAACTTACAATAATGTGGTGGGCGGGCTGCCTCTACCTAGCCACTCGTACACGCTCGATACAACAATGTACTAAAGCAGTTTAAAAAAAAATACAGCTACCTAAGTACAGTCAGCAACAAAAGTCGATTAACACTTTTTTTAAATCTTAATTATCAAGATAATTAATTAAAATCGGAATAGAAGTAAAATAATTTGAAGATCTACTAGACTCATATGTATTTTAAGAAAAAAGGACATAATCAAATAATTTTGTACATGATGTATTTACATGATGTGTAAAAGTAGCAGTGCTAATCGACTTATGTTGCTGACCGTACCTACAAATACAACGAATTCCAAAACCGCAAAAGACAATCTCGTGTAAAATCCGGGAACACAATTGAATTAGCTTTTCCAGCCGGAATTATTTCACGTGCATTTAAATTAGCTGTCTTCTATTGCGACGCGATGGCGGCTGAGGTTTGTACACTCTGTGCAAGTAAGTGCGGCCGCACACCGCGCGACACTTTGTTTAGCGCGAGCAATTTAACTTTTGCACCAAAACTTATAACGTGTGGGCGAAGCGAGTCGCTTTAAGGCGAGTGCCGCCACCATCGAGAAAAAATCATAAGTCTGCATGAACGAATTAACCACTGGACCCGACATAAAATACAAATGTATGAAAACTTGGTCAACCACATTACATTTGATTAAATTTTGTGATAAATATAAATAAATGTAATAAAATAATGTACTTACAAGTGAAAAGAAATAGTGCTGCTTCCGCCGCTGTAGTTTTTACACCATTTTTAACCGACTTCCAAAAGGAGGAGGTTCTCAATTCGTCGGAACCTTTTTTTTTTTTTTTATTTTTTTTTTTTTTTTTTTTTTTAATGTATGTTCCCCGATTACTCGAAAATGGCTAGACCGATTTGTATTTTTCTTTTTTTGTTCGAAAGGGTATACGTCCCAAGTGGTCCCATGATCATCAAGTCAGGATCTGATGATGGGATCCCATGGAAATCGAGGGAAACCCTCAAATTTTACGGGCACACCTATATCGATTTCGGTATTTTTTATAGTAACTCGTGCATTTGCTCTCGGAAAGTACCATTCGGTGAACTGGAACTGATGATGAAGACCACAGAGGGCCATCGGAAATACTCAATTATATCTAAGTATATAACAGGTTAGGTTGCGATTCGATTACTTTAATATGGTTTATGCTCGTCAAAATAATGGTAATGGTGACTTCACCATGAGCTCCATTTCTCCTGGTTCTTACTAGGAGAACTCCTCAACAATTAACGTCCCTGCATCGGGAAAAGCAACATTTTGTAAAACGTGATGAGCAGTTGACATTGGGTTATTGTAACTTAGATAAATTACAAACTGAACCACTAAAAAGTTAAAAATTAAAAATTTTTGTACAAAAACAAAAACCGACTTCCAAAAAAAACACTACAAAGTGAAAAATAACTTTAATTTCGGAAGTCGGTGGCAAAAACTAAAATACAGATCCAAAGACACCGACTTCCGAAATTAAAGTTATTTTTCACTTTGTAGTGTTTTTTTTGGAAGTCGGTTTTTGTTTTTGTAAAAAAGTTTTTTAACTGAACACTTAGTCATTTGGGAGATGTTTTGTTGACAAGTAGGTAAGTGCTTGAGACTGTCGCAAAAACAAGCGACCAAGGCTAGAATTTCCTGGTTACTGACAAGACCGGTAAAAGTACGTCCGCTTATACGTCGGGTCCAGTGGTTAATTCGTTCATGGTCTGGAGATATGGAACATTTTGAAACTTATGCTCACATTTTTAGTCATATGAGGTAGAATTTTTTGTATAAAAAAAAATCAACATTAAACCTCCTCGGCTCGAAACTATAGCAGTTAGTTTGGTGGAGCTCGTTGGCAGCACAACTCGCCTTAATTTAAATATTCAGTACTTAAATCAGTTAATGTGTGCCGGCTGCCGGCGCGCGTTCAATAATATATGTAGTGTCGCTCCGCTTTCAGTGGAACTTCCTGCTGGCAACAGGGACAATGTTTTAACATTGTCGTGTAAAATGTAGAGGCTTATGTATAGGTAATGTGGAGGCTTGGGCTGCATCAATTGGGTACCCCAGTTGTATTAAAATTTTAACACAACTGGGGTACCCAGTTGATGCAGCCCACTGTACTTTCCGTCATACTGTGTTGTTACGCAAAACGTTTTTCATTGTCTTTGTATAAGCTAATCAAACTAAGCATTTATTTTAATTAAACCATTTCCTATTGAAATAATAAGGAGTCGGTCAATTATATTAAAGACGAAGATCAAAAGCAAAGAGATAATATACTTAGGTACTTAACTCTGGAATTGTAAGGATCCGCCTCTTAGCTTAATACCTAAAATTGGAATTCGCTCAGTTTCCAACAAAAACAGTGATTGCTCCACTGATAATACTAAACTTCACAACGTTGTTTTAGGTAGCCATGACTATATTAAACTAAGTTTTATTATATTAGCCGCATCAAAGTTTCTAAACTTTTACAACAAGATGAAACCTAGCTCAGCATCAGCAAAAGTTTTCTATAAATTGGCCAAAACAAAAGCGCGCTATTTCATCGTCAGCGGTCGGCGGTGCGGTCGGACGTAAGTTAAAACAAAAGACGGTGGTAACGAAGATTTACTCCTAGTGCCCACCAGCCGCCGGTGTAGGTATGCCTTATTTATAACTCCATATAAATATGTATCAATATGCCATGTGATAATAGTAGGTAGGTAGATATAAACCATTCTAAAAACTAGTAGGACTTTGAATTTTAGGACCCCCTTTCAGTCCCAGTTGCAGAAAAAATATACGTATTTTTATTTATTTCTTATTTGAAAAATAGTTGGGCAAACGTCACCTAAAACTGCTCCAAATTTCAAGTTGATAGCATTAGTGGTTCTTGAGATATCCGGCTGTGACTGACAGACAGACACATACAGACTGAGTCACACCATAAGGGTTCCTTTTTATCATTTTGGTACGGAACCCTAATGAACGCCCCTCCACAGCGGTTATGCTCACATGCAAAGAAGTGTATAGACGCAATACACGTGATTGGTCTCAGTCACCGGCGGCCGGCGGAGTCCTTTTCGAGTCGAACTAAACTAAATAAATACCTTACAGACTAACATACATAAAAATAAACACAGTAACACTGATTTTTTTAATTCAAACGGTACCTACCCGACTTGCCCAAACGCCGAACAGCCGGATTTGTCGGCCAACTAGTGTATAAATGACAGGAACGCGCGACAGAGCGAACGTGTCGTTCCATACAAAGCGCATGCCCTCCGCCGTACATGTTGTTACCTGGACTGATCGCACGATTAGTTGACCTCTCAGTGCGGCGACGAGTCCATGTTGACAGTAAAGTCGCCGCACGCACACTAGTAAAGTGTTGCAATAAGTATTTCCTCTCTCACATTGAAATAATCACGTTTTGTGGAGGGGCGTTCCTTTTTAGAATGGTTCATCTCTAGTACATTAGATGACGTCATCGCGTCGTGAGAGATGATTGAGTGATTTCATCGGAGAGATCACATGAATAAGGTTTCATTTGGGAGGGAATTTGTAGATATCTTCGGATGGGATTTCTGTTTGACATTGAGCAGAAATAATTATGTTTTGTGGTTTAATAAAGACAACCGTGCGTATAGCGTGACACATTGGGGATTTATAGTAAAAACTAAGGAGCATTTTTCTTGTGTCCAAAGCCCAGTAGTTAATTACCACGATAATAATCACCCTGTTAAGTAGGACGGTGTATATGCAAAGTTGATGGCAAATGCCTTTTAATATTCAGGGTGCGTGGCCGCAGCGCCTGTCATTATACAATTGCTTTCAATGACTTTTAATTTATGCACAAATACCCCTTTGTTAGGGAGCCGCGCCGCCATTTTGCTAACGTTTTTAATTTGCTGCTGAAAAAGGAATTTCTTTTTACAATAAATGTTGGTATATTGAATTGTAGCACGCTCCCTTGGCGCCTGGCGCATGGCGGTGTTTGCGAATCCCCATTTTATTCTGGAATAGATTTTTATTTGTACCTATTTATTAAATGTAGAAAAAAAAACGTGTTCTTTACGCATCTATGTATAATTATACAGTTTTCTTAAAAGAAAACGTAATTACTATTTATTTTTTACATTTTTTTCGTGAAAATGGAAATTGTCTGAGCTTACCTAGGTAATTCAGCAAAAAATTAATATAAAATAAAACTACTTAATAAAGACATAATCTAATTCCCCGAAGCAACATTACAAAGTTTAATTAAAAGCAAGAAAACCTCATAATTAGAGGCACCTACCAACCGTCTCGTTTACCGCCCACGCCCGGTTCCACCACACCCAACCGTTCGTTAGTTCAGCCGCCGGGTTTCACCACACCCAACCGTTCGTTAGTTCAGCCGCCGGGTTTCACCACACCCAACCGTTCGTTAGTTCAGCCGCCGGGTTCCACCACACCTAACCGTTCGTTAGTTCAGCCGCCGGGTTCCACCACACCCAACCGTTCGTTAGTTCAGCCACCGGGTTCCACCACACCCAACCGTTCGTTAGTTCAGCCGCCGGGTCCCACCACACCCAACCGTTCGTTAGTTCAGCCGCCGGGTTCCACCACACCTAACCGTTCGTTAGTTCAGCCGCCGGGTTCCACCACACCCAACCGTTCGTTAGTTCAGCCGCCGGGTTCCACCACACCCAACCGTTCGTTAGTTCCGCCGCCGGGTTCCACCACACCCAACTGTTCGTTAGTTCAGCCGCCGGGTTCCACCACACCCAACCGTTCGTTAGTTCAGCCACCGGTTCCACCACACCTAACCGTTCGTTAGTTCAGCCGCTGGTTTCACCACACCTAACCGTTCGTTAGTTCAGTCGCCGGGTTCCACCATACCCAACCGTTCGTTAGTTCAGCCGCCGGGTTCCACCACACCCAACCGTTCGTTAGTTCAGCCGCCGGGTTCCACCACACCCAACCGTTCGTTAGTTCATCCGCCGGGTTCCACCACACCCAACCGCTCGTTAGTTCAGCCGCCGGGTTCCACCACACCTAACCGTTCGTTAGTTCAGTCGCCGGGTTCCACCACACCCAACCGTTCGTTAGTTCAGCCGCTGGGTTCCACCACACACAACCGTTCGTTAGTTCAGCCGCCGGGTTCCACCACACCCAACCGTTCGTTTGTTCAGCCGCCGGGTTCCACCACACCTAACCGTTCGTTAGTTCAGCCGCCGGTTTCACCACACCTAACCGTTCGATAGTTCAGCCGCCGGTTTCACCACACCTAACCATTCGTTAGTTCAGCCGGCGCTGGGAGCAACCGGCCAGTAATTGCTCGATAAGAGACCGTCAAACAGTCGTTAACCGTCGCACACGACACACAGTAATTAACGAAGTCCCACTGAATTGCTTCGATACCGTCGTGTAGTTCCAAAAGGATCGTTTTGTGGATAGAAACACGAGTATTGTGGTGAGGTGTGAGGACGGTTTAGTTGTCTGTACATTTAGTTGCTTCAGTGAGGGTGTTGCAAGGCTATGTAACTTGCTTATACTCAGATGAATCAATCTGCCTAGCCTTTTCCCAACTATGTTGGGGTCGGCTTCCAGTCTAACCGGATGCAGCTGAATACCAGTATTTTACATGGAGCGACTGCCTATCTGACCTCCACAACCCAGTAACTGGATAATACGACACCCCTTGGTAAGACAGGTTGTCAGACTTTGGGCTTCTGACGACCCGTAACGACTGTCCACTGATCCACGAACGACAGCCGGGACCAACGGCTTAACGTGCTTTCCGAGGCACGGAGGAGTCTCGGTATGTAAAGATGCTAACCCATCCACGGACCAACCCCGACAAGCGTTACTTAACCTGATACGGCTGTTATTACCGTGCGGCTGTTATTACTACTCAGATGAATATGGTCTTTTAATTTCAAAATAGGTAGGTATAGCGAGGTGCTAATTTATCAGCCTTGTTTGTTCAGCGTAACATCATGTAGATCAGTTGCTGGATGCTGAATCACCATAAATCATTTATGTAAATTATTTACATAAATGATTTATGGTGATTCAGCATAAATTAGCACCTCGCTATACCTACCTATTGTGAGTGAAATCTAAAGAGAATGACCAGCATCTTGCGTCTGTTGTGAATGTCGTCTTGTAATCTACTTACTTGCAGTAAACAAGTAAGTTCGTCTATCTTCCAGTGGACTTCCAAAGTCGATAATTCACTTTACCTTTTCCTTTCCCTTCCCATTGGCTTAATTACCCTAATTTAACTCTTATAACCTACTTACAAGTTTGCATTTTGGAAATCAATACCTAACCGGATAACCGGAATTAAATTTTATTTTAGACAGTTTAGTAAATTAGAGGCATAACTTGAGTTTGTGTCCATATTTGTCCCCCCCCGCGGCCCGCAGCGGAACCGATAACATTAAGTGTTATTAATAAACGCCGGCATTATCGGAAGCGGAGCGTTTACGTTGAGGGCGAGCGCGAGGTGGCCGCAGGCCGGCAGGCCGGGAGGCCGCTCCTCTATAAGGACATCATTCCGCAGTCCGCATTGTTATTCATCGGGCGACCTCCTTTGTGACGTTTTAGGAGCATGCGATGCCGCATCTTCCCTCTCTCTCACACATGAGGCGTAACGCGACGAGCACGTGAAACGGGTGGTGTGGTGCGTGAGTTTTGCGCTATGAGCTTGTTCTGGAGTCCTTCGCTCCTTCTCGTTTTCCCACAGCTTTTCCGCTTGGGGGGAGAGAGATGGCAGACTAGCGCAACAGTTGTCGCACGTAGTATCGATCGTGTTTCCGAGCCACGTGCGGTGCCGCCTCTCCTACCACTCACTACAATTTTCATTGCAATTTTTCCTTTTGAACGACGTCCATAGCCGCGTTTCTTTTGTGATACTATTGATTTATTGTTGGCGGACGAGCGTTGGACGTCGTTACGGCTGAATGGATGGGAGTGTAGTAATAATTGCTTCATATCTTCCTCAGACGAGCTCGTAAAATAAAACGGAACGAACTGCGACTGGGTTCCTCAGCAATACCTACATGTGTTGTAGTATTAAGTGCTCGATAAACTGTTATCATGTTTAGTTATTAGGTAACATAATGTCGTATCATGATAGATCGTATTATAAGCATCACTTCAATGTATTCCATACAAAGCGAATTACTTCGTCACTCACTGAAGCTTATAAAAACACTTTCCATCAGAATATATAAGATTGCCTTTGAAGTCGTAAGAACATGTAAAAATATTCATTAAAAGCTACAAAGTTTCTCCTTTGATCCCGCTACTAACAGCTACATGTAGGTACATAGGTAATATGATAAAAGATTTTATCATTTCATTTTCTATATTACCCTTTAAATAATAAACGTAAAATCGAGACTATAAAAGGCGAGGTAATTATATATTAAAGGAGCGTACGTTAGGTTTAAATGTTTTATAATTAAAACATTTGTAACGGAGGAAAATATCGGAGTATCAGCAACGAATCAACTTCGCATATGCAGCTATGTTACGAGTAGGTGTGCTGCTATACTTAAGCTCCATTTACACGGCGCCATTTTATTGCCTGTGGCATACCATAAAATTGAAAGGCAAATATCTGGCACCGTCTAAACTACACGTACAATATTGTTGGACGATACGGGCAACTTTGAAAACTGGTATAAGCATGTACAAGAAAATCGCACAGTACATACAATAATTGCTCGTACAATAAAATCGCATTCAATTCTGGCATGATCTGACATTTGTGCTGTCATTGAAATATGAGTGCGGTATGTTAGGGTGTGGTAATCGTTGTTGCTATTTTGAGGCAAGAAATCAAATCAAGAACAACTTGAAAAATATCTTGAGAAGCTTTCAATAAAATTTAATGAAATATCATGTCTAGGCAAAACTTGCATGCAATAATCGCCTGTCAATTTTAATGCCTGGTGTAAGTCGCATGCGATTTTATTGAATGGCAAAACTTGCATTCAATTATTGTACATGCCATTTTATGGAATCGCACGCGTGTAAACACTTCATGCAGTTCTTGAATGTCAAAAAACTTGAACGTGCTTTATGGCATGCAATTATTGCTCTTGAACGTTCCAGAAACTTGCCCCGTGTAAACGGCGCTTTAGGCTTTTTTTAATCATCGAGAGATGAACCATACAATTATAATCTACTTAATATCATAAAAAATAGATATGTAAATAAAAATGAATGGCTAAATGGGTTGCTAAGCGCAAAACTCGAGCCGGCTGGAACAATTCAACTAAGTAATTTTTTTTTTTCAAATTTTCATTGAATTCCGAGGAAGGTTCTTATGAAGAGAATAATTGGAAAACTTGCCGGGAAAATTGGAAAATTCTGGAAAACTGAAAGTGCTTTTTGTAGGAGAATATTGTATGAATTATTGAAATTTGGACAAGACAGCTAGGTAGTGGGTATAATTATTTATAACTGTTACCCAATTATGTCAAAACAGAGAGACACCTTTTTTTATAACATTGCCTACTTCGGGATCTTCCATACAGTCGAGTCAATAAACTAACAAAGCACATAAAACTCCCAATCCGGTTCTATAAAGTAACAGACAGTTGTGTAAGTTAATAGCAGCACAAAAGTCCTTCTAACATTCGGATGAAGTCGGCAGTGGCTCCCTCGACCGTGCACTTCGGAACTCTTCGGCTGTCACTGTTCGACGTTATAATGGGGTTGCGCCGCAGAGGGTTGCGCTAAGATTCAAATCTTATGTTTTTTTAGGGTTCCGTACCTCAAAAGGAAAAAACGGAACCCTTATAGGATCACTTGTTTGTCCGTCTGTCTGTCTGTCTGTCAATCTGTCAATCTGTCTTGCCGTTCTGCAGTACTGGCCATTTCAAATCAAAATAATTTTTGTTTGGCTAAGAATTCTAATTTCAAATTAATTTTATTTTAAAAACATGGACTTTTATTTCCAAAAGTAGTCATATGTTTATTGATTAGTGTTACATTTTCATCGCATTTCAATCTTTTTCGTCATCATGGATACGTTAAAAATTCGAGTAATTATGGAATATGAGTACCGTCGTGGCAGCAACGCGGCACAAGCGGCACGCAACATCAACGACGTTTACGGAGCTAACACTACAAACCAACGCACCACCTGTTATTGGTTTGCTCGCTTCCGTTCTGGAAATTTCGACCTGAAAAATGAACCTCGCGGTCGTCCGAAGACTTTGGTGGACAATTACGAATTAAAGGCGATTGTGGAAGCTGATGATACACAATGTACGGCTGAATTAGCAGCAGCTTTCGACGTTAGCGTCAAAACAATATTGGTCCATTTGCGTCAAATTGGCAAGGTAAAAAAGCTTGACAAATGGGTGCCCCACGAACTCAATGATCGCCAGCGCGAAGTACGCGTCGAGACGTGCCTTGCACTGCTCAACAGACACACAAATGAAGGAATTTTGAACCGCATTGTTACCTGCGATGAAAAATGGATTCTGTTTGATAACCGCAAGCGCTCAGCAAGTTGGTTGGATCCTGGTTCAGCACCTAAACAATGCCCTAAACGAAAACTTACCCCTAGGAAAGTGATGGTCACTGTTTGGTGGTCTAGCGCCGGTGTGATTCATCACAGCTTCTTACCAAACGGGGTGAGCATTACTGCAGATGTGTACTGTGAAGAACTGAACACAATGATGGAGAAGCTGGCACATCTCCAACCAGCATTGGTCAATCGCTCGTCTCCGCTGCTCCTGCACGACAACGCGCGACCTCATACTGCACAGCAGACGGTCTCCAAGTTGCAAGAACTGGGGTTGGAAGCTCTCCGTCATCCGCCCTACTCACCAGACCTTGCGCCTACAGACTACTACTTTTTCCAGAATTTGGATAACTTCTTGGCGGGAAAAAAATTCAATACCCGAGAGGCAGTACAAAATGCCTTTGAAGAATTTGTGGCCTCCCGACCAGCTGATTTCTTTAAGAAGGGCATCAATAAACTGCCACTGCGTTGGCAAAGATGCATTGATTGCATGGGTGATTACTTCGATTAATACAAATAAAAAATACATGAAAAAAATTCGTTTAAATTTTTTCATACAAAACGACAATTTCATAGGTAAAGACCTATTATTTTTATATTTCTGCAGTTTCTGCCTACCCCCATAGGAAGACAGCGTGAATTTTATGTATAATGAAGATACCACGGACAAAAGCTCGGCCATGACTCGGTATACTCGTATAAGGCTGTATTTTTTATTTAGTCCAAGTAGAATCAGAAAAGCTTTCTTCGCAATGATGCCTGAAATATTAGCGGCTTTGTTCGATAAGTTTTATAGTAGCGATTTTATTATACAAAGAACTTGGAGATTCTAGAGGAATCTTTACTAGTTACCTAATCATTTCTGTAGAGAAACGTGTATGAGGCCTAATATTTTTCTTACGAAAGCAATATTTATCGACCCCATATTCGAGAATAAAAAAAACAATACTAAAAGTTTGGCAAAAGGAATCCAACGAAACAAAATTCAAACAAAACTTGACTTGATATTTAGGGAAAACAAATGAGCGATATATTTTCCTTATTGCGAAAGAAAAACTCATTAGAATTGCGTGCTTTTTGGAAGACTAAAAAATTGTCAGAGTTCGACCGAGCTAGTCCGCGGAGACATGAGCCACGCAACCTTTACACGCGACGACACGCGGGGACAACCAGCCGCATCAACCGTGCGGCTTTAACCATCCTCTTTATGAACTCTGCGCAACGATTTTGGAGCTAATATAATTTATCACGAGCTAATTTAAATACGAACCGCCTATCCCCACTGAAATATTTTTAGACCACATTTTGCTCAACTGTAGAATTTTCGTCGACGCGAAACCCCGCATACCAAGAATTTTCATAACGGTACAAATGTTTTAAGTGGTACGAAATAATGAGATGCAGTACATAGCTGCCATAGCTGATGAAACCTAGGCTGCATTGCTCACGAGACAGGTACAACAGACAATCTGTGAATTATGTACGGAGTACGGCGAATCTACAAACAGGTATTACCCGGTAAACCTTATTAAAATTCAAGTTTCTTGCATATTTTCTCTTCATTTTCTCTTTAATAAAGTACTACAACAACAAGCGGGTATGCCCCGCTGATCCCCAGAGGTTTTCTCAGTTATCTACAAATTCCATTAAAATCAGTTAAACTTCCGAAGTAATAAAACTTGACGTTACGAAGTTGGAGACGACAGTCGACACTGTTGAACAAGTACACAACATAAATAGTTAAAGCATTGTGCTTGCTCATTAGAATAATCCAGTATTGTACACAGTGTTAAACTTTGTCGCATGTTGGAAAGAATTAGCGTGCTCGTCACGCGATGTGTTCGGGCTCGCGCTCGACGTGCAGTTTAAAGCCGCTGGATTTTTCAATTGATTTCCAATTAGCAGCACGGCCACCTGTGCTGTGCTGCATATTGATGTATTATTCAGGCGCATTACAATTGAATGTCAATCGATTCAGTGGATGAAGTAAGTGATAAATGATTCAATCGGTACAATGTAGAACGTTTATATTATATAAGTAAAGACATTATAGTATGGGTTGTGATTTATTATGATATATTTTTCTTTGACTTCTTCCTCGTCACTAAGTTGTTGTCGTTACGATGCTATTTGTCTAGTCATTATACTTTTATTTTAGTTCAATACGGATCGTCCGCGACGTTTATTTTCCGCAGTAAGAAAGGCCGAGTAACGGTAATAATCACTACGACTTAGTTATTCCAATGTATTGGATTCACAGATTGGATGAGTTACTATTAGTATCTACTCGAAACATAGACCTTTGTAAAAAAAATCGGGAATTAAGTATTTAATAAAGACAAATGAAAAACCAAGTCAACATTCTTATTAGCAACAGCTATTGACGTCATCACAGCGATTGTGTGCAATGTACAGTTTACGAGCTCCGTGTTTGCGTGCGCAGATATCTTCCATTTAATATTAAAGCAGCAGCGAGTACAACAACAGCGTTGTTTACCGTGTAAAAGGAATTTATTTCTTGCTTTCTAAATAAGGGAGAATCGACGTTCATAAAATCTAAGTGTGCCTATAACTCTGTAATATTTTCACGAGCATTGTGCGGGTTTGTGCGGGTTTGCACGGGGCTCGCGTGTCGATGCCCCCCGACACGGCATCACTCCGCGAAAAATGATTTGCGGGAAAAGAAAAAGTCGGAGAGGCGGGACTTGACAAACTTTTGTTTTATCTCGAGGTTATATCTGTAAAACTAACGTTATAATTTCTTTTGTCAAGCTGGGGGAACCTCGAAGCGCGAGCGACAAGGAATGTGATTTATTATGTACATTGTTTTAGAAAGTTGTGGTAGAACGTAAAATTGTCGAGCGCTTTTAAAATTTTAGTTCCTTTTAGCTGAAGCTTACAGTTTTGGTATTTTTTTAAAGGGAAATTATTTAATCTTTATTGTCATGGAAGCGTGTACTTGGTGGATTGGAACCATCAATTATAATGGTTAGTGCACATAGTGCATATTACTTCAACTTCTAATTAATCATTTGTGTGTTCTAGAATGGAGTTAGGTACAGGAGGTAACTAACTATTGTTCTAGAATGGAGTTAGGTACAGGAGGTAACTAACTTTTGTTCTAGAATGGAGTTAGGTACAGGAGGTAACTAACTCTTTTCTAGAATGGAGTTAGGTACAGGAGGTAACAAATTCTGTTCTAGAATGGAGTTAGGTACAGGAGGTAACTAACTCTTTTCTAGAATGGAGTTAGGTACAGGAGGTAACTAACTCTGTTCTAGAATGGAGTTAGGTACAGGAGGTAACTAACTCTGTTCTAGAATGGAGTTAGGTACAGGAGGTAACTAACTCTGTTCTAGAATGGAGTTAGGTACAGGAGGCAACTAACTCTGTTCTAGAATGGAGTTAGGTACAGGAGGTAACTAACTCTGTTCTAGAATGGAGTTAGGTACAGGAGGTAACTAACTCTTTTCTAGAATGGAGTTAGGTACGGGAGGTAACTAACTCTTTTCTAGAATGGAGTTAGGTACAGGAGGTAACTAACTCTGTTCTAGAATGGAGTTAGGTACAGGAGGTAACTAACTATTGTTCTAGAATGGAGTTAGGTACAGGAGGTAACTAACTATTGTTCTAGAATGGAGTTAGGTACAGGAGGTAACTAACTCTTTTCTAGAACACTATAAACGAGTAAAATAAAACCGGCCATGTGCGTGTCGGGCCACGCGCAGGGTTCCGTAGTTGCACAATAATGCGGACTGAGAAGAGGGCTTTTTGTTGTTTCGTGATTATTTGACTTATTACTCGTAAACTTGAAAAGCCTACTTAGCTGTGATAGTTTTCCTTTTAACTTTGTTATTCAAACTACTACCGTGATTTTTTTCACCCGTCCAAAACTAATCGTTTAGCTGGCAGGGGTGGGGGGGACACTTGACTCTAACAAAAATGAGCACTTTAAAGCTTAATATTTCAGAAACGGATCCCTATCGAAAAAATGTTTTCACAAACCCGCAATATTTTTGAAAGGTCCATCCAACTACCCCTCACACTATGGGGTAGACGAGAAAAACAAAACATCCCCACTTTACATGTACAGAACTTTACATGTACCTTAACAAAATTTTTTTTCATGATTTTATTTTACCACTTTGTCGGCGTGATAAATATGTATATCCATGCCAAATTATAGCTTTCTAGTACTAAGAGCCTCTGAGCTAAGCTGCGGACGGACATAGCGAAACTATAAAGAAAGAAAAGAAAGAAAGAAAAAAAAAGAAAAAAAGAAAAAACGTTTATTTGCGGAATTTTTTTTTTTTATTTGTTTTATTTTTTTATTTTTTTTAGGGTTCCTTGTTGACTACGGAACCCTAAAAACATTGCCATATCAATTTCATAATTTCCCTTTGAACCAATTACTTTCTGTATTCGTTAATATTTCCCCACGAACTTATAATACCGCATCGTGACATACGAGTCACTATCGTCGGAGTTTAGCGCGTCCCTTGAGACGAGGAAGATCGAAACACGCACACACACACACACCATATATGTATGAAAGTCACACGCACACGCCCAAAAAGGGACGTTCCTTGATCCCGGTTTCCGGGATTTGCACGATGGCCCACGATTGTCGGCGTCCCCCGGGAAATATGCCCGCATTAGATATTTACCCTGCACATTATAATAAGGGAAAGTTTGTCTGTGTTGTTATTTGTGAGATAAAGTTGAGAATCAAAAGTATTATATTTTAAGCGTAATTTTTGTTTACCTACTTAATTTATATAAAAGACTTTATTTACTGACTTTCACAGAACATAAGTAACTCAAGTATTTAAGTACCAAGAGTCATGTGAAAGAAATGTTTCCATTTTAAAAAGCTATAAACTGATAGAGACATAAACTTGTTGGAACTTTGTTATTTTATTAAAATAAAATTCAGTCTGCATACTTTATTCATACTAATAAAGTCACATTTTTAGAACCGAACGGAATATTTATGAGAACGATATTTCTGTCTCCGCAAGAATAAAGTGGGATCTTTGGAAACCCGTCCCTACAATTTATTCCCTTTAAAAAATGTTCTTACTATATTTGTTTTCTTTTTATTACTTTGATAAATCCGTGAGCAAGCGACACGAATGGTAGCAATTCATCACTCGGCACCAGCCGGTTGATTCTGTAAAAATCTCACCGTGAAAACTTAGGTGAAGTGAGTTTGTTTTTGCTAGGAATTGACACTATTGACAGCTCACTCCACGCTCACTTCACCTAAGTTTTCACAGTGAGATGGTTACAGAATCGCATTGCTGCTCATTTACATCGCAGTGAGCATGCGTGTCGGCAGCACATCTCACAACCAAAGCGATCCATATCACTATTTTTAGATTTTGAGCTTGGAATAATATAATAATAATAACTTTTTTTTTTTTTTTTTTTAACTTTATTTCGGACAAAGAAAAAAAAATATCCATAATTGTGTTAGTGGGAACTTAAAATGTACCTATGTTAGTAAATCACAAAAAAATAAATACTTAATAATAAAAACACATTAAGACACATGAAGTGCGATCCAGTCTATGAAAAGCACCGTCTAACCGGTCCGCTATTGCCTTCAGAATGCTGTTGGAGCTTGCTCGGATACGGTGCAATATGGAGGCCGCTCTCTTTCGCATGATAGCATGAAAGCCATCAATCTGAGCCTCCATAAACATGCTAGACGCACTACAGCATCTCGGCAGCCCCAACAACATCCTAAAAGCGTTATTATACTGTACACGAAGGGCATCGAGTGTCCGCTTAGTGCAGCTGACCCACAGGGTGCACGAATAAAATGATTAGCAGTATGCCCTGAACAAATACACTTTACATCATTAGCAGTATGCCCTGAGCAAAGTACACTTTACATCATTAGCAGTATGCCCTGAACAAAGTACACTTTACATCATTAGCAGTATGCCCTGAACAAAGTACACTTTACATCATTAGCAGTATGCCCTGAAAAAAGTACACTTTACATCATTAGCAGTATGCCCTGAACAAAGTACACTTTACATCATTGGGGCACCGTTTTAAGCGTTTATGAGATCTACCTATTAGGCATAGCTCTTATATTAAGGGGACAACAGCTTCCATTAACGTTAATCGTTTGCCAACCTTGGGAATATGCCATGGTCTTGTGAGCAATTACTTATTGATTTGCAAAGAGGCAAATATTCAGCATTGAATAACGAAGATTGGGCCGTTCATCAGGTTTAATTACTCCCGTAGTCATCGTTAGATCTTTATCCATGGGTACACTTGGCGTGTGAACAGTTACCTTGGTACAAATCACGCTAAAACGTGCGCGTGAACGACGTGTATCAAACTGTCACGCTGTGTCTACCTACTTCATTATTCACGTAAAGTACATAGAGTGGTGTTACAACACGTGTAGGGGCCGTAGTTTTCCCACAGTACATGTATGGTAGAATAAATATTTAGATTATTTCACAATCTGAAGTCTTTGAATCTTAGAACCTGTGACTTTTGAACCTGTGAAGCAAGAGTGTCTAAACTAACCTTGAAAACACACCATTTACCAGTAAGGGGTGTATCTCAGCATGTTCAGTAATAACCCGTAACTAATATTTCTCAAGATAGGCAGAAAACTGACTGAAACTGGTCTTGTGTACAGTACAATGGTGTGTTAGTGCTTCTTAAGTACACAAGTACCTATATACGTATTTATTACACGTTGGTGACCTGGCCGCGCCTCCCCTGACAACTGCACAATTTATCGTTTAGAGTGCAGTACGCGTGCCCGTCATTTCACTGGAAATGCTTTTAATTTTTTTGCGTTTTTAGGGTTCCGTACCTCAAAAGGAAAAAACGGAACCTTGACCAAGAACCAAGACCCTTTTTCTCAGGAACGCGTGGAGGTATCAAATTAAAATTAATGTCAAATAAGTAGGTCTATGCTCCCTTGGAGTTCTAAAAAAATCAAGCTTCTAAGTCAACGCAATAAAAAAAATACGGCAATTTATGCGACATATTTTGATTCTTGCAAATAAATCAGAACCTATAGTGTACTTCCCGTTGACCTAGAATCATGAAAATTGACAAGAAGCAAGGTCTCACAGCACAAATTTGACAAGAAGCAAGGTCTCACAGCACAAATTTGACAAGAAGCAAGGTCTCACAGCACAAATAATGCAAAAGTCCGAAAATTGTTAATTTGCAGTTTTATCACGTAAAATTTTTTTTTTTCGATTACCCTAAAATAGGGTTCCTTTGTTACTACGGGTTTACTTTCATAACAACTTTCGACCTATGAAAAACTAATTTTATTCGGTGTGTGAATAAGGTTTTGTTGGTGTACCGGTGCCTCCAAAAATCTATACCTACTTATAGATTTTTTCATAAGACGAAAGTTGTTACCAAAGTAACCCCATCTAACCGTACAATCTTGTGTAGTTGGAGATTTGACCTTGACGTACCTCTATCAATGTTTGGGAGAACATGTTTTCAGCTACTATGTTAAGTTTATTTTTGAGGTAAATTCATCCGAACTACGGCACATTGAAGGGTTCAATGTGCGCGGTCCGACACGCACTTTGCCGGCTTTTTATGTTCAAGGGAGCGCCGCGCGGCTGTATTTATCGCTGTTTTGCAAATCCCTTAAGGATATTAATTATATCTAGAAACATAATAAGGTAGCTACAGTAATTGTCGGAGTTATTTTTGATACTTTTGTTTTACGTTTGTAAGGTAGCTTATATTCTTAATTGTCCTCCTAAAACTTACTTAATTAATTAAAAGAACCCTCTCAACAAACCTGTATAAAACATATAAATCATGTACGTCATCGTGTCTACGTATGTGTTGGTATTGTTCGCTACATGTTGAAGGTTGTGTCTATTTTTGTTAAAATGATAAATTATGCGTCGGCACATAATTTCGTGAGTTAGTATTCACACGGTGACGGTGATATATGGTCGCGTCGCTATTATACAAATTATACACGTTCGTTACACATGGATCTGATGTACCTGCGGAGTACATTATGATTATTAATCGATTGAGAAGAAGCGATTTTATCATAAATGTATTAAAGTAAGAGTATTAAGCTTTTTAGCAAAATTAAGTAAACAATTTTTGTCTTATATAAAAACTCTCAAGGAAACGGATACGCGGAAGAATTTGTGGGAGGCAAAAATAACCTCTCTAAAAGGTTAACTTAAACCTATTCCCATGATCGTCTCACCTGACTAAGCAGCATAAAAAATATTTAACAACTCATTTCAGTTTAACTTACTGTAAAAATCGTTAAGCTGAGTTTACATTACTACAAATGTAGTCATCGTCGTAAACTTTGCATAGCCGTCCTCTACTACAATAATTGTTTAACCAATAAACTTATGAATATGTTCGAACTCAGTCATATTTCGTATGACACATCAATATTTTCAAATTCTATCAGGCAATACAATCTACTACACTAAATTATAAATACATATAAACACACATACATAAATTCCTAATGTCTGCATCGAATTTATCTAGAAGCAATAATACACCGTATTGACGTAGCATAAATTCGTAGAGGCCTCGTAGCGGTCTCGTAGCGGGCTCGTAGCGAATCGTAGCACGTCTACGACAGCGTAGACGCGAATATAAAACGGACTGCGAATACGAGATTAGGTATTGTTGGTTGAGTCATTATTTTGTGGGACGTGTACACAATGGGCATAATATATATCGTACATTTTTACAGCAGCTGTTATTATTATTTATTTAATAAAAGTTGTGATTTACTAATAAAAGTTGGGGATAAGATTGATTAAAAGTTTACTCTGGAATTTGATTATTGAATACAATAATTCATGTTAAAACTTCGCTATGGAGTTTTTTTTTATGTATTTAATCCTGTGAAATTTAGATGGTCCAATATTTAGATTGTCATTTTTCTTTAGACTATCTTTGTTCAGAATAGAAAACAAATGTGTGAGTGTCGTGGAACACTCGGTTGGAACCAAGTTCGACATTCATGACGAGAAATTTGAAAATTTACGAAGCCATGGTGGCTTCGAAAATTTTCAAATTTGGCCTCATTATCATTTTCAGCGCCCTCGAAAACCACGGAAATGACAAAAATTTAAAAATTTTCGCAGCCGCCATCTTGAATTTTAATTTTTACCTCATTGTCATTTTCAGCGACCTCAAATACCATGAAAATGACACCCATGACGAAAAATTTGAAAATGTTTTCTTCTTCTTTCTTCTTCGTCTTCTTAAATAATAATAATTAAAAAAAAAAAAACAACATTTTTTTCTTCTTCAAAATAAAGAAAGGGTCGTGACGGAATTTCGTGACGGAAAAATCTTAAATTTTTTTTTTTCGCCTAGCCCCCGTCCGCCAAGTTCGCCGTACTTCGTACCGTCCGTCCGATAAGGAACTTGGTTTCAAAATAATAGTGCTCCAGATCGAATTTCAGCCGTGATGGCCAACCTCTCACCCTTCGACGCTGAATAAAGCAAAAGTGTAATGCGTAAACACAGTTGCACTCTCTCTTCCCTCACTGGCATAGTCCGATGGGACGGCAATCTGACACGACCGGAGAGAGATCAGGGGCAGTACCTTAACGTGCTTTCCGAGCTACGGGTATCACACCGTCAACTTCCAAACTCCGGGCTCTTACTTAGAAATTCGTAATGGAAAAACCCACCCGAAAACCCAAAATAATAGTAGTATCAGGAGCAACAAGAAACTTTTCTTGACTATAACGTTACCTATCTCTCGATCCCAAGGGAATACAACCCCGTAACCTCAATCAAGATACGATTAATCTTCCCATGGTCACATGTGCGATTAAATCAGACATCGCTCGACTACTCGGGAGCGTCAGCACCACAAGTCAAAGGACCACAAACGACGTTTATTTGCTGACCTTGTGTACACAGCCTTATCGATGTTTACTCTCTGCCAGCACTAGGTATTGGGATGTTGTTGTAAAGAAGTGAAGGAAAATATTCGGTTAAAAGGGTCAGTGCTTAAAGGATGGTACATCTTGTTGAACATGGTTTAAGAGTGTTGTTTGAGTACGTAAAAGGATGATGGGCCCTAATTTATTTCACTTAATCTTTTTTTTCAGGATGATGTTGAAACTCCCTCGTTTCTGTAGTGCCTCGGGGGTGTTTGCCCAATCGAGTACAGATGGCTTCCATGCTATAATCAGGAAAAAAGTGGCATCGCTCGTGGGGAGGATTCGAGGGAGTGGCAACAGCATCCTGAAGGTCGTGGCTGAGGACCCGAGAGCTCCTGTGCTGAGGCATCTCATGCGGAATCACTGTCCGCATGAAGTGCCTCGTAGGTACATGACCCATTCACTTGTTTTAGTTACTAACCCTAGTGTATAAGTTGTGTACTAACAAAAATGGTTCCCATGTTGTTCCAAATAAAACAATTTGAATTTGAATTTGCTATGCTGAAGTACCTGGTACAAGACTAGTTGACAGGCCTACCTCTTGTACTCACATACATTTTAAGATTGTTATCTGAAAATTGTAATTAAGCCAATAATTAAGAGGAAACGAACAATTGGAACCGTTTAGATCTTTTGACATTTCATCTCAAAACATCTCATCTCATTTCTTTCCGTACCAAAATGATAAAAAGGAATGGTGCAACTCAGTCTGTCTGTCTGTACGTCTGTTACAGCTGGATGTCTCAAGAACTATAATGCTATCAACTTGAAATTTAGTACAGTTTTAGATGACGTTTGCCCAACTATTTTGCAAATAAGAAAGAAATATTTTTTTTTTTGCAACACGGGCTGAAAGGGGCTGAAAAATTTGAAGTGGGGCTACTAGGGCATGTGGGGTATTACATGAATTAACGCTGTTCGCACATTCTCAATTTTTTTTTTTTTTTTTAGGCCGCACTGTTTTCGTCATTTGATGAAAAATGTAAAAAAAATACCGTTCCCCCCCTTATCTCCGAAGTTTACATAGATAAAAATTTGAAATTATTATAAGTGATAGAAGTTTATACAAAGATTACAGGAAAAATAAAACGGTGTCTCTAAATAGCACACTTTTTCAGAAATCGGAACGGAACTCTCGGTGCGCGAGTCCGACTCGTTTTTGACCGGTTTTTAATATGTATTTTGAATCTGAATTTATGTTTTGTGCGGAAGTTATGAATTTACGTTAGCTGCCAGACAAAATAGACATACTCGTAATAGAAAATTAATTATTCGCCAATCACCGGCGTAGCGTTTAACCTGTTAAAAAGGTAACTAAAACTTTCACGGTTTGTTGAAATCATGGAGTTGTACCCCCCGTGAGGCAAAGTTCGCTCACAGCTATTATTGAAACTGTGTAGTATTGTGCATGGACAGAAAACTTTCGTTTTGAAATGGTTAAACCTCGCTCAGCACATTCAGCGAAGGAAGGAAGTGCAGACTCCCAGTTCTGTACTGTCCCTGTGCTGTATGTCCTCATTGTTCGCATGTTTACCGACCTTGCCACAGAGAGGGGCTCTGTTTACTACTACTTGTTACAGTTTGCGGTGTAAACAGCTACACATTACTAGCAACACAAGTAAATCTTATGTATTTGTAGGACTGTGTGCGATTTAATATTGTTTTGCTTAGGATGTCTTGGAAAGTCTAAGTTGGTTGCTGTTTACAAAGGCTGTAAACTGGAAATTATGATAAACTAGCACTTCCTGCGCGGCTCCGCCCGCGTTGATTTCGGATAATATCCCACGGGAACGTACTACCAGGAATTCATTCCTTGTTCCTAGTCTACAATATAAAGGGAACCTCTGTTCAAAATTTCAGCTTTCTAGGTTCAAGGGTTTGGGCTGGGCGTAGATGAGTCAGTAAATCAGTAAGTCAGTCAGGACTTGTCTTTTTATTTAGACAACGTGTAACGCTAAATGCGCAAAACCTCTTAAGGGGTCATTGTACTCATAATTATGAACAACTTTTACTATGGGACCAAACCTGAAATCGCGAAAAAAAATCAGCTGTTCAGTACATTTTGACGAATTATGCGAACATAAATGTACTGAACAGCTGATTTTTTTTCGCGATTTCAGGTTTGGTCCCATAGTAAAAGTTGTTCATAATGATGAGTACAATGACCCCTTAAGTTACACGTTGTATAGATATAGAAGATATGTTAGAAGCAGACAAAAAACTGGCCAAGTGCGTGTCGGACCACGCACAGTGAAGGGTTCCGTAGTTGAAACTTCACATGGCAGTTGAAAAACTGGAAATAATACAAATTAACAATTTTCGGACTTTTTCCTTTATTTGTGCTGCAAGACCTTGCTTCATGCCAAATTTCATTATTCTAGATCATCCGGAAGTCCCTTAAAGGTTTTGATTTACTTGCAAGAAATCTTGCAAGTATCAAAATATGTCGCACAAAATGGCCGCATTTTTTACTTCGATGACTTAGAAGTTTGATTTTTTAAGAGCTCCAAGCAAGGGACCTACGTATTTGATATTAATTTCAACTTGATACCTCTACGCGTTTCAGAACAAAAGGGTCTTGACAGACAGACAGACAGACAACGAAGAGATCCTATAAGAGTTCCGTTTTTTCCTTTTGAGGTACGGAACCCTAATAAAAAGCAACTGGAACGTTCTTAAGTCCGAACAAAACCTGAAATTATTCCTCTCTCCCTTTTGCTCACTACTTGCAATCTTACAACAGCATATATTTTATATAAATTAGCATACACAGCACTATTTACCATAACTTTTCAGCGCTTACACAAAATTTCGTCACGATGCTCAGACGAGATCGTCGAACTGAGCTGATCTCATTAGTCGCCGCTCTCGGCCTCGGCTTTCGGCCTCATCCGCTATGCAGATGATGGCTTTGATCCTCACTCGGGGGTGGGGGACCCCCACCACCCCCACGGGAGTCAATGTAACGAACTTTGACGTCTTACAAAGGAGCGATTAGATTTGGCAGTGTTACGTCATTAAGGTAATTAATGAAGTATTCATTTTACTGTTATTTATTGTTGTTATTAATGGCTGTTTGGGTTTAATAAATCTTAAAGTTGTCATAGTTTTTTTGGCTAATGTTTTGCTAACAAGTAACTTTGAATATTTCGGTAGCTTATGCCTATACTTGACCAGTAGGAATATGCCTACTATGTGTGTTGAGGAGCTCGTGGCTAAGTAATAACAGCTGCACGGGTCGATCCATCAGGTTAAGCTACGCTTGCCGGGGTTGGTCAGTGGATGGGTGACCATCTTTACATACTGAGACTTCTCCGTACCTCGGAAAGCACGTTAAACCGTTGGTCCCGGCTGTCATTCGTTGATCTTTGACAGTCGTTACGGATCGTCAGAAGCCCGAAAGTCTGACAACCAGTCTTACCAAGGAGAATCGTATTACCCAGTTACTGGATTGTCGAGGTCAGATAGGCAGTCGCTCCATGTAAAATACTGGTATTCAGCTGCATCCGGTTAGACTGGAAGCCGACCCCAACATAGTTGGGAAAAATCTAGGCAGATAGATATGTGTTAACTTTTGCCTACGTCACTACTTGCTCCGAAATGTGATCCGTCTGAAAAATAAGTAGAATACTTCATTATCAAACATATGAAGTCTTTTAAATACAAATACAACCCATAAGTCATAAATCACATACAAATTTTTCAATCTCTTTCGGCAAAGAAGCTCGAGCCGTCGATTTGTCGATAAGCGATTGCGCGGATCCCGGGGATTAGTCCCGCATCCCGCATCCCGCAGTCCGGGTCGCGTCCCGTGTTCGGGATGTCGGCACATTAGAGCGCACTTATCGCCGGTGGATCGCGCTGTACGTGGGACGGGAGGCTGTGGTTATGTCTTAATTCTTAGGGGTGGCACGTGGACCCGAATCTTTCGGTTTTGTATGACTTAGTTAATGTAGGGTAGGTTTGTAAGAATTCTGTATTACGGTAGGTATACCTAGTAGAAAGTTAGCAAGAAATTCTCGCAAAAGAAACTCGTAGGTTGTTTTTAGTGCGGAACGAACCGTAAGTTGTTAAAGAGACTAAAAGATCGAGCAAGAGGAACGTTCTCTGTTTGTTTTCAGTCTGTAGCTAGTCAGCCTTACTAAACGGATTAGTTGTGCGCTCATTAGTTGAAGTAAACAAAGAAATGTAAAAAAAAGCTAAGTTCGTTCTAAGAGAGAAACTCATTTTGAAGAGATTTTTTTGTTACGAAATGTGTAGGAATATATGATAGACTACGGCAGGTATACAGTTCGCCGGCGTCACACCGAGTATAAAAGACTTTGTTTTTTTTTGCCTTGTAGGATCACTTCGTTGTCGTGTCTTCGTTGTCTGTCTGTCTGTCTGTCTGTTTGTCAGTCAAGACCCTTTTTCTCGGGAACGCGTGGAGGTATAAAGTTGAAAAATACGTAGGTATAAAGTTCCTGGAAGCTCTAAAAAAATCAAGCTTCTAAGTCAACGAAATAAAAAATACTGCACCTGTCAAAGAGTGACAATTGTGATTTGATACGGACAGTTGAAGATGCTAGTCAATTTGCTTAACATTTAATTTCCGTAATTTTACATTGAAAACAGAACTAAGCTTTATATTCTACCATACTCAACATATCATATTCATATTTGTATTTCGTAAAGCCTTGTAACATAACTTAGAAATACCTTGACTATGTAAATTGAAGCGCGTGACATTTATGATTTCAGCACACGAGCGCGGTGGGCGCCGCCGCCCGCCCGCCGCCCGCGAGTACATGCAGCCTTCATTGCGACGTAGCAGAGTACTTGTAGAACACATACCTACTTGCTTACCTTAAACGAATACGAAGGTCTATGCCGACGTTCGCACGGACGTAAAAATAACGCAGCGGGATTTTATCGCGCACTGGATTTTCAACTCTTCTTGTTGAGCCGAACATTGAGAATCCAATCTAACAACAACAGAATGCATCCCAGCGAGTCGAAAAACACACTGTTGGATTTTCAACTCTCGGCGCCAAGCAGAAGAAGAGAAAAAGAGAGAAGAAGAGTTGAACGTCGACTAAGAAACGCAAAACAGTAAAATAAAGAAAAATATTTATGAAACGAAGCTATACTACAACTTTTTTTGCATAATAAACTTAAATAATTCCACTATAAACTCACACCGTTTTTTCACGGGGGTGAGCAAGGGATACCTATACATTTACATCGCACCTACGAAGTTTCTCTAAAAACATTTCTGGTTGAAGAACGCAATCCACTTTGTTCCTGCTCGGCTGCGGAGGTAGATGTCAACGTAGGTACTTTGTCCCGGTACCTCTCGGGAGTCTTATCACGTACTGTGGAGGAGGGAAACCTCCTTATTTTCAGCTAATTTGTCCCCGTGGAAAGCGCTTTACAAAAACGTGGAGCACTTCAGTTGAAGGCTTCGAAAACGAGAAATGCTAATGATTCGTCTTTTCGCAATTACTTCTAACAGTGTGTACCTACTTCACTTAGTTAACTGAAATGAAACACACGACTGAAACGAAATTTTGTAACGCGTTATAGCTGTTTATCTCATTTTCAGACAGTATAATATACTCAACAATTCGATCTAAACGAGTACAAATGCGCTTTTCTTTAGCCACCAAGCATTTAAGTATTTTCAAAGCCGACGATGTTGGCAACACATTAACAATGTATGTGAATAAAAGCATTTTCTGAAAAAAAAAAAAAAAAAAACTAACTCAAAGGAAATAATGCAGAATTACAGACTCGAACATTCTCCAAGAACGGAATAAATAAAGCAATAGAACTTTAAGATCGACATAACTAACGAATAAACAACACAATTCGCTTACATTTTAAAATAAACCCGTCCGAATAAAGTTACAGCCATCAAAAGAATCAAAGAAGTAATGGTCGTGGAGGCTGGCTGTGCGGCTGCTAGGACCACGTTCACGGGTGACGCACATTATCGTCAGTATTGTGGCTCATAAAAGCGTCCTTTAAACATAAACAGTAGGTCGGCGGCTACCGCGAGCTGTGACCTCACATTTATCACTCTAGACCCGATGTAACCGAACGGATACTTCAGTTTTTTAGGGATATGTTTATGTGCGCGTTTTATGAGATAGGGATGTCATAGTTGTAAATGTTTCCTTTTACATCTAGCTATATTAATACCTATAGATTGTATTACAATGTTTGTTGTAGGCGTAAAAGATTATCATCATAGAATCAATGACACAATCATCCGTTAAAAGAGTGTATAATAATAATACCTTTAATACCCCATATTTTTAAATACTTTAGGAATGGCAATTTAAATTAATATTTAATTTTCTAAGAATTTAGTCATTTGGTAAATGAATTGGCTGGCGTGTTTAGTGTCCACAAGGACAGTTTACTTATCTAAAACGCTCTTAAGTTAATCTCTTAGACATTTTTTACGATACCTATAAAATACACGAGCTAGCCCAAACATATAGGAGACGATAAATATAGACTTAATGTAATAAATTCAGCCTTGGCTGAAGCTTAACAGAACTGCTGCCAAGAAAAAATACAAGTCGAGCTAAAAGTAAGGTTGTTACGTTTTAAAGTAAGTTCCTTTGTCTAAATTAAGAAAGCAGTCTTTGTTCACACTATTTCCAGAGTCGTGTAAGCTGGGCGGAATGGTCGAGTGAGGCTGCCGAGGTATGCGGAGATAAGCTCGCTGCAACAACTGCACTATGCATTACCTGCTACAGCGAGACAACTCTAAACCGAGCCTTGTGTGATCTTGTTTATTAACAGTGCTCGGTATTCTACAGTTGTTGTACTTTCTTAGCTCCCAAATTACTGCTATTTATTACAGTGAACGGTAATGCCTAAGATTGTTGTTAGCGAATTGCTAAGTAATGATCTCTGACACACCTCCGAATAACACTGTTGAAATGAAGAAGGGTTACCGTTTCTTTCATGTTTGTAGTTGTCTTGCTATACCTCTAGTTTCAGTTGCATTTTCAGTACATTTTCAGGATTCGTCACGCGCTACGTGTTTCAAGGATGCTGAATATATGCTCCAAAGACCTGACCTTTTATTTTGTCATGTATTATAAATTTGAATCTGTTCTCTTGTTTCTCTTTTCCTAGTTTATTGAATGTTGAATGTTCGCAGATTTTCTGCACTCCACTAGGTTTTATTTGTTGCTCCTTGAATGTTACAGGCAATATTACTATATTTCAAATATGCCTTTTATGTAAGCAGTGAAACTTATATCAATTATAGGCGACGCAAGAAGATTGTTTTAAAAAGTCTATTTATTCTAAGCTGCAAGGTAACGTATATATATATGTAATTTTGTTTGTTTGTTTGAACGCGCTAATCTCTGGAACTACCAGTCGGATTTGAAAAAATCTTTTTGCATTTGATAGCTCAATTCTTGAGGAGGGCTATAGCTTATTTAATATCACGCCAGAACCCTTAGGAGCGGAGCAAAAAATAAAAAAAGCCAGAAAGAACTCTAAGCGAAAACAAACTAATAGCGCTGGAGGGCAATGCGATGCGACGCGGTAATTCGGGAGAACAAGAAATTCACGCGGAAGAAATCGCGGGCAGTAGCTAGTTTTGCAATATGATTACAGAAGCAAAAGAACGCAGCATATTCTTTGTGTACAGGCAGAGCAATTAATCCATACAGTACTAGGTTGGAGGGGCTCGCAGCCAGCGGCAGCGCCCGCGAGTATACGCGAACACTTGTTTCATTCTAGAACTTTGCTTATAACAAGTCGCGAGGCGAAGTTAGATTAGGTAGTCAGATGTTCAATTGATGTAGTTTTCTATACACTCGATATCGTGTTTTGTCAGTTGTAATGTGTTTTCTTGTCTTTTGTGAACTATGTGATTTGGTAAGTAAGGTAGGTGAGGTATTCGTAGAATATAATTTCACGTTGGTAGACAGTTTGGATGGAACGACCAGCACAGATACTGATGAAATAACATGAGTGGGCTGTAATCCACCACGCGGGCCCAGTGCGGGTCGGTAGATGTCACATGTCTTCGAATTTTTGTTGTAGGACATGCCGGTTTCCTCACGATTTTTTCCTTCACCGTTTTGAGAGCAGTGGTGATGAAATAATTTACACAGAGTAAAGCGCCTGTCTGTGTTCGAAACCACGACCTACAGCTCGTAAGTCGCATCCGTTACCAGCCACCACTGCTCCCACTGGGCCGGCCACCACTGCAAGAGACACTAACAGTTGGCCTTAAAATATACTCTGCAAGATAAGATTAAGCGGCTACTTTAGGCCTGTAATTTAGAACTTAAAGTAAAGCGGCCTGTCTAGATTTGAACCTACGACCTACAAGTTGTAAGTCGCAGCCGCAGCCGTTACCACTGGGACCGGGAACCGCCGTGTAATAAAATAATATTAAATTGAACAAAAACTCATTCAGATAAAATAAAAAACGCTACAAAAGCAACTCAATACTAATCTGAACAATACTAAAAAGCCTCGTATAACAAACAATACAATATAGCAGTATCAAACATCGGCCAGCCGAGCAACGACCTGCCTCCCGAACGTTAACAAAAAGAAACAAACACGATGGGAAACGTAACAAAGGAGGAAAAATAAACATGAACACGATAAGGGGTCGGCGGTCAGCGCCATTGTTGTTGCTGCGCGATTTGCGACATGATTAAGTGTGTGACCGACGCTTTATGCGAGCTTTCAGAGAGGTCGGGGATCGTGCGGAGGGCAAGCGATTATGGTTCTGTGGTTAGAATGGAAAAGAAGAAAATTCTGCTGCGGAATATGGCGGAGCCTATGGTGTGAGATGTGGTTTTGAACTAAATTTCTACATTTGACAGATCTGTGGGGAAGATAGTACTCAAAATTATAGTAGACTTCAATCAATCTGCCTAGCCTTTTCCCAACTATGTTGGGGTCGGCTTCCAGTCTAACTGGATGCAGCTGAATACCAGTATTTTACATGGAGCGACTGCCTATCTGATCTCCACAACCCCGTAACTGGGTAACACGATACCTCTTGGTAAGACGGGCTTTCGGGCTTCTGACGACCCGTAACGACTGTCAAAGGTCCACGAATGACAGCCGGAACCAACGGCTACGAGGCACAGAGGAGTCTCGGTATGTAAAGATGGTCACCCATCCACGGACCAACCCTAGCAAGCGCAGCTTAACCTGACGGATCGACCCGTGCGGCTGTTATCACTTAGCCACGAGCTCCTCCTATCATGTTTTGAATATAGACTTCATGCTTCAGTTAATAATGATTGTAGCTATAGGTACTATTGAAGACAAAAGTGCATGGAAAGCCTAAGGTCGACTTTTGACTGTGAGGTTTTGCATTACGTTTCATTACTTTTCAAGAGACTATCAAAATAAGAACATCTCCAATTCGATTTGTTAAAGCTGTTAATATACCAGCATTGG